>JAABKJ010007545.1:112329197-112353782 GCA_011634705.1 Andricus grossulariae | reverse complement strand
TTTGTCACTTTAACATTACTTTTAGAAGAATCTTCAGAACCTTTTTGAGGGCTAAAAAATGACTATACAAAAAAAAAGTTTTTTTTTTTTCAAGTTTCTTATTTAGAAATTTCATTATTTCAAGCAAGATATGTACAATTGGGAGTGTCACATCTCTGCACGTCTAAATTTAGACCTACAGATTTAGGACTGCACCATTTTTATCCGTGTACAGATGGGACAGTCCTAGAATATATTTAATTTAAATTCGTACTAATTTTGGAAAAGCACAAAACACAGATAGGGTTTGGACAAAATATTCATTAGGATAGAATGTCCATTGAATCAGAGAAATTGTTTTTTACGAAAATCTTAAAAATGTTTTCAAAAATATATATTATATTATGATACTTACCAATTAAATTAATAGCCAATTATCAAACCAGAGTATAAACAATCTTTATATTTTCTAACTAGAAAACAACTCTTATTAACCGTGTAAATAACGTGTAGTCTTTTGCTTCATAAGAATAAAACATTCCTATTTCATGGACAATATGGGCTCCAATTTTATCTTTCGCGGATTCTCTCTTATAGCTAGAGGTTCCGTTTTCATTTCATGACCCAGTTTGATGAAAAAAAAAATTATTGACTACTCTCGTTACAATTTTTGTTACAATTATTGTTATAATTTAAATCGCCCGACAGAACCATTTTCAAGGGACAAAAACGATTATTCACTAATTTCGTTGAAATTGATGTCACAATGCATATATCTAGACACCCAAGAGTATCACGAAATATTTAATAATGTCCATGGTCCAGATTCAAAAAGTATAATAAATTCTTAATTTATGAATTGTGAAAATGTTTTGGCAGAATTTACTTCCTTCAGCTGTGAGAAAGATTTATAATAAACTCAGCTGTTTGAATAATCGGAGAAAAATGACAATTTTAATTTATTGTTTATGTGAAAGTTCATCTGTTGGTTGACAATTCATGTATTTTGTTGAAACTTTAACGTTTTCTAAAACCCCTTTTGCTTGCCCTAGGAAGTTGTAAATCATCTTCCAGTGTAAGTTGGAACTATGCAGTTAAATCTAAAGAAACAGTTTCAGAAAGAAAAGAAAATTGAATTTGCAGAGCCATAGAGATTTATAGGGCAATATAGAAACATTTGAATTTTTGTCTGGTCCTGACATACAGAATTAGCTTAAACATTCTTTGGTTTGGAAATATTAAGTCAGTCATAACCAACCTGCGAATAAGTAACGACATTTACTTTTTTGTTTGCAAAATTAACTGAGAAAAAGTTGAATTTTGAATCGGTAACGAGAGCAATCAAATGTTACTGTCTTCTTGATGTAACGGTGAAGATAAATGGTACATTAAAAGCCTACCTTACTCATCAACGACATTTTGCATTTTTTGAAATTGAGTGAGTAAGTCCGATTGATAGTGACCATTTTTTTAAATAAGTTGCGAAAATCAGGTCACAACCAGTTCTATTTTCTTCAGGATTATATGAGTTAAAAAAATAATTCAAAGATGGGAGGCATGTGCATTTTATTAAATATAAAAAATCTATTTTTCTGTCAAACTATAAACAATGTGAGGAAATGTTGTCAAAGAAATGGTTCATCTCAAATGAATCTACAAAATTTCCTGAAATAATTTTTTAATGGGACGTATGGCCTGAAACGAAATATAAAATTGATTACCTTATTAGCCGGATTTGCTGCTTTAGCTGTAGAGAATATTGGTCTAGAACTGCTATAATATAACGAATTATATATGTTATTTATCAATAATAATACTTACAACAAATTGTGCTAGAAATCCCTGCTTTGAACGTTTTCTAAATATTACCTGTTTATTTTTAAGAATATTTGTTTCTGGATCAAGTATAAATAGCTATGGTTTCGCTATACATTTTTTTCCCGTGCATTACTGAGTAAAAGTTTCACATTATTTCAAATTGAATCATTGATTTAGGCGTAGAGAATCCTGGTTCATAACTATTGTACTAAAATGCACATTTATCACGCGGTTAGGGCCCACTGGACATTCCCTAATTTTGTCTTGTGTCAAGTTCGTAATTAGGCCCTTCCTATGTTTATTTTTACGCGAGGCCTTCCTCTAAGGTTTCTATATATTCCACTCAGAACACCATTACTTTCCAATATTGCAAACACGTCACCATCAGATGTTGTCAATACAATTTGTTCTAGCGTCAAAATGTACCTAAAGAAATTTCTTCTTTCTAGCCGCAGAAGTCGTGAATTGGGTTAGAAAGTGTATCCTCGACACTCGAATCGCCGGTCCGAATTGCTGTAAGGAATAAACCGAATAAATCCAAGTTGTCCAAAGCCATGTCCAAGTATCTGATTATCAGGCGACCTACTAGGAGGAGACGTGGCAGGAGGAGGCCTGACTGCAGGAGTCCTGGACCTGGCTCGCGAAGGAGGCTCGGCAGGCGGCCGAGGTATACGAACAGAAGTAGATGGGCGCCACTGACCCGTGCGGGAGTTTCAGGGCAATTGGTACCGGACTGTGAACTTGATTCTGTAAAAAGAAGCAGATGAACAATTTTTTTCAGAGCATATACTAACGGTGGGATATCATATATCCCTTGCGGTACAATGATGTAAAATGGCTTACTCAAAATTGTATTTCATTTTCATTTTTAAACTCCCGTTGCCACATGTCAGTGGGGCTAAAAAACCGGAGTTTATAAGTGTTATGTAAATTTCCTTGTATGCAATGTCCTTCGAATGTCCCAATACATCTGAATCGAAAATTTTCTACAAACATATTCCACGACTGGAGGAAGGTTTACCTGCAACACATTTTATATTCCCTCGTCAGTTTTCCGATAATTATGAAAAGTAAAAATTCTATGAAAAGGATATGGATCAGAAGGTTTGTTCCAAGAACATATTTCGCTTTCCATTTTTAAAAACTGAGCCCATCAGCGCATCCTGTTTCCCCTCTGTATTACGACGTTGTTCAAGCCGATCGGTGGCTTATTTCTCTGCTTTACAGTCATAGTCATTAAATGTCAATAAACTTAAATTTATCTTCAAACAGGATCCCAGCAAGCCTTGAAGGTTGCAATTCATTATAATAATTTTTTCTTTATTTAATTTAATTTCAGCCGATACTTGCACTATTAGCTGATGTACATGTAGGTACAGAAGAATAATATAAAAAATCATTCAATTTAAAATAGAGTTCATCATGATATGTCATATTTTAAGTTTTTGACATACGCGTAGGGCACGCATCACACCTTAACGTCCTCGGGCGGAAAAGTACACTTTTGAAATTCACACGGGAATTTGAATGGAAAAAGCTCTGTTTCCGAATAACTGAAGACAAGGAGTACGTTTGAATAACTTTTTGCAAATTCAAGTTAAGTTGCTGGTTAAGCAATTGTTCAAGTCATAATTTCTAACAATCGGTTGAGGTTTAAAACATAACCTTAAGTACTTTCGCGTCTCATGTCCATGATCTTTCTATCGAGAATGACTACTCTCTATAATTTCAGTTTCAGTAGAAAATTTTTCCAGTTCTCTACAATTAAATCTTTTTTTAAACCCAAGGGGTATCTTAGTAACTCATAAAATCTTCGAAGTAAGTCAAGGAAGAAAACAAGTTCTGTAAACAAAGTCTCTATTAGAACTCATATTTTGATTTCTTCGAAACAATTTATCAGTGTAGGTTTATTTACTGAAAAGATTTCACTTCCCCGTAAATCTTAAAAAGTTCCCGTTTTCTATTGATGCAGTTATTGAATAATAAGAGTGAAATATGCAGTGCAAGATAGTATACAATTATTGAAACAATAAATAATAATTCACTTTTGTCTAATAATAGGAAAAGTCGAGAAACTTCTAGAATAAGATTAATTTTGCTCTTTATTCAGCAACGTGAAATATTTGTTCTAAAAAAATGATGATGATAACCGATTTGAGAAATCTCGCCTTATTTTATTCGCAGAAATTTCCATTCCACGGGCTATAAATTTTGTTAAGGTTACTCAGCCATCACTGATATTTATTTTGCGTTCTTGGTCCAGATCCAAAAAAATTTTATTAATTTAAATACTTTCTAGTAACACTTTATTAATTTTGACTTTATATGCACATACTTTTTTGATCGTCCAATAAAATAACAATCTATAAAACTAACTAGGCTATGTAAGAACGTCTCTCTTTACTGTTTCAGTTCGTAAAAGTACAATTTTAAACGACAAAATATTTCAGAAAGATTTATAATTTTTGAACAAAAGAAACTTTATTTAACATTGAATATTTTCAATGTTAATTGCAGCAATTTTCAATTTTTACTATTTCAGTATTTCGAATAAAGAAACTGATTATTATTGGAATAATTAATAATTAGCGAAATTCATTTAAATAATTAAAATAAATTAGTATTAAAAATTTATGAAATCATCTCAAAAGGAATCGGCCATCAACTCTCTTGTATACAGAACTATGTCCCACCCTACGTCCAAGGTATTACAAAACGAGTAGCAGGAATTCTCCAAAATCACAACATCAAAACCAATTTGAACCACCTGCCAAAATAGAACAACTTCTAAACAACCCTAAAGTAAAAAAGGCACCTCTCAGTGATCCAGGAGTATATATTATCCCTTGCTCTTGTGGCAAAGTCTATATTGGAGAAACCAAGAGAGGTGAGCCAAAGTGTAAAGGAACGTGAGAGTAAAGTCAGGCTAAAACATTTTACGCAATCAGCACTAACTGAGCATCATATCAAAACAGGACATAGCATTTCATTTCACAAAACAACCGTCATCGCAAAAACATAAAATATTTTTTCAAGAATACATAGAGTAGCAATCGAAATATTAAATCACCCTGATAAGATCATTAGGGACAGCGGATATAATACCAATCCGATTTGGCTTCCCGTTTTCCCAAGTTTTTAAAAAAAGACTTGATTGTCCAATCAAGTTCGATTAATCTTCACCATTGGGCGCTCTGGCAAATAACAGGCATTGTAGAGAGTATATAGAAAAACAACATGACCTGCAACTTCAGTTTCAGGTTTGCCCTGGCGAAGTGAACTGCAATGTTCACGAAACTTCGACAAGATTCGTAGTTTTGCACACGACTGAAACCTGAAATACCTCCTTTCAATTTATTATAATGAAGTATGTAGTAGATCTGACACGACGTTCCGCTCAGCATCTGTGAGTCAGAGTGCAAGGAAACGAATAACGATAGCAACGATTATCGAACTTTCCGCTCAACAGTAGTATGTGTCTGTTTCTGGTACTGCATTTTAAATTAGCGATGCCAATTGAGTCGCAATTATTTGCGCATGTTTGGATTGTGGTGTAGTTGACAGGCTGTATTGCGCCCCTGTATGCGAACTAGAGCCAACGAGCACCGTTCAGTTCAAGCATGCGCAAGTACTTTTGGATCACTTTTGGGAATATTGATTGAATCGAAGATGGAAGTCGATAATACGAGTCGGGGCTTCTTTTCCACCACCTCGCAACGTAATGCAAGTTTGAGGAGAGTGAATAAGAAATACTGCTGAAAAAGGGTGCGTTGACCTAAATTTAAACTATCAATTTAGAATTGCCCGCTTTAACCCCACATGTCCGAAACTACCTTGTTGACAGAAGCGCGTGAAGGGCAAATAAGACATGTTCAATATACAGTTTTATTGAATGACGATTCATATTTGCCGTTCTTGTTTAGCAGGTATAACATAAGTTCACATAACTATTTTCAATAATGCCTGGGTAAATATGTCTATTACTGTGACGACCTATCATCAAAAACATGTCGTAAGGTCTCAAATACAGTCCAAAGAAATGCCTTCCTTCGTGACACGAAAGGCATAATATTCAAGGCATAACCTTACCCACCTAACAAATTGATTCAGCTACAGAGCATCATGGTTTACAGCTAACATACTAAAATTCACTTGCATATTACGGATGAGGTCAACTGTCAATTCCAGTAGAAATTTCAGGTAGAAAAAATAGATCATTGTTATTCAGAGTTCCAATATTCTTGATTCAGCAATATTATTTATCCAGCAACATTCTTTGTTATACTCTTTCATATATGTGATTCATAAATAATACAAACACAAAGTTCTGCTGGAAATTCCTGTATTAAACATTTTATCAATCATTCCATGCATCGCTAAGTAGAAAATATACATGAAAAGATTAATTAAATTATTGGTTTGCCTGTAGAGAATCCTGATTCACGACTATTGTCTTAAAACATGAATTGATTGTGCGTTGAGGGCCTACTGGACAGTCCCTAACTTCTTCTGCGGTCATGTTCATAACTTCGCCGCTTTCTATGTTGATCTTCGCCCGGCGTCTTTCTTTACCGGTACTATATATTGAACTGAGAACACCATCAGTCTCCAATATTGCAAAGACGTCACCATTAGATGCTGCTAATACAATTTGTTCTGGGGTTGGCATATTCGTATAGACACCTCTCAATCGCCGTAGAAGTGGTAAATTAGGATCAAAAGTGTATCTTCGAAATTCATATCGCCTGTCCTGATTTATGTAGGGGATCAGCCGAATAAGTCCAAGTTGTCCAAGTCCATATCCAAGCATCTGAGTAACGGGAGGGCTCGCATGAGAAGGCCTGGCAGGAGAAGGCCTGGCAGGAGAAAACCTAGCAGGAGAAAGCCTGGCAGGAGGAGACGTGGATCTGAGACGTAGAGAAAGCTCGGACTGGACAGAAGACTGAGGTATCTGAGAAGAAGAAGGTCGCCCACGACCCGGTCGGGAAGATTCAGGCCCATCACTGCCGGATTGTAAACTCAATTCTGCAAGCAGAAATTAAGGATTAAGTGGAGAGGGTCGCAGGCTGCCACCGCATAGTTTTCCCGATCATAGCTGAATATTTCACACATTGTTCTGCAAACACTGTATTATTGCGTCTGTCTGCTCTGAAAGTGGATTAAAAGTGACAAATTCTCTTTTGACATCACTGTCAGGCGGAGTTTCGGTTATGACACTGCTAGAATGTCGCAATGCAGCAGCTGTGGCAAACTGCAAACAGTGGAAACAGTGAAAATTGGGTTTTTATTTCTGTTTTTAAACTCCTGGTGAAAATACAAAATACACGCGAATCTGAAATTTTCTACAAATAATCTTCATGGCCTGTTGAAATTTTCAAAATTCTTGTTCAGTTTTTCCATATTTACTTAAAATAATAATTCTCACAGGAGGAGCTGGATCATAATACTTTTTCAAGAACTATATTCCAAAAAACTGTATTTCTCAAAAGAACTGAGTCCAAGGAGTCATTCTGTTCTAATAGAAAGCCCAGTTTCTTATGTTTAGGAGTGGTATTTCTTTTTGAACGTATATAGCAATTATTTAAATAATGTTTTTGTCTAAAAATCGTGACAATTGATTATTTTCGGTAACTCATGACTCAGTTAGCGAATGCCGCAAATATTTCATTGTTTTTAAGAGTATTTGACAATTAGCGAAATAATTTTTAGTTGTTAAAACTATTCTTCTCCCCTTTCAATCTGAAAAATTTACTATTTTTTTTTTAATTATTGGCGCATCTAGAAAATATTAGAAGCGATATTTTTTGTAAAAGGCAGCTTGCAATTATCTAAACAATTAATAATCATTACTTGCAAGTGTGCATAGAAAATTCGAGACAATCCTGACATAAAACGTATTTCTTATCTTCATTCAGGATCATCCGATATTTGTATTTCAAAGAATGATTACGATAAAAAATTAACGCAAGCGACGAATCTCGTATCTTTAGCTTCACAGAAATTTCCAGTCCACGGGTAAACATTTTTTATGATTACAGAGCCATCATGTAATATTCATTCTTGCCCTTGGTCCAGATTTATGGAGTACGATACGTTCTTGATTTTATAAATTCAAACATATTTTAGAAACAAAATTTCTAGGTTTGCCCATGAGTTAAACCTAACATTTGGAAACGATGATTTTGCTCCAAAAACCTTGGACTTTGAAGCTGCAAATTTTTCATCGTGCAATGAAGAAACTTTAATCTACATATATTAAAAACAAAATCTTGACTAGGGAATTATATTTTTTCAGCTCAAAGTAATACCTTGTCACAACAGATTGGATTTCAGAAATAATTGTAATTTTTTGTTTTCTTCAATATGACTTTAGAAGAATGTTAAAAATCTCACTTTGAATTTCGGACGTGCACAGATATCCAAAATATATTCAGATTGAATTCGTACACATTTTGGCCAAACTAAGATAGGGTTTGGAAAAAGATAAATCAGGATATAATTCAAGTTATATCAGATGGATTTTTATTTGTGGAAAGCAAAGATGTTTCCAAAAGTACATATTATAGTAGCATACTTACCAATAGAATTAAATAACAAGTATAAAACCAGAGTGTAGACGATTTTCATATTTTCTAATAAGAGAAAAAACGATAGTTAACCGTGTAAATAATTTGGTGCCTTCTACTCAATTGGATTAATAAAGTCTTATTTCATGGTTTATATGTGCTTTAATCTTATCTTTCTCAGATAATATTTTACATTATATTATATTTTTATTATATTCTGAAAAAATTATTTCGATATTACAATCCTTGGCCGGTGATGATGTTTTTTTTTCATAAATCAGAATGATTCTTTTAGATATAAGCAACTTAAATTTTTGTCTGTCAAAAACATAAGCTCAACACTATGAACAAACTAGTGAACGAAACTAATTTTCTTGTGATCCGCAACCATTATGTATTTCAAATTCATCTATTTTGCATGTAATATATCTGACATTAATTGACGTTTGCAAGATGTGAAGATAAACAGCTGTTTATCAATTAGAATAACAATTTTTATAAACAAAAGCATATTATGGCCACTTTTCCATGAATAGGCTTTTTGCCAGAATCAACTCGAAATGTCTTGTCAAGTTTAGAGTCCTTCAGAAGTGTTTTTGTTTTGCTGACTATTGTTTTTGTGGACATGAAGTTTACATAAAACATACCCATAGAAACAGATACCTACATGCCTCTTCCCGCCACCACCCATCTCAAAAGCCATCAGTCATCGATTCTATTGTATACAGAGCTGTCTCCATAACAGATGAAGATAACTTACAAAAGGAATTACAAAATGCTAAACATATCCTAATACAAAACGATTACACAAAGAAACAAACTGAGCAAGCAGTAAGTAAATACACTAAAAAAAAAAGTCAACACAACCCACTGAAGAAAGAGAGAAGAAAAAGACCATCCTCCTACCCTAAATTCGAGGTATCACAGAATAAGTAGGAAGAATTCTCAACAAACACAACGTCCAAACCATACTTAAACCACCTGCGAAAATAGTGCAACTTCTAAAGAATCCTAAAAATAAAAAAGCACCTTTCAGGGATCTGGGAGCATATAAAATCTCTTGTTCGTGTGGCAAAGTCCATATAGGAGAAACCGAAAGGGCGGTGAGCCAACGTGTAAAGGAATATAAGAGTAAATTCAGGCTAAAACATTTTACGCAATCGGCACCAGCTGAACATCATATAGAAACAGGACATAGCATTTTATTTGAAAAAACAACCGTCATCGCAAAACCGTATAATATTTTTCCAAAGAAAACATAGAAAAACAATCGAATTCTTCAAACACCCTAATAACATTTATAGGGATGATGGATATAATACCAATCCGATTTGGTTTTCCGTCCTGCCGGGGGGTTTTTTTTTTTAAAGACTCGATTGGCCAATCAAGTTTCAGCAGTCCCTACCATGGGGCGCTCTGAACAATCACAGGTATCGTTGAGAATACATGTAAGAACAACATAACCTGAAACTTTAGTTTCAGGTCAGCCCTGAAGAAGTGAACTGCAATGTTCACGAAACGTCGGCAAGATTTGTAGTTTTGCACACGACTGAAACCCGAAAAAACTTTAAAAATTTAAATTTAAATTTATCATAGTTGTGCTATTGTCAAAACACGTATTTACCACTTATGGGGGACCTCTGTGAGGCCCTCTACTAAGTGACACGGACCAGCGTGTCTTTAGTCGACTAGGGTATGCAGTTGCGTAGACGTCTAACCACGTACGTCTCGCATTTCAGTATGACGGAACGCCCCGTGCAAAGACTGTGCATTCAATTTTGCCTTAAACTTGGCCATTAATGTTTGGAAACCATCGTTATGGTTCAGAAAGTGTATAGCGATGAGTCTATGAGTGATACTCAAATTAAATAATGGTTTAGGCGATTTAAAAGTTGAAATCGTCGTTTAACAGTGAGAACGATAGAGGAAGATCTCTGGATTCCAAAAAATATTTTTTTTGAAATTTTTAGTCATGATTTGGGGAAGTGGTATCTGGGTCCTTCACAAAGACAACGTACATGTCGATTCATCGCAGCTTATTCAGCAATTCAACAATTAATTTATTTATTCAGCCGTACACAACTTCAGCAGCCCCCATACAGTCCTGACTTGGCATCTTATGATTTCTGACTGGAAGACAATTTTAAGACGCAGAGGAAATAAAACACGATGCGACGAAGCAGCTGTGAAAGGTGACTTTCTGGAGTCCTTCCGAGAGTGGGAGGATAGTTTGAAAAAGGTTATGGCTTCCAAGGGGGAGTACGTTAAAGGGGATATCATCGCCCTTGATAAGAATTAAGTCTTACTTCTGGTACTTCACAAGGTCGGATACTTTCCGGACTGACCACGTAGACTAATAACTGCGAGAAATTCATCATTTTTAGGTGCTTCAATTATTCAACTTTTTAAAACTGTCGCTAACGACACCATATGTTTCTGAAAGCCCATAAAATCCTGCGAAGATTTTTTTTATTTCATTTATTTATTGCGGAGATATGAATTTGTTAACTAATCGGTTATACCAACCGATGGTTTTTTATTTGCTCTTTTATAATCACAAATATTATTCCTATATTTGAAAAATCCGAATTGTTATTTAACTGCAAAGTGAGGGCCTCTTATGGAGTTCCTGTGTTGGACCCTCTCTTCAATCTCTCCTCCTGTAAAATGAAGCTATTGCGCATTAGGTCCCTTTCTTCGCGGACGGTCACATTTAGTAATTTCCAACTGTTTAATTTATAAAATGGAAATCATAAATAATAAGACAGTCCAAAAAAAGATTTTATGTATTATAAAATGACACTCCTAACAATTGTACCGTTTGAAGGTTCAAAACGATCGAACGCGCAGGGCACTCGACAATCGGTCGGCAAACAGTGCCGATCACCCTAAAGTTCGGTGTGCTGCAAATAGTAATTTAAATGGAAACACGACGAGCTTACGGCCCTTGATATCACCACTCGTAAGATCATGCATATGCATAAGTGCTTGCATATCAATTCGTCTGTTCAGCGACTATACATCTCACGCCGTCATCGCGGACGCGGACTGCTGAATCTCCAATGTCTTCATAACCGAATTGTTTTAAGTAAAGCTTACATCGTTGCAAATGGAAAAGATCCTCTCCTTAAATGGTCAGGAATCACGAGATGATTGGCAAAGGAGCGCTCCTTTACAAAGCCGTGGGGCAGGCGCTGAGACCCTTGGAAAAGGTCTCAACAATTTTGAAAATGATCTAAGTTTTCGAATTTTTATCCAAAGTAGCTGGTCAATGAGGAAAAAAGTAAGTATTTCTTGTACGATTGTAATAATTCATGTGCAGCGCCACATTGATAGTCGACAAAAAATATGTAACATGGAAGATTACTGAAGGAAGTCCTAGGCAGCGCCAGGACTGTGGCTAAACAGCAAAAAGGTTTGAATGAAACCCGTAGGAAAACTAGACAGCGACAGTGAAGCGCCAGGCTAGAATTGCGTGAATACGCTAGGCTTAATTATCATTAACGCAATCAATAAATAATTAAAATAAATTAAAGAAATTATTTATGTTAGAATTAAATTTTCTAGAACATTATCAATACAATACATATAGCATTATGTATCTCATAATTCTTCTGAATTTATTAGAAATTTACCGTACCTTTACAATATCATTGAATGGAAAGGAAATGTTTGTGAACGCCCTCTAAGAAACTCAATCTTAATATACAGTTCGTTTATTAAGATCTCAGTAACGTTCAATAATTATTATTTATTATCTGAAATATGTAATAGTGTACATTTAATTGCAATCCGAGCATTCATGCATTTATGTTTTGTAATTTCCTACATCAGTCCGAACCGTAATTCTGTCTCGAAAGTAGGTAAACTCTGGACCGTCTTCATATATTTATATTCGTGAGGAAGTCGTAGGTAGCGCCAGGACTGTGGCTAGACAGCAAAAAGGTTTGAATGAAACACGTAGAAAAACTAGACGGCGCCAGTGAAGCGCCAGGCTAGCATTGCGTGAATAGACAATCTTGAGGAAAACTGTACTGGCCGTAGGAGGATCCAAGACTGCCACGAAATTTCGCCACACCGGTTGTTTATTATTAGAAATAATGAATGCGCTAAGCTTAATTATCATAAATGCAATCAATAAATAATTAAAATAAATTAAAGAATTTATTTATGTTATAATTAAATTTTCTAGAATATTGTCAATACAACACATAGCATTGTGTATCTTATAATTATTCTAAATTTATTAGAAATTTATTATACCTGTACAATATTATTAAATTGAAAGGAAATGTTTTTGAACGTCCTTTGAGAAACTCAATCTTAATATGCAGTTCGTATATTAAGATTTCAATAACGTTCAATAATTATTATTTATTATCTGAAATATGTAACAGTGTACATTTAATTACAACCCGAGAATTTATGCATTTATGTATCGTAATTTCCCAAATCTTGTACTCCATAATTAGTTTCTGAATTCACTTCTGTAATTTGTGTTTCAGTCCAAACCGTAAGTATGTCTAGAAAGTAGGTAAACTCTGGACCGTCTTCGTAATGGAGTCCTAGGCAGCGCCAGGACTGTGGCTAGAAATCAAAAAGGTTTCAATGAAACACGTAGGAAAACTAGATAGCGCCAGCGTAGCGCCAGGCTAGCATTGCGTGAATAGACAAGCTTGAGGAAAACTGCACTGGCCGTAGGTTGATCCAAGACTGCCACGAAATTTTGCCACACGGGTCGTTTATTATTTCAAATAATGAATACGCTAAGCTTAATTATCATTTACGCAATCAATAAATAATAAAAATAAAGTAAAGATATTATTTATGTTCTAATTAAATTTTGTAAAATATTATCAATACAATACGTAGCATTATGTATCTCACAATTCTTCTAAATTTATTAGAAATTTACCGCACCTGTAGAATATTATTGAATTGAAAGGAAATGTGTTTGAACGTCCTTTGAGGAACTCAATCGTAGTATGCCGTCCGCATATTAAGACTTCAATAACGTTAAATAATTATTAGTAATTGTCTGAAATATGTAATAGTGTACATTTAATTACAACTGGAGCATATATGCATTTATGTATTGTAATTTCCTAATTCTCGTACTCCATAATTATTTTCTGAATTCACTTCTGTAATTTGTGTTTCAGTCCAAACCGTAAGCATGTCTAGAAAGTAGGTAAACTCTGGACCGTCTTCTCATCTATATATATATATATATATATATTTTGATTTGATTTGTTTTGATTCCTCAGGAATCGAGCCGAAGGGCCTATGACAAAGCCACCGAACGCGTCCTCCGGTTGCGGATAGAGGGTCCCTGTACCAAGGGTTTCTGCTCAATATGGTTACAATAATTAATAAGCAGTCGCGGACAAAGGTTTAAGGAATTCTCTAAATTCAAGGAGTTCTTTGAAGTTAAGGAATTCTCTGAATTTAAGCAATTCTCTGAATTCAAGGAATTCTCTGAATGCAAGGAATTCTCTCAATTCAAGGAATTCTCCTAATTCAAGACATTCTCTAAATTCAAGGAATTCTCCTCATTCAAGACATTCTCTGAATTCAAGGAATTCTCCTAATTCAAGAGATTCTCTGAGTTCAAGACATTCTCTGAATTCAAGCAAATCTGTGAATTCAAGGAATTATCTAGGTTTAAGGAATTCTCTAAATTCAAGGAGTTCTTTGAAGTTAAGGAATTCTCTGAATTTAAGCAATTCTCTGAATTTAAGGAATTCTCTGAACACAAGGAATTCTCTAAATTCAAGGAATTATCTGATTTCAAGGAATTCTCTGAATTCAAGAAATTCTCTGAATTCAAGGAATTCTCTGAATTCAAGGAATTCTCTCAATTCAAGGAATTCTCCTCATTCAAGACATTCTCTGAATTCAAGGAATTCTCCTATTTCAAGAGATTCTCTGAATTCCAGGAATTCTCTGAATTCAAGCAAATCTGTGAATTCAATGAATTATCTAAGTTTAAGGAATTCTCTGAATTTAAGGCATTTTCTGAATTCCAGGAATTCTCTGAAAACAAGCAATCTTTGAATTAAAGAAATTCTCTAAATTCAAGGTATTCTTTGAATTCAATAATTTCTCTGAATTCAAGGAAATCTCTAAATTCAAGGTATTCTTTGAATTCAATAATTTATCTAAATTCAAAGAATTATCTGAATCCAAGGAATTCTCTTTATTCAAGACATTCTCTGAATTCAAGATATTGTCCTAATTCAAGACATTCTCTGAATTCAAGCAAATCTGTGATTCCAAGGAATTTTCTAGGTTTAAGGAATTCTCTAAATTCAAGGAGTTCTTTGAAGTTAAGGAATTCTCTGAATTTAAGGAATTCTCTGAATTCAAGGAATTCTCTGAATACAAGGAATTCTCTAAATTCAAGGAATTATCTTATTTCAAGGAATTCTCTGAAATCAAGCAAATGTGGGAATTCAAGGAATTATCTAAGTTTAAGGAATTCTCTGAATTTAAGGCATTTTCTGAATTCAAGGAATTCTCTGAATACAAGAAATTCTCTAAATTCAAGGAATTCTCTGAATTTAAGGAATTATCTAAATTCAAGGAATTGAAGTAATTCAAGTAAATCGTGGGATCAAGTAATACGAGTAAAGCAAAAAATTCAAGTTATTCGAGGAAATCGAATAATTCAAGTAATTCGAGGAATTAAAGTAATTCCCTGAATTCAAGTAATTCGAAAAATTTATATAATTCTAGAAAATCAATTAATACAAAGAAATGAATGATTTCAGATAAGACGAGGATTTGATAGAACTTCGTGGATTTGAGGGATTCAGCAAATCAAATTGATTTCAGGAATTTCAAAATTAAGATATCAACGATTTCACAGAATTAAGGGAATTTATGAAGTTCGGGAAATTTATACAATTAAAGGAATTCAAGGAATTCATATAGTGGTATTTTTAGACATAAACTCGGAAATAGATTTTTTTCAACATTGACGTTTAGATTTAGCCTAATATTCTTCTTTATACCTGAAACTACTATTTTTATCTGATAGTATGATTTTTTGCAAAATTTTTCGCATTTATTTCTGTACATAACAGGATTTACCAAAGAATTTTTAAACAATCTAAATGCTGCCCCTATAGCACTTGCTATCGGCGTCGTCATACAGAGTCCTTGAATAAATTTGTGTTCTACGAATCAATTTAAATAACTTCAACAGCAAAAATTAACGTCTTGAGCTAATTTTTTTAAGTATATTTTTTATCATTTGAGTGCGTCGAAAATTTAGGATTTCATCGTCTTGAAGCAAGTCCTTCCGAAGGACTCAAAATATTCAGGATTTATATTCAGGTGAATTAATTGTCTTAAATTATTCCGACTGCTTAAATTTTTCATTCTGCGGACTTAGAAGTTATATAAGGAGTTGATTTGAGGAACATGCAAATTTTCTGAACAAGTTAATATAGATTGAAAAATTAACTTGTGAGATTTTGCATGCATGGAAATATTAGATAAAAATTTCACAAACCAGTTGTTTTGAGGGTTATACTGTTTTTAAACGTATCCTGATTATATGTTGGACATAACCCTAATTTGAAATTTCTTTTTCAACGTTAGTCCTTAATAGGATCTTAGAAACCGACTCAGCATCAAGTTGACATGGACTGCAAATTTCAGTATTAAGTGAATTTAAAAGTCAAAAAGATCTAAAAGTTGGAGCGCGCACGGCATTGGCATGTCATTTCGAAGTTACGTTGGTTACTGAACTTGACAGTCTAGAATTTGTTTTATCAGACTTAGTTTTTGACAGATGATTCTCATTTCGAGCCTATTTCAATCCACAAATCGACCTCATTTGATTAGATTCGCTGATCAAACTGAAGTGCAATTGTTTTGTTGCGTGAACTCTTTTAATGCCAAATTAAGTTCTAAATCGAATCCTGGTTTCGACAGTGTCAGTCATTCATTGTTTTGGTTGAAGATTCATCTCTTACGTTAAAAACATAATTTTGTTAAAAATAGAACAATTTTGTAAAAAATTCATCTTCTTGACTTCAAAAAATCAACGACAAAGTGTTGGCTGAAACAGGTGTTGCTTTTGATGATTTGGTTAAGAGCAAAGTATTTGAGTAGGTACTTCGAGTTTGGAGGTGTTGAAGAAGCCTATTGGTTCGTAACTATGTCACTTAATGTGTTCGGCTCACAAAGTAAGCGGGGGAGTGTCGTTAAAAGGCTAAACGTTAAACGAGGCCTTGTCTTCACCCCCTTTTAGTGCTCTCACCATTGTGTAACTTTCTGGCATACCGTATACGGATCCCTTTGTTCTCCCTGATTCAAGAATATCGTTGGCGTATTATCTCAATCGAGGATCGCTAACCGAAGGAATTATCGAACAGATGGAAACTGCTTTAATTGCAAGATAATTATTCGACTCGTGAGAGTTTCAGCAGCATTCGTTAGAACAGAGCCTCTCGACTCACCCCGCGGCACTTAATTCGTTCTTCTTGACTTTTACTTTTCCTTTTCCTCTTATCCATCGATTAAACTTTTTTTCTTCAAAACCCAACTTTGGCTTCCGATTTCATCCGCCTCTTGAATTCCCTCTTCTTTTCTTTTTCCCGCTTTTCTTTGAGAAAGAGATTTCCGCTGTTTTCCTTGATGACGTGTTCAGTTTTGAATGGACGGGAAAAATGCAATTTGTCTCGCATTTCTTATTTGAGAAACGCATGTCAGAAACTGGACTGCTGAAAATTAAAACTTTTCACTGTTCAGTTGCAGAAGTTCGTTAACCCCTGGCTATGCTTTAAACCGTTCTCGGATTCTGTCTTTCAGGAAAGTTTTGATTGTAATGAAATGCTGCGTGGTATACAATTTTATTGCGATTTTTGTATTTTCTCATTGCATTGTTTTCGTGCTGTTGCGATAGAATAGGAACGGAAAATATAATTTAGTTGCCAAATGAAACATTGCTTGAGGCAAGTTTCATTGTTTCTGCGCTATTTCACTGAGTAAACCCAGGAACATCAAAACGTTGCATATTATTCTAATTATCTACTTCAGATCAAAATGATACACTTTTGCTGATTCAAAATTAATTTTCAAAGTTGCAATAGCTTTTATACTTTTTGGGGAAATTCGAATTAGGCTATTATATTCTTCATTGAGAAATCATATTATGTGGTTAAGAATTGAACTAATTGGTTGAATGTTAAAATATTGTATTAGGCATTCATTTTTTTGGTTGAAGATTTAACTATCTTGTTAAAAATGGATAGTTTTTAGTTGAAAATGTATATATTTTGTTTTAAATTTATCTCCTTTGGTAGAAAATTAATTTTCACAATTAAAAATTTAACTGCTTGGTTGATATTTGAAGTGTCTTTTGTTAAAAACTTAATTTATTAGTTGAAGATTCATCTATGTGGGTAAAAATTTAACTACTTTGTTGAAAATTCGTCTCTTTTTGGTGGAAATTAATTTATTAACTGAAAATTTCACAGTTTCATTATTGGTTGAAAATCGATCGCTTTTAGTACAGAATTCAAAAATATTGTTGATAAATCACCCTTTTCTGTAGAAAACTATTCTTCTTGGTCAAAAAATAAATTTTTAGATTGAATCTTGCACTCTTACTTAGATTCTTTTTTGAGATTTATCATTGTAGTTAAAAATTTATCTCTGGTTGAAAATTCAACTATTTTTCTGAAAATTTTCTTTATTTTTTCTGTTGGTTGGGTATTAATTTTCTTGACTGGAAATGTAACTATTCCATTTTTAATTGAAAATTGATATTTGAGTAAAAAGTTGATCTTTTTATTTGAGAATTCGTCTTTTTAGGTTGAATTAAACTTTTTTTGATTTCAAATTAAAATATTTGTTTGCTGAAATAATAAGAACTACATGTTTCGTTGAGAATCCATATTTTTAAATGAAAAATCCACTTCTTCGTTTAAAGTTCAAGTACTTTGTGAAAAATTAATTATTTTGTATTGAAGATTCATAATTTTAGTAGAAAATTCAACTATTTGGTAGACAATTAAACTATTAATTGGTTAGAAAATTAGCCTTTTTGTTAAAAATTCATATTTTTAGTTGAAAATTTACTTTTTTGTCGACATTTCATATTTTTTTGTTGAAAATCAACTTTTTTCTTTAAAATTCATATTTTGCGTAACAAATGTTTTTCTTTATAGATTGACAATTCAACTGTTCGGTAGAAAATTACAACAAGATAAATTGTAATAGGAATTATAATTCAAGAAATCATTATTAATTATTAATTATTATTGTCAAGGATAAAACTATTTTGTAATAAATTTTTCTTTTTTAAATAAATTCAACTGGTTGAAAATTGTTCTTTTCGTCGTTGAGCAGTCGTTTTTCAAGCTAAAAATTTGAAGATTTCAATTTAGGTTGAAAACGTAACAATTTTGTTGAAAATTCACTTTTCTTTGAAAATCTTTTATAATCTGGTGAAATCTTTCGAAATTTCGTAATGTTTCAATTCTTCGAAATCTTCTACAGTTTTTCGAAAATTTCTAATATCTTTTAAATCTTTGTGAAATCCTTGAAATTTTCTTAATTTGTGTGAAATCTGTGGAATATTTCTAATATGTTTGAAATCTTTGTAAAATCCATAGAAAATTTTGAATTTTAGGGTGCGTAAAAAATTAGGAATTTTCCTATATTTGGCTATTAATCTCTGTGTCTCTGAAATACATTTTTTTCTTTTGAAAAGTTTTTCTTTGAATTTACCTGGTTTTGATTCTCACTTCTAACAGACTAACAGAAAATGTTTTAAAAAGCGTTCAGTTTTCTACAAATAGATGGATTTTTATCCAAATAACTATCAAATTGTAGAAAAAAAATTAATTTTCAACTAGAAAAACCATATTTCAACAGAACAGTAAAATTTTTAAGCACAGAGATGATATTTCAACAAAAATAATTAATTTTCAACTGAAATATCGAAATCTCAACATAGAAGAATCAATTTCCAAGAAAGTAAACGTACTTAAAGAAAAATTATCTATCAAATACTAAAATGATGAATTGTCAAGCGAAAAATTGAATGTGTAACAAAGGATTCCAGCTTTTGATCGAGCAGTTGAATTTTCAAACAAGGAAGATTGTTCAGTGGACAAAGAAAATAATTGGTAACAAATTGTATGATTTTCAAGTAAAATAGCCAATATTCTGAAAAACAATGTTCAATTTTCAACCCCAAAATATGCATTTTGAACCAAAAAAAAAGTAGTCTTTGACCACGTAGTTGAATTTTCAATGAAAAAAAAAACAATTTTCAACAATACAGATCAATTTTCAACCAAAAATGGAATAGTTACATTTTTAGCCTAAGAAAAATCTTTAACGAAACAAAAATTAATTTTCAATAAAATGGTTTCATTTTCAACCAACAGAATGAATTTTTACCAAAAGGAGCTACAATTGTACCAATCTGTTGTATATTTAACTGAAAAAAATAAAAATTTCAAACAAAAGTAGAATAGTTGAATTTTTTCTCATTGTATGAAAAGACGAATTTTCAACAAAATACATGAATCTTCAACATCAAATTGGTAATCCAAAAAGAACGATTTTCCAAAAAAATGCATGAATTTTGAACCAAAAAATACTTCAATTCTGAATTAAAAACAGTAGAATTTAATCAAAGAAGTTGAAATTTTCATCAAAAAGATAAATTCTCTGAAGAAATACAAAATTTTTAAATTCATAACCAAAAATATAATAGTGGACCTCTCGAACAAAAATAACTAATAATCAACCAAAGAAATGAATTTTCAACCAAAGTGCTGAATCTTCAACTAACTTGCTGAATCTTCAACTGGAATAGTTGAATTTTCCTTTTCAAAAAAATGTATTCCCGACTAAAATGAGGAATCGTACAAAAATGAATTTTGACGAACAAAACACGTAATATTTGAATTCCATGAGAAAGGAATTTAAATCCAAAACAGTTGAACTGAACCAGGAAGGACGAATTTTCAACTGAATTGTTAAAAGCTCTACCAATATAGATTAATAATTTTTAAAGCAATAATACACGTTTTCTTCAAAAGACTTTGAATTTTCAAACGAGAAAGATTTTTTAGTGAACAAAAAAAAAATTTCATACTAATTATATAATTTGTAAGCCAATAGGCGATCATTCTCCAAAGCAGCTAAATATTTAATCTGCAAATATACATTTTTAACAAACCAGTTGATTTTCAACAAAACAGGTAATTTTCAACAAAACAGTTAAATTTACAATTGAGAAAGATTCTTCAGTTAAGAGAGCAAAATATTTTGAACAAATTATCTAATTTTCGAGTCAAAAAGCGAATTTTCTACAGAAAAGTTGAATATTCAATGCGCAAGCATAAATTTTTAACGAAAAGGTTAATTTTTGAAACGAACTGTTGAATTTTCAGTAAGAAAACAAACAAATTTTCAATAAAAGAGTTGAATTTTTGAACAAAACAATAAAATTCTCTACCAAAAATATATTACTTTGACAAAAAATATTTAGATTTTCAATCAAAAATATTAATCTTCAACCAAATAGATTAATTTTCTACCAGAAAAGACGGATTTTCAACTAAAAAAAAAAAAAATCTATACAAAAATTGGAACAGTATGATTTTTTCTCAAAGAGATGAAATTTCTTTAAAAAGTAATGAATTTTTCAGACTAAATGGCGAATTCCTGACCCGCAAATGAGAATTTTCAACAAAAAAGTTAATTTTCTACCAAGCAGTGAAATTTTTAATAAAATAGTTAAATTTTCAACCGAAATGAATAAATTGGTAACAAAATTGTTAAGTTATTGACTAAAAGTATAATAGTAGACTTTTCAACCATACAAAATTGATTATAAACCGAAAATAGTTGAACCTTCAACCTTCAAGCTTGATTCGAAAATGTTGTAACATTCAAAATATATAAACTAAAATTTGTGTACTTTGTACTAAAGTGTTCAATACGCTATAAAAATTGCATCAATCCAAGCCTATAGGATCACTAATTTAATAATACTGGATAACAAGGTAGATGGTTAGAGCAATTTTCCGCATTTCCTATTAACAAAAAATTGTACATGAAGTTTCCAGTTAGTATGACATTTGAATCTGACGAAGTCGCATAACTAATTAGAAGATATATAAATCCGTCAATACAGGATATAGTTGGGTCTTTCAAAAACAAACATGACTTCCTTTAAATACGTTTTACTTTATTTTTTTTCTTGTGCCATTTTGATGAAGGACGAAACTGATCAACAAGCATTTACTGTTTAGGGCAAATGCTAGAACTATAAATTTAAGTTAATAAAGGGACTTGGTGCCTAGTACGGAGAGCGCATAAATTAATGAAAATGATACAAAGCCCTGCAGAATTGAAATTGTGTGTTGGTGGTGGCTTTCACATGAATTCCGGGGTTCGTAATGGGTAAATATCGTCATCAATATCGTATTTAGCACTTGTGCCAACAAGACCTGTCCTCAGTCGACAGTTACTGGGTGTACACTAGGATTATTGGGTTTGCAGGCCAGAGATCTTCGGAAGTTGGGCTACACATTATAATTATCCCGTAATTGTTCCCCCTAGCCAAACACTAAACTACTTGCCTACCCGTTTAACAAAGCTCCTTAGCACTTGTGATTTACCCTTGTAGATTCTACAAACAAGAGTATTGATTACTAGATCCAGAGGCAAAATACTCATCAACTTAGTTCACACCAGATTTATATGATCTATCAATTTAACCATGTCCAATGACTGTCAGAATGCTCTCTTAAAATGAATCAGTCAAATCTCACTGCTAAGCAGTTCCTGCTAGCAGGGACTAAGAGGAAGAGGTTTTGATTACTTAAATTCCAAACCCTAAATCGAGGAGAAACGTATCCTCAGAGTTAGCTCGCTTTAAGATCAGAAAAAAGTTACTCTAGGGAGAAAGTGTTCCTATCCCGAGTGGACTCTTCCTGATTTGCAAGCATTCATAAATGGAAGGGTTGTAGAAGCAACTGGTTAGTATGAGTCCGGAAGAGAGCAGGTTCAGAGAAAAGGTCCTGTAGTTTTTGTGCTGATAAAAAAAAGTGTTTGGGGTATAATCCTTCGAGGATCGAAACCTAGATACTGCGGGAGGTTTTGTTACTGATGAGAATTCAACCAAAGATACTTTCAAATGATCTGCACTGGATTTGACTGTGGTCCGAGAGAGGTTTAGATCCCACATTTGGCTCTCTGAGATTTTGTACTTGTTGAGAAAGACTCACCTGAAACAGAAAAAAAAGTATAACATTAGACGACGGTCTCACAGTTTGAAAAAGTGTGAATTATCATTGCTTGACAGATGTATTATGAAACAAAAAAATCTTGGTCTACATTTTTTATGCAGGTGAACAAGTTTTAGTTACTCAGTACCAGTAGTCAGTCAGTAGCTTGTCAGATGGTTAAGTATGACACTCATCATTAATTAGGTTTGTGCTAACATTTTGAAAATTATTTTTTAAAAACCGGACTTTACTCTCACTAACATAAATGAGGGATGGGCTGTAATATAATAGGATATAATAGCAGAATCGGCGGAGTCTATTTTTCTAGGTGGGGGTAGAAGCATAGACTTCTAATATTGAATGACACAATTTGTACATAGTATAATAATATTTTATTATGTATACATTTCACATGAATCATAAATAATGATTAAACAATAAATGATATATAATACGTAATAATAAATAATAAATGCCGGTAAAAAATTCATATTGCCAAAGATTTCACAAAGATTTTAATAATTTTCCAAAGATTTCAAAAATATTACTAAATATTTCGCAACGATTTCTAAAGATTTCAGAAGGATTTCACGAAGATTTTAATGATTTCCCGAAGAGTTCAGAAAGATTTCGAATATTTCGTAAAGATTTTAGATCGACATCCCAGGGTGTACAAAGATTTCAATGGTTTCCCAAAGATTTAAAAATTTCACATATATTTTGTAAAGATTTTTGATTGATTTAAAATATTCCACCAGGATTTCAATTATTTTAGAAAAATTTCAGATAGATTTCAAAGAGTGCACAAAGATTTAAACGATTTCTCAATGATTTCGCAAAAATTTATCAATAATTTCACAAATATTATCAGATATTTCGAAAATATTTTTAATATTTCGCAAAGATTTCCAAAGATTTTACAAGGATCTTAATGATTTCTCAAAGATTTCATAAAGATTTCAAAGATTTCGGATGGATTGAAAAGATTTCACAAAGACTTTATTGATTTCCTGGAAATTTCAAATATAGCGCAAAGATTTTGGATAGATTTAAAATATTGAATCAAAATTTCAGACATATTTCAACAAGAGCACGAAGACTTTAATGATTTCCCAAAGATTTCAAATATTTAGCAAAAATTTCGGATTGGTTCAGAATATTTTGTAAAAATTTTAGATAGATTTCAAAGAGTGCATAAAGATTTCAATGGTTTCCGAAAGATTTCACAAAGACTTTAATAATTTTGCAAAGGTTTCAGATATTCCAAAAATATTCCAAAGATTTCGCTAAAATTTCCAAAGACTTCCGTAAGATATTACAAAGATTTCAATTTTTCCAAAGATTTCATACAGATTCCAAAGACCTCAAATAGATTTCAAATATTGCACAAAGACGTCCCAAGAATTTAATGAAGATTTCGGATAGATTTGAAATATCTCATAAAAATTTCAGATAGATTTCAAAGATTACAAATATTACTGAATATTTAAGTGTTTGAAATTTCGCAAATATTTTAGATAGATCCAGTATATTTCCTAGAGATTTTAATTATTTCACAAGAATTTCAGATAGATTTCAAAGATTGCACAAAGCCTTCAATGATTTCAATAACTTCACAAATATTAACGAATATTTCAAATATTCTGAAAAGATTTCTAAAGATATCCGAAAGATTTCATAAAGATTATAATGATTTTCTGAATATTTCAAAGAATTCACAAATATTTCGCAAATATTTCAGATCAATTTAAAAGATTACACAATATCTTCAATGATTTCAATAATTTTGCAAATATTACCAAACATTAAAATAATATTTTAAATATTTTAGAAAGATTTACAATGATATCATAAAGAGTTCACAAAGATATAAATGATTTTTTTAAGAATTTTAAATATTTCGCAAAGATTTCGGATGGACTAAAAGTATTCCATATAGATTTAAGTTATTTCAC
>JAABKJ010007545.1:111804586-112329097 GCA_011634705.1 Andricus grossulariae | reverse complement strand
TTTTTTAAGAATTTTAAATATTTCGCAAAGATTTCGGATGGACTAAAAGTATTCCATATAGATTTAAGTTATTTCACAAAAATTGTAGATAGATTTCAAAGAGTGCACAAGGATTCCAATGATTTCCCAACCATTTCGTAAGGATTTCAATAATTTCACAAATATCACGTATTTTAAAAATATTTAAAATATTTTACAAAGATTGCTGAATATTTCAGAACAATTTCCAAAATATTTTAATCATTTCCGAAAGATTCCAAATATTTCGAAAAGATTTTCGATATATTTCAAAGATTGAATAAAAATTTCTCAAAGAATTTAATGATTTTACAAATATAACCAAATATTTCGGAAAGATTACAATGATTTTCCAAAGATTTAAAAAATTTGACAAGGACGTATTCATTTTGCAGAATTTGATATAAATCTTCAATGTAAAAAAGGGGACAGCTGCGAATTCTGGCTCTTGAGAACTATGACTTGTGGTTCTCACAAGTATTAGTTTAGCAGATCTGAATTCCCAGCTCTGACCCCAACTAGCCTTGCTCTTTCTCAATCATCCTATTTAAAAACAACCGTTTAGTTTTCTTATTTTAAACTTGCCTTTTCGTATATGTGAACTTTAGCAAAGAGAGCTTTCTCATTAGATACTCATGGATTGATCAGCTATCAGCGTTTTGGTGGAAAGTTTTCTCTTTTGACTCAATTTTCAAATGAGGCAGGTTTGAGTATCATAAGCTGAACGGATCTGTGCAACTGTTGAATTTATGCAATATCTCGATTGGGCTGCGCGACCATATAGTCGCCACAGCGCACCAACCCCAGTTAGTGCAATATTCGGACTGGCTCGCGCGTTCTCGGCATGAGTATCGCGCGCCAATCACAAGCAAGGAAGTACCGAGCCGCGCACTATACACAACGAATATTAGCATAATATTTAGCATGGTTTGTTTAACGCCGTATAATAGGATACAATTTTATTGCAATATTGTATTGTTATTTTTTTCAATAATTTTTTTTTTTCACGAGACCTGGTGAAAAATGTTCTTATAACACAGCGAGAAGGGTTCTCACTTCTCGGTAGTGTGGAAATGCTAATGCCGTCACTACAATGATTTTAATATATATATAAATATACATGAAAATCTGAATTTGATCATTATAGTAACGCCATCAACGACCCACTAAAAAACACCACCCTTTCTCCTGGGCACGATTCCGTCCAGAACTGCTTTCGCATTACTTCAGGGGGTGCCATTTCTTCGCCTACTAGGGCATCTGCTGGTCTTCTTTATCGGCCTTGTGTCTAAGCCAAGATGCACGCATCGTCCTCAGTAAAGCGGTGGTGACGCTCATCGGGCTCGTCGGCCTTTGACATCTGGATTGGGTGGGGCTGGTTGAGCTGTATCTCTGTACGCTTTACACTTTCTGAAGGAGCTCTTGCTGGTTCCGTTCTTCTACTAATTTCGATCAGCTTCATGTCCCAACCAAGATGTACGCATCGTCCTCAGCAGCACGATGATGTCGTGCAACAAGCTCGTCGGCCTTCGAACATCTTGGTTGGGCATGGTTGAATCTGATTTGTTACCCCTTTCTCCTCCTAACTGCTCGCATCGTCCTCCTCGGCGGATTGGTTTCCCGCATCGGGTTGGTCGGCCTTCGGCAGATTAGGGCTTGAGAGTTTTGCTTTCTAACGCGAGTACTTGCGTGTCCTTGGTGATGCATTATCAGCCTCTTATGTTAGGTCTTCCCTCCTCTTACGGAGAATAGTTTCAAGAAAAGTAGCTACTCTATCCCACTGTTCCTCGTTTTGTAGCATCACGTCAACAATATTCTCCCAACGTTATATCACCGAGCTCGGTTTGAAGTCTGTGCTTGAATTCGGCCCAGCGTTCATACTCAAAGAATGTGTGGTTCGCGTCGTCGATTTCAGCCTCGCAGCAACCACACTTTGCACTACTCACTTTTTTCCTCTTGTGCAGGTAGGAACGAAAGTACCCATGTCCTGAGAGGAATTGAGTTACGTAGTAGTTCGTTTCTCAGTGGCTTTGATTAAGCCATGAACTTGCCGTCCATCTTCCTCGATGGTCACTATTCCACAGCTGTTGCCACTTCTCCATTATAAGAGCTCTGGTTTCCTCTTTGGAAATGCGCTTGCCCACTTCTGCTGTTCTTCCAAATACCAGCTTCTTCTCCGAGGCCAAAAGGTCAATCGGTAGCACCCCTGCGATCACTAGTATTGCTGGTTCCGATACCGTGCAATAGGAGCTCGCTATTCTGAACGCCCCTCTCTATTGTACCGCTGCCATTCTTCTTCTATACGTTTTCTGAGTTAGCTTATCTGCCCATATCTCTGCTCCACACAGCATGATGGTCTGTGTCACTGTCATTAAAAGTCTTCGTTTGCTCGGTCTCGGATCGTGCACATTGTCCATAAGTCTGCTCAGAGCCGTCGTCACTCCTGCTGTATAAGCCGCATGGTAGCTTCCAATAATTCTTCCGCATCCATGCTAGCTCCCTCCAGTGCTCTGTTTTGCCCTCTGACTATTGTCAGGTGTAGTTTCTCGACATCCAGTTTTGACACGTTCCACTTTTTGGCCTTTCGAGGTTGTAACCTGGTTGTTGAGCTACCTCCCATATTGAAGAATATGTACTCGTGGTCACTACTGGTGTAGCTCTCCAGAACCTTCCAGTTCTGCATAAGAGGAGTTATTTCTTCGTTTGCTGAGGTTATACCCGCAATTGTTCCCACGTTACCGGTTCATCTGAATGTTGCTGTATTTCCTATGTTTATAACCAACAGCCCTCGTCTTGCTGCCATGTCCATTATGCGCCTTCCACGCGAGTCTGACTTAGGCATTTTACATTCTACTGCCCTGGCATTGAAATCGCCGGCCACAATGACTCCACCTTCGGCTTCGTGGATAGTATCTTCCAAAGAATCTAGTTTTTCCTGGAAGTCCTGGATTGCCTCGCTGGGCAATATGTGACGCCTTTACTCCTTACCCATACATATCCGTTTCCACATCCATGGTTTTCAATAGGAAGTTTCCTTGGATTTCTCACCCAGATGGCTGCTGTTCCAAGGTTATTTGTGAGCCATTTTGTGGTGTCCCTGTTTTGGTACTGCTCACTGAGTATCAACAGATCAATCTCCATTCCCATCACTGTTTGTGTTAGAAGGTGGTCCGCTGTTTTACTCCTTTGCATATTTTCTTGAAGGATGTTAATCATCGCCTCTCGGTTCTTTTAGCTTGGTCAAGAGCCTCCCTAAAAGCCTGGCATTTTGCTGTTCCAGGAAGGTGACCCCGTTGCTCTACCTCCAATTTGAGATCTGTGCATAGGACACATTGTGCATCAAACTTGCATGCGGCGCCCTTATGATCGGCCGCTCCGCATTTGTAGCATGTATTATTATTATGGTATTGCTACATGATATTATCAGCAAAATAATCTTAATATAAATTTATATTGTTTACCTTTATATAATCGCTGATTATTGAGTATCAGGTAATAGTAAATTAATAGTGGATGCGAGAATTAATTATTATAAATAAATTAATACTTAGGGATTAAATAAAAATATTAATAATGTTCAGTTATAATAGGATAAATTATATTGTATTATTATCATCGTATTGCTATATAATATTATTAGCATAATATTATTAGTATGAATTTATATTGTTATAGCATATTTTCATCATTATTTATTCATATATCTCTTTATATACATATCTTTTATAATTGGGTTTTAATAAATAGTTGATGGAAAAATTAATTAATGTTTAGGGAATAATAAAAAGTATATTTAACGTTCAGTTATATCAACATTCGGTTTGATAAGTTAAGGTACAGGAAATATTATAATAGACAAACAAATATTAGCTGATGCCTTGCATATTGGATATTAACCTTATTCATAGAAATATTTAATGCTGGATTAGGAGAGACAAGAAAATTATGTATATCGCGCTCGTCCAAAATATCCAGCCAATCAGGTGGCTGGTGGGAACGACGCGCCTATCTCCGACCAGCCACTCTCTGATTGAGTCGTCACCGAGGAGTGGGAGACTTAGTGCCGAGAAACCCCCTCTGCTCGGATTCCACGCGGAGTTAGAGAGACGGCTCGGTCAGCGTGGTGGGAGAACTTGCGTATACCCGCATAAAAGGAAGCGTTTCCGGCTACCAACGACACTCTGCCTCTCGACTAGCTCGAGTGTGCACGATTCTTTCAACTCTCCGAGCTCAGCCCAGGGTAAAAGATTTAAATAAATCGTATTTACTGGAAAAAAATAACATCGTTGTCGTCTCTGACTGCACCTCTCTTTAATAAATGAAGCATCTTCTTTTTTCAGAGCAATATCTATCTGAGGAATCATTTCTTGTTTTTCAACTATAATTGTCGAATGGCTCTATCTTAACCATTGATTTGGCAAACGTCTTGCGGATCGCTTCATCAAGATGTCCTCGGATATTCTTTTCGGATGGGACGGAATTGTTGGAAGAGGAGAACGAACCAGATATTCTGGGGACGCCCGTCTTCCCGCCATCTACGGGAGCCCGAAGCCTGTCCGAGCAATAACTACCAACAAGAGTTGGCAGTCTCGAGTTTTACATGCCAACAGGAGTTGGTAAGTGCCATCCGCGGTGAAGAGCAGGAGATCTCACCAAGAAGACAAAAAGGACATTAAGCCGCCGCTCTGCACCAGGAGGTAATTCCACCTGCCGTCCCACGACTACGTACGGGGCCGATTACTCTCTTTGGCCGGTGTGTTTTTTTATCGCCGGGGGGCAAAAAGATAATGGAGTATATTATTTATTATCAAGTTTCATTTACGCACTCCTTAATTTTAGTATCAATAGCATAATTTATATCGTTTCTTCACATTTTCGTCCTAATGTAAATGTATCAGTTTTATTTTACTCAGTTAAATGTTAATATAATTATGTATAAAATATAATAATCATAACAATATAATAGACAATTTAAGTTAACCTAGCCAAACTACACACATAATCCAGGGGAGTTATTAAATTCTAAGCAACAAAATCTTCAAACTGTCAACCAAAGAAATGAATTTTCAACTAAAGTGATTTATCTCCAGCAAAAAAAAAGTAAATTTGAGGAAAAAGTTCAACTTTCAACAAAGCAATTAAATTTTCATCCGAGAATATTAATTTTCTACCAAAAAAGACAAATTTATAATAAAATACGTGCATCTTCAAACAAATAGTTGATTTTCCAACAAAAAAATATAAATTTACAATTAAGAAATGGAATGATTGAATTTAAGTTAAAAATTAATTTTCGAGCAAAGAAGGAATTTTCAATGAAACAGGTGAATTTTCAACAAAAATAACAACTTTAAAAAAATAGCTCATATTTCAACAAAAGACATTAACCAAATAGTACAATTATCATCAACGAAAATACTTTTCTACCAAAAAACACAAATTTTAAATAATGTCACATGAATTTTTAACAATATAGTTGCATTTTTAAGAAAAAGGTTGATTGTTTACCAAAAAACACGAATTTTGAATTAAATAAATAAATTTTCAACAAAATACTTCAGTCTTCAACCTGAAAGTTTAATTTTATAGCAAGAATCTTAATTTTCTCCTAAGAAATGAAAATCCAAATAAACGCATGAAATGGTTGAATGTTCAGTTGAAGAAATTAATTTACAACCAAAAAAATAAATTTTCAAGATATAAGTTGATTTTTTAAATCAAACGATTTTTCACTAAAATAAAAAAATTTTAACGATGTCATTTTTTTAGATGACAGTTACTCCCAGTGGGACCCTGCAGTGGTTGTTAACCTTTAGTTTTTATATATATAGAGAGAGAGAGAGAGAGAGAATAATTGTTTTTATATTCACCAATGGAATCAAAGATGACCACCAATATGGTGAAGACCAGAGTAAAAATGATCTTCATTTTTTCTAAGTACGGGAAAAACTGATAAGAATTATAATTAAAGACTTTGCTCTACAGTCAAACGCCACAGTATCTTTTAGATTGATTTGTAATCAGAGATAACAATCAATCCACTCAGTGTAGGCTTCGTGAAAGAAAAATGACACTCACAATTCCGATACATAGAACCTGTAAGTTGCAAAGATTCTTTATAGTAAGGGGAGCACGTCTATGAAACAAGATACCTAGTACGATCAGAGATGCACCTTCAATCTTTCACTTTAGAAACTATTTTTTGATTATTCGCTTAATTCAGACAATCTTACACTTGAAATCATTCATTGGTAGTTCGTGAAATGCTTTATGCGACGTATATGTAACTGTATACTTGAAACAGTACTCACAATAGTAACCAATTTTCTTTTGCATTTTACACATAACTTCACTGTATACAATATAATCTAACCACCACTGTAATCCTAATTCGACCAGAGTTTGTACATAGTCATAAGTTCTAGTACACGTATCACTTGTTGCGTTTCAGCGCGCGTGTTTTCGTCATTTAAAATATTTTGTAATTATCTTTGACATTTTTGTAGCAGTTCGAACAAATTCGAATTAATCCGAAACAATCCGAAACAAGTTTTCAATCCTCTTCATCCTTCTCAATCCGTCTTACAATCCCAAATTAAATTCCATTCTCAATACATGTCTGAACCCCAAATTCAATCCGATTTAAATCAAGGCTCAACCAAAGCTAGTTTTAATATTTTCAATGCTCTTAAATCCGTGCGCTTAATCCGAGTGAATCGGAAGTCAATCTGTACCGAACTTTCAATTCTTTTAAATCCATGCGTCAACATAAACTTGAATCCTGAACCACCTTCTAATCCTTTTCAATCCGTGTAACCAATCCTATGAATCCGGGGCACATTCAATTCTTGCAATTCTCAATTCTTGCACGAACATTAACTTCAATCCGACTCAATCCGAAATTAATCCAAACTCCCCATTCAATCATTTTCAATCCGAATAAATCTATCCCCTTCTAGAAAATCTCTACAATTCTGACGGGTTTCACGTATCTTTCAACGATTTCCGGAAATGTGAAAAAGTATCAGGTTTCGTCAATATTAATACTAATTGTTATTCATTATTAATTTTTCAAGTTTTTGCGTATATCTCGCCGTTTTCGAGATAATTTGAAATTTTATTACTTTTTTATATTGAAAATTTGTTTACTGGTTTAGGTTGGGATGACCCAGGAGCAACCCCTTTAGAAAACCCCAAAAATGTTGTCAGTTTACGAGTATCTCTCACCGTTTTCAAGATAACTCCAAATTTTCATTTTTTTTTTTTTATTACAAAAAATTTATTGCGTTACTTCATGTAGGTCGAAAACAAAACCCCTCTGAAAAAACCTTGAAATTTTAGTCGAAAACGATTTCCCTCTTCAAACCAATGAAAATGTCCGTTTTCACGTAACTGCAACCCTTTTCGAGACAATTCAAAATTTTGCATTTTTTTCGAATTCGGAACATTTATTTACTGGTTTGGGTCAAGTTGGTCGAGGACCATCCCCCTTTAGCAAACCATGAAAATCTTATCTGTTTTCGCGCATCTCTCACCGTTTTCGATATAACTCAAAATTTCAGTTTTTAACGATGCATTATAACTAACTTGACTTAAAGACTCTCATTTCAATTCTTAATTTTTAACTATTTTATTAATTAATTACAATAATTAGGCGAGAAATGTTGACTCTTGAAATTTGCACCTACTTGAGTTATCGAATCTGTTTTACATTATCAACTTATCGAATCTTGTTTTCGATTCTCGACAGCTGATTGGTTGATTCTACTGTGACTTACATTAGATGTCAATGGCTAACTGAATTGACCAAAATGGGGTTTAGGGACTACGCATGAAGTTAGACGAAATGCATGTACTTTTTATAATAGGAATTAGGATTCAGAACTATGTATCATTAATTTGAGAACCTCTTGTTCCATTAATTTTGAACTTTGAATTTTTTTAAACATGGAATAAATTTCATTGTTATTTATCAAAATCGGAATTCTCTATTAGTAAGTTGAACTTATAATAATCTTTTCAGAAATCGTAACACTATCCTCTTCCATTTATTATCCAGCATAGGGGCTGAGCTTTTGTCACCAATATTCCGGAGAATTTTGTATTTCCTTTAGCTTCACTTTCATTTTTTTGTCTATACATTTCGATTTTAAGTTGACCAAAGAAAGATCTGGCACTCAACTAATTTAATTAATTATTAGCTTATAACTTTCGTTTCTCTCAAAAGTAATTGCAATTGAAATATCGGTTTCAATTATGTCAGTTGTCAGAAGAAAAAACTGACAATTATCTACATCATGACGCTTTAATTGCATCCGATGTGAATTTTTATATTTGCTAATTATATTTAAGTAATATATGTTGTAAAATCAGCCCAAAAAAACTAGTCCCGACTTTTTTTAATGATCGGAAAGGTGTGTGTTTTAAACAACGAAAAAGTTTTGATTTTAAGAATTGAAATTACTTTTTCAGTGTAATAAAGACCATTTCTTTCTAGCCCCAGCACAAAAAAATTCCTTATATTCTCATAATTTTCTATGAACTTTTATATTTCACTACGGACGTCTATCGACATTTTGGTATATATAAGAAAACTTCTTTGAATCAAAGGAGTTTCAGCATTATCCCAGCTGAAAATTCCTGTGCAGGAATCTCGGAGGACCCTGGACATGATCCTGGACACGAACCTGCACTCGAACCTATACAGGTAATCTGGACGGTTCCTGTAAAATAATTTGGCGAAGGAAACTGTGAATTTGAATAAATTTGCGGGGATAAGCATGAAAATTCAAGAAAAAATGTACAAATGTATTTTGTTCTACCTTATTGTTCATTTGCTGAAGATAGAAAAGAACGTCTCAAATAAATCGAAATGAGGTTTACTAGAATTTTTTGAATTTTCTCTGCTCTTTTTCTCCTTTACATTCGGATTACGAGGCTTCGCTAAAATCGTTTTGGCAATTTCCTGAAGATTAATCTTAAGCTGTTGTTTCTGCATAATCGGGACGAGAAGATTGTATTTGTCAATTTTATTGTTAATATTTTTCTCGGTCTCCTTTAAATTTTCCAAAGTGAGGTTCCAACACTTTTCACTTTTTATATCCAGGGACTCACTTAAGTTATTCCTGGCTTCAGTCAATTTTTTTTCTAGTTCTTCTGTTTCTTCTTTTATCTCCTTTGACAATCGAATCCACTCGGGAGTAAACCCGTTTTTTATCAAGACCTATAAAAATTAAGCACTTAAGTCAGAGTATTAAGAAATGAGGGGCTCGCACTGGCCTTAGTCCTCAACCAGAAGCCTCCAAACGTAAAAAGTCAGGGCTGAGGGGCGGATCATATTTATTGAACGTAGTCTGAGGGACAGCAGTGTCAAAATTTAATTAAGATTCTAAGGTCGTGGTGAAATTCTTCCAATTTGCTTTTGCAAAGTTGCAGCGAGGTACATCCGGAGATTTTTCACAATTAGTATAGAGGTTAAGAAGAATTGGTCGATGGTCCGAGTCTAGTTCGTTTATAGCAATAGTGTCGTGTTTGAAGTAGTTATTTCTGGTTATTGCAAAATCAATGACATCGGATTTATGTTTAATATTATGGGGAAAGAAGATAAGCGAATCTGGTGCGGAGACAGGTTCTTATCGGTGATGAATTCGAATAGTTTTTTTTTTTCATTTTTTTTTTGCTGTTCTACTATCCCAAGCTAGGCGTTTGGCGTTTAGATCACCTGTAGCAATTACCGAGGGTGCTAGTTGAAAAAAATGTTCTGCAATCGTCCTTAATCAATTTTCGAGGGGAGACTGGTAAAGGAAATCGATGGCATATGGATTTTCATGTACTTTCATTTGTATAGCACTAGCTTCGAGTGCTATAAGTTCAGGAATTATTGATTCGTGGTTCTCGATATTTTTTTCAATTAAAATAGCGGTTTCTCTGTTGGTATTATTCCTATATATTTTATAACCGCGTACTTCAAAGTGGATTCACGTAATAGGGTTTCGCTAAGCATGCAAATAGTGATGTTATTTTGGTAGATGTAGGTGGTTAATTCTTGTATTTTTTTAGGATAATCTGAGAGTTCGAGAAAATGATTTTTGGGATATTGTTATTGAAATTGGGCATTTTCAACAGCAAGTGTTAGTATGTTATTTATAATCTTGGCAGTTGAGTTTATAGCTTCGGTAATGTTCATTTTACCCCCGATTATGTCGGTGGCCAATGTTGTGGCTCCTTTTATAAGATTAATTAAATTAATTTGGATAGTTTACGAGGTTGCATTTTGAGTATCTGTAACTACTGGAGTTAAAAAGCGGTAGGCTTTTTAACTTTAATTGTGTCGTCTTTTTGGTAGCTGTTTAATTTGGAGTTTGGTCTCGCATGTTTTAGGTTTAAATGCTTCTGAGGTTACTGTAGTACTGTGAAGTGGTGTACTTTGCAGTGGAGTGTACCTGACTGGAGGTGAAAGTTCTTGAGGAGTACTTTCGTTTGGTAAAGTCTGAGATGCAGGTAGCTTGCTGGCCGATATTTCTTTTGGGATATTGGTAACTTTAGTACTATTCTTAGTCGGTTTTAAGATGCCTTCTTTAAGGCGGAGCAGCCTTTATAATTTTCTGGGTGATTTTCAGCACAGTTAGCGTTGCTGTGGATCTTTTTTTGCAGTTGGCGCTGCAGTGCGAAGACCCACATTTGACACAGCGTAGGGTGGCATGGCATATGCCAGAAACATGGTGTAATCTCTGGCAATTGAATCACTGAGAAGTTTCTTTAGCCTTGACATACGGTTCCACTTTGATTTTAATGAAAGCAAGTAGCTTAAGCAAATCTTTTGCTTGTGTTCAAGGAAATGTGCCCTGGGGGGCAAAATAAAAATGAACTTTGTCTTTTTATTGTTATAACTTTTATTATTATCTTACTACCCGTAAGATATATGTGTTTGACGCCATATGGCGCCAATGCCCCCCGGGGCAAGACTAAAATTGGCGCTACAGTGACGCGCCACTCAAGACGCAGAGTGTGTCGTTACTAGCGAGGATTGTTTCGTCAATGTCGTTGGGAGGGAATTTCGCGGGATTGGTTCGCTCTCGCCACGTCAAAGTCTACAAGTGTCGGACGAACAGCATAACGCGGGATGCGCAAATTGGTATTCTAAGTAGTAAGTAGTCTGAAAGCTGATGTTTGGATGCCTAGTCAACGGAAGAAAGAAGAATTTTGGATGTTGGGTGAGTATAATTTATAATTATCTATTTTTCTATACCTCATTCAGTTTGTAAGTGATGAAGTCGATATGAGGATTTTGCATTGAAAAATCGTCTTTTAAAGGTTTTCCTGTGCCTGGAAGGTCATTAAATTCTCCTTTGGACATTGCTTCCTGGATTAAATCTTCCACGAGACGATCCATTCCGAAACGAGTTTTTATATCTTTGCTACGACTCTTATCAATTTCAATGAGGGATTTTTCGTCTGTGACTTGTAATTGTTGAATTTTGTGCTCCATCACGTGTTCTGCAGCTTTTTGTGCTCTTTTAAATACGTTTCTTCTTTGTCTTTCACTTGGGGTTCCAATTCCTATATTGTAAGTCAGATAATGACGATGTTGAGGAGCAGTGTGCTAAAAATACAAAGAATTTTTTTAAGTAAATAAAAAAATATAAGATTTTTTTAGTTGTTTTTTCTATATTTTTCAATCCCCTCTTTTCTATCCTATCCTATCCTTTATCTATCCACGTCAATCATTTTCTATCTCTCTGCAAATCTAAGCTCCCGTCTATCTTTTTTAATCCCCTGTCCTCTATATCATCGTATCCTACATCTATCAATGTCTATCTTTTTCTATCTCTTTGTCAATCTCAATTCCCGTCTATTTTTCTTAATCTCCTCTTCTCTATCTCAACGCATCCTTTATCTATCCACGTCAAAATGAAGGTTTTGCCGCTAGGTGGCTGACGGTAAAAGTAACCAACAAGTGAAATTAGTTTTTGAACCTATAAGTAGAAACTTGGCGAACCGTTCAACCAAATTCGACACAGTTGTCGACTAAGAAATGAAAATAAATTTTAAGTGTATATGTATGTAAGCATGGACTTCACGTTGTCTTTGTACGTGGCAGTGATCCCAATTCGGCTCCCCAATTGCACTGCGCATGCGCTGCATCGTCAGTCTCATTTTCTGCAAATGGCGCGCTTTTTTGAAACTATTAAATGTGTAAATCAATTTTTTATAATAAATCATCATTGTGGAAATAATAACAATTAATTTTCAGATCATAAAATAGTCTTTTAGAGTGCAACGTGAAATAATTATTTGATTGTGCTCTTTACAAACAAATTATTTATTTTAAATTCAAAGGAAGGAATACCTTTTTGCACCAATGTAAATTTTAAATCATTCATAATATTTGCTTTTACTTTATGATTATTATATATTGTGAAAAATTGATTTGCATACTGGTACGTGGTCAACGTCAAATCAAATTTTTTTATAATTCCTTAACTTTTCGATGGATTCCCGACTTTTAAATGATAGAAAATTATAAGAGTACTCAATCGCGGAAGATAGAAAAAGAGATAGACAAAGATTCAAATTTATATTAAAAATTAAAGAGATAGAATGAAGTAAAGAAAAAGATAAGGGTCCTCGGTTACGAAAGATAGAGAAAGAGATTGAAAAAAAAATTGAAAATTGTAATAGATAGATAGACTAAGGGATAGAAAAAGATAAGAGTCCTCGGTCACGAAAAGCAGAGAAAGAGATAAAAAATTCTTGAGATAGGGAATAGGAAAAGAGAGCCTTTTAGGGATATTCAAAGTAATCAACTGAGAGAAATAGAATAGCTCTATCTTTTCCTATCCCCCAATTTCTATCTTTTTCAATCTTTCTACTTCCAGCAGGAAAATTCGAAAAAATAAAGATCAGTTTTTACTGTAATGTCCAAGTCTTCAATCTTCTCCTGATTATCAGCTTCAGTATTTCTGAAACGCCGAATATCTCTGTAAGCTTTCTCAATCTAAAAAATTAAAAATTATTATTAATTGAAAATCGATAAAGGATATATAGATTTTTTGAGAGAAAACCTATTTAGATTTTCAGGTGATGTAAAATAAATTCAGACCTCAGAAAATCTGATTGAATCAGCTTCAGGAGTTCCACTATCTGGATGAAATTTTTTTGCCAAATGGACAAAGGCTAATCGTAAATTTTCATCTTGACAGTCTTCTGAGACTCCAAGGACTTGATAAGATTTCTGGAATAAAAAGAGTTAATTGTTGGGCAATTTATTTTATTTTGCCCATTTTTTTTTGTGAACATTTAAAAACAATATAGTGCGCATGCAATAGGAGAGTTTATCAGCTGCTAGGTAGCGCTAACTGTTCTAGTCAAAGTTCCGCGAAAATTCAAATTCGATAAATGAAAAATTTATTTTTATATACAAATTAATAATAAAAGTTTACAATTCATAGCTCAAAGTTTCAGGTAATATAATTAATTTTGCACCAAAAACAAAACAAATTTTCAACGAAAGTGTTGAATTATCAACCAAACTGATGAATCTTCAACTGGAATAGATGATTTTTAAACCACAAACAGATTAATTTTTGACAAGAGTTGAACTTTCAACCAAGTAGTTTCATTTTCAACCAGAAAGTTAAATTTTCAACCGAAATTATGAATATTTAATGGGAATACTTGAATTTTCAACCGAAAAGCTAAATTTTCAAACAAACAGATTAATTTTCTACCAAAAATACGATTTCACAAAAAAAACATGAGTTTTGAAAAAAAAGACATATTTGCAACTAGAAAAGGATAACTTTTCAACAAAAAATATGGGAATAGTTAAATTTTCAGTTCAAACAAAATTTCAACTAAATTGATGCGTTTCCAACTGAAATTATGAATCTTCAACTGGAATAGTTGAATTTTATACAAAAAAGATTAATTGTGAACTAAAATGATGAATCTTCAACTTGAATAGTTGAATTTTCAACAAAAAAGATGGAGTTTCAAACAAGAAGATTAATTTTCTACTAGTAAGAAAAATTTTCAAAAAAATACATGAATTATTAAGCAAATATTCGAGTTTGTTCAATGGTTAAAAAAAAAAAAAAATTTTCAACTACATTGTTAAATCTTCAACTAAAGAAACGGATTTTGAACAAAAAAAAAATACATTTTCAACCAAAAGTGGAACAATTACATTTTCGGATAAATAAAATCAATTTACAATTAAATAGTTGAATTTCCAACGAAAGAAATGATTTTTCGAATAAAAAGGATACATTTTCGACAAAAAATGGAATACTTAAATTGTCAGTAAAAAAAATCATTTTCAACCAAAAAAAAACGAAGTTTCAGCAAAATATTTAAATATACAACCAAACAAATTAATTTTCTACCGAAGAGATGCATCTTCAAATAAATCATTTTATACCAAAAAGACGAATTTTCAACTGAAACAAAATTTTTAATTGAAAAAAGAAAATATTTTTCATTGAAAATTTTAGTTTAAGTTTTCAGTTACAATAATTAATTTTAAACAAAAAAAAACGAATCAAATAAAAAATAGTAAAGTTTTTAACCAAAAAGATTAATTTTTCAACCAAAAGAGATAAATTTTCAAACAAGAAGAATACTTTTCTAACAAAAAAGGTCAATTTTCAACCACATAATTGAATTTTCAAATAAAAAAAATATATCAGTTTTCAAGCAAAAGAGAAACGATTTTTCAACCAAATGATTATTTAACCAAAAAGACCAATTTTTAACCAATAAGATTAATTTTCAACTAAAAAAGACAAATTTTCGATAGAATACATGAATTTTCAACCAAATAGTCAATTTGTCTATTGAAAAAAAATTGCAACCAATAATGGGATAGTTAAATGAAAGTTAATTAAATAATAAAGTCGTAAGGAAAATATCGATTTCATTATTTAATTTATTAGTTTTTGAAAAATTAAAAGTAATATCTAAATACACTTATTGTGAAAATTTAAATAAAAAGAAAGACTTCTTTCAAGAAAGTTGAGGTAAAATATGTAAACTCAATTCAAAGAAATCTTAAATTATTCATGAGCAAACCCTGCAGATTGGAAAGAATCACATATGAAGTTCATTTCTTGAATTGTAAATCTTTTTCTTACTTATTTTGCAGAAAATATTCATGGTAAAATGGATTTCTTTTCAATCTTCATTAAAAATAAAGTTTTGTCCCATGCAATTGGTACACCCTCAGCGTCCGGCCATCTTTTTAGATGACGTCACGTAGTGAAATATCTAATTCCGTAACCGTTTCGCTCACGCCGCTAGGGTGGTCAAGTGACCCAGAGATTGAGATTTGAGAAACGTTTCCCCCTCCAATGGTCGCCTCTGTACCGGAATCTTTATATTTTCATGGGGCGCGAAAAGTTTGAACTGTCTAATTTTTTACTGTTTCTTTTGTTTGTGAAAATTTAAAAGTTTATTGGCTTGAAAATTAATATTATTACTTTCCCAATAACTTATCATCTTCTTATGATCGGTGTTGTCTCGATTTTGTATTAAATCATCTTGCAATTAAAATTGTGATTTGAAAATCGCGCCAATTCAAGCCAATCAAAAGCAATAAAAGATCAACTAGTTCCGGTACAGCGACACCAATCAGAATTCAAGTATCCCGTGTCTCAGCGGTATCAGCTCTCCCACGGGATCTCTAAAGTGACTGTTACGTATTTTTATGACAAGAAAAGATATTAAATACCTTCAGAGCAAGATCATTTTTTCTACTTGCAAAGAATCTCGAACTTAATTCTCCAAAACCCTTCGATGATTTAATCCTTGTTTTCGAAAAAGTTAACATTTTTGCTACCAAATTTTGCCAACAAAAGACTCTTAACCCTCAACAGAGAATACTGTCAATTTTAGCGTCACTGAACGAAGATGTTGCATAATTAGACTCTAGGGACTCTAGATATCGATGTAACGGCATGCGTTGTTTTGAGAACTAAAGTTTCCGGGCGCTAAGACCCTTTTACGAAATACACTCTAGACTAGTAATTTCTCGAGTGGAAAAGTTCACAAATCTTAAAGTAAAATCAGAATACGCAAGAAATGAGCAATTGATGATGAATAATGATATAAGAATATCAAGGAAATAATAGATTTATTGCAAATGAGAGAACTAAGATTTAAGTATAGGATCAGATTTCAATTTCATTAATGTACTCGTTATAGTACTGCGCAGTCTCACTGCATAAGGTGAATTTAAGGTTAGAAACTTAACACCTTAAGCTATTTTTAGTATCATTAATGGGTCATGGTGCCGGCCAGACGCCATAAAGAAGCGACCCCTGGACTTACGAACAGGAAACTGTCACTCAGAGTGATTGATGTGAATCCTGTCAAAAAATGAACTTTGGATCCATATTCTTGAACTGTCATTCACTTCAATTGCCTAATACCAGTAGGAGGAGCAGAGTGACCTCATTCATTATTTGTTATTTGGCACTAAAATTGAGGGACGTCAGCATTTCGATTGGCTAAACGCTAAAAGTAGAGATAAATCCCGCCTGAAACGAGCTTTTAAATATGGATGCAGAGCACGAAAACTTCAGAATATTGTATCTCGGCGCGCGTCTTTCAAGCTTGAACCTGCGACTCTTGTATCTTCGTTTATTGTATAGTTTCGGACTTAGATACTTTTCAGAATTTCGGAGGTGACGTAACCTCACTTTCGTGATTTCAATGCGTGCGTTTGGGTTCGGCTGTGCCGAAATGTTTAGTGATGAGCTTACTTGTGTGTTTGTTCATCGATACTCAATATGAGCCTTTAAATAACTGCCACGTCTACCAGAACTTCATAATAAAACGTTTGATTTTATTACCAGGATAAATACAGTGTTGAGTGTCTTCATTTATTTAAACCTGACCTATTTTTTCGCGGCTAGTGGTTTCAAACACTCAACGACAGGTAACGAATCCTCTCCTTCGACGTATCAGCGCGCTGCTTCAATAATCGATTGCAGCGCCTGGGACGTAACACTGGGCCAGACTCTGGCCTCTGTCATACAAGTCAGACGTTGCTATTAGGGTTGGCTCGCAATATTTTTGACACATTTCTAGAAATGTTTCTGATATAAAGATATGTCCCTTGTACAGATCGTGCACAATATTGCATGAAATATTTGACAAATAATATTGTAGTGAAATATTTGTGCAATATTTTAGATTTATTTCAGGAAGCATTTTATAGAAATAATTTTAAAACGTCTTTTGAAACCTATGTGCAACATTATGAAAAGGTTTCATTGTAATATTTCTTTGAAAATTTCACTGCAAAATTTCATGCCGTGTGGGTAGCAACATCCCTAACCGCACGAAACGTTCCCGGAACGTGTAAAATGTCCGCCGCTTAGGAACGTTCCACTGGAACGTTCCAAACATAAATTACCGTTATTTTTATTATTATCAATAAACATCGCGTAAACCGTAAGTGATAGGTCGAAATCGATGTCAGTTTATGCTATGGATATCATATTATAGATAGTATATGCGGTACTCAAAACTGAAAAATAACATCCATTTTCACCTATCTCTTACGGTTTACGAGATAATTGTTGTTAAAAATAACAATAATGGAAGGCCCCAATGGAACGTCCAAGCGGCGGACATTTTGCACGTTCCGGGAACGTGTCGAAGGGGACGTCCATTTGGGGACATTACTTAGACGATGGTCTAAGTATTTTCTAATCCTGTTACAGAACCTGTTCCTTTGTGTTCTAGAACATCATTATTTTATTATTTCATTAAATAGTTCTTAAAAAATAAAAACTATTTTTCCAATACACTTAAAAAAATTAGTTTTTATGAAGATATTAGCAAAATAGGGCAAACATGACCCTCATCCAAGAGGTCGATATCTAGAGTCTAGTTATTATGCAACATCTTCGTTCAGTGGCGTTAAAATTTACAGTATAGAGTATTTCCACTTGTGACGTAATTTCAAAATGTCAGAATACCTCAGGAGAAACATTGCATTGTATAGATTGCGTCGCATGTATTTTCTTAGTTAAAGAAATGTGTTTATCGGCAAATGAAAAGTGTCTAGTGAATACTTTTTGAGTTTATATGGTGAAGTGAAGGTCCGTTATTGTAATAAACTAAGTGCAATGCACTTTGCATGAAAACATAGAGTTGTCGAAAAGAAGACGTGAACTATGTATAAGTGTGATTAAACGTGGTCCTTTGAGTGAGTCGCTGATATGAAATGCAACAAATTGCTCAAACCATTTTATACCAGGTAAGATAAATTAGATACATTTTACACAAGACTGAAGTAATCAAGTTCTAACCTCCAAATTCAATTGCCTCATTTTACTCAATAAATACTAGCATTAAATATTTTTTAAATACTTATCGGTACTCTAGTTTCAAATAAAACTGTAAATATAGAAGGAGAAAGTGTTTACTCTGATAATTTTTGTACAATACAAAAGTTTCGAGTGGTTAGGTTAGTTGAAGTTACCATTTGAAAATTTCATTTTACGCAAAAATTATTAAATTAGACAGTTTCTCCCTGTGCATATGCACTCTAATTTAAAAAAGGTGTACTGCTCAGTCTTGACGAATGATTTAGGTCTAGTATTTGTTCAGTAAAGTGAGGTGATAAGATTTTGAGGTTAGATCTCGAGTCCAACAGCCTTTCCGTTACAAGTCGCTGGAACTTTTGTTCAATTCATGTATGGCAATATATAAGTGGGTTAAATTCATTTTTCCTGACAAGTTTCTTTTCTTGGTCATTTATTAGGACGTCCAGTTGATCTGACCGATGTAAACAATCCGGATTGAATTCCTTGCCAAAATTTAGGTTATGCTGTCGGCACATCTTTGAAAAGACTCCTCTTGAACGGCATGAATCTATCCTCTTGCACTCCACTTTTTCAACAAATCCGGCTTCGTAAAACTTAAAAGTTTCTAAGCTTTTATAAGCTTTCAATTGTTTGCACGTATAATAACTGTGAGTTATCGTAAAATACGATAAAAGATTGAACTCACTCACTACGTCAACTGCACTTAATTTATTACAATAACGGACCTTCACTTCATCAGATAAACTCAAAAAGTATTCACTAGACATTTTTCATTTGCCGATAAACACAATTCTTTAAATAAGATAATACACGTGACGCAATGTATGCAATGCAATGTTTCTCTTGAGATATTCAGCCATTTTGAAATTTTATGGCTCAGTGGAAATACTCTATACGTCGCTCGGCCGTTGCCGTTTTAGCATCGAGTGATTCAACATATAAACAGCGATTTGAATATTTTCCTAAACTGTGAAGCATCCCAGAAAAATTGTGATTGTGAAAATGAACAAGTGTGGTGCACAGAGTCAAGTAACGAATTCATTATTCATCGTTTCATGTGATTTTATTCCATTGACAGGCGAATAATCGAAATTCCGTATCGGACTGAGTAGCGTCCTAACCTTTATTTGTTAGACAACATTCGAAAGAAGAGCAAATTTGTGGATTTCGAGGGGGAACTGATTGTTTTTTTTTCGTGAAGTTGTTGAATATCGACGTTCGTGATGAAGAGTTTGTTGTGACTTTGTGCGAGGAAAAGGCATGTGAAATGTTTTAATATTGGAGGGTCGACTGCGTCCCTAAACATGGAACACGACTTGGAATCAAGCTGTGAGGATCGTCTACGGGACTTGGAAGCATCGGAGGAGCTTCCGAGTCGTGCAGGTACTCAGAAAAATGAGCAACAGCAGGCCTCGGGATCTGTTTTTTGGCATATCCTTTGGAGTCTGGACTCTAGAGGGTGCGTCATTCCGAAAGAAAAGGTACCTTTTGGAGTGCTCACTAGGTCTCTTTCATCCCAGGTGAAGGATATAAAGGTTATTCAGGTTTTAAACCCTTGTTTTTAATACAAAATTGGCTTTTTTCTCGAGTTTTCAACAGTTCAGAGTGAAACCCAGTCAGAAATGCATGGTCGATTTGACGTCGAATCAGCGTCGTTTTTTGATGTCGAAAAATCGTTGATATTTTCGTCGATTCGACGATATTATGTCGCCCAATTCGATGTCGTATTGACGTCGAATTAATGATCGCATCAACTTCGTATGATTAATCGTTTCGACGTCAAATGTACTATAATTTCGACGCTACAAAAAGTAGTACAGTAGTTCTGAAAACATAAATGAGATCCCAAAAAACGATCCCATGTATGTGTCCACATATGGAAAACACTATGAATAAGCTGATCAACACTTTTTTAATGATTATATGAGAAAATAAATAAAAAAGGAAATAAAATTGAAAAATTAATGTTACTTTATTTCGAGACGATCATATATAATGATTTTCATAGTTAATGCAACCTTACTATTAAGTTTTATTTTTTTCGCATTTTTCAAAACTTTCGCCATCTTGCTTTCGCCAGGCAGAATTTTTTAACCAAGCTTTGGTCGCTTCCTCCACTGCCCTTAAGTTGCAATTTGAATTGCACACGAGAAAAGCATCTGCAACAATTTTATCATGTTTTTCAATAATGACTCAGTTATAAGCTTTTTTTCGTATATGATTAGACAAATTTTCATAAAATAAAAAAATAAATTGAATTAGTCTAAAAAAAATTGGAATATAAATGTAACTTTAAATGACAAACATTTAGATTGAGAAATTTTCTACTCCGGGTCGTTATTACTCAAACGAATGCGAACTTCATATAAAAAAAAGTGTAGTCACCAAAAATTGTAATATGAACCCAATGGGCACTAAATTTGACGACGTCTTAACGACATCGTTACGACATCTTTAGGACAACTCTACGACATTCTAAGTTCATATCGTTAAGGTGTCTTTACGATATCGTAAAGACACCTTAAAGACATGGACATAGGATGTCGTAAAGTTGTCGTCAAGATGTCGTAACGATGTCGTTAAAACGTCGCCAAATTTTGTGCCCACTGGGAAAACTTTTTATATTGAAACTCTTTAAAATTTCCACTATTTGAAGTAAATTTATATTGCTTGAAAATTGATCATTTTAAAATTGTAAATGATACTTTTCAAAATTCAACCATATCAATTTTAATTAAAAAAATTAAAATCTATAAAAGGAAAACATTGAAAATTTAGCGTTCAACATGAAAATATAGAATTCTAAAATTGTAGCCATTTAAAATCACCAAATTTTTCAATTACTGATTATCTATTTAAGAAAGTTTAATTTTATCTTTTTTAATTCTTTACTAAATTTTTTATTTTTTAATTTAAAATAGTTTACTTTTTAACACTACTTTTTGAGTTATTACTCACACTTGAAAGTTTCTAATAAAATATTTTTTATTTGAAAATGCTTTATTGGTTTAAATCTTCAACTAAAAATGAAGCAACTTCAAGATATTATGTTATGAAAATTTAAAATTGAAAAAAAATACAAAACAATTAAGATGGCTGTAATGAGATTCCAATTTTTTCAAGTGTACAAATTTAACTCTTTCAAATCGAAATTCCTTTATTCTTACATCTAGAATTATTAAATTCCAAACTATCAAGGCTTTATTGATATAAAATTTTAAAATATTTCATTGCGGGGATTGTCGTGACATTCTAAATATTTGAATTTGAAACTACAATTATAAAATTTAAGATTCAAACCCTCCAAAAATGAATATAAAATCTAATTTTTAGAGAAAACTTTAAATGCAAGGCCTCAAATAATAAACTGTTTCAGAATTGCGGACAAAAAACTATAATTTTAAATTCAAATTATAGATATTTCAAAGATGATAAATATATTATTAATGAGTATCATACTGTAGCAATTGACATTTAAAAAAACTAGATAGATTGTTTCACTAAAAAGTGTGATTTCTGTCAGAAAAAATCACTGATGTCATGTTTACCATTCAAAATTGCACAATTTTAAATATTGCATGAAATATTAAGCATCTTTATGATAATTATTCTAAACGCTTTAAAAATTATATGCTTTCTAATTGGAAACTTTGAAAACTTACAAAATGAGCGAATTTATAAAACACGTGTAATATTACTCTCCGGCTTTATCCTGGTTTTCTCCTTGTGCAAGTTTCTTCCGGCTTTTTACCGTTTCTCCCATCTGGTGGCCACCCTGACAGTTGTAACTTCAAAATTCCTAACCTAAAAGTGGGACAGCTTACTCATTGGTTTATATTCCTCCTCCTCACTCGATTTCACGTAGGTTTCTTTATCGCTGGAACTGTAATTATTATTCATCCTTATGAAGATGAAAGTTTTGCACAGGTCAAGGCGAAATTAAATTAGCAATTACTAATTTAAGCACACGACACTCCACATAAAGTCACATGAGGTGCGAACTGCAAATGGTGACTACCGATTTGCCAAGCCGATACATATCGCGCTTGCGCAGTGCGTTTTTTGAACGACTAATAGGAATTTGGCGGGCACTTTAAAAATGTGGAATAATTGAATCAGCAGCTTGATCAAGCAGCGGTTGGGGAAGCGCTCCGCGTACATATCCATTTTTCGAGAGGTAGGCACGTTGATTTCGAAAGGATTGAATCGAAAAGTGCTGAAGCTCCGGGTGTTTTTGGCACCACAGAGTATGCATACGTGCCATAAAGCCTCGGTAATAATAAAACCCAGTGTGCTCGAAATTTAAGAACGTAATTGGAACGTCCTAAAACCTTTTTTTGGACGTACATGTCAAAAGACGTTATTTGAACGATTCAAAAACTGTCTTAAGTCAGACAAAATAATGTTCTGAAAACGTTTCATGTTCCAAATACGTCCGTAAAACGTCTTTGGAACATTTTATGTTTGAAGGAACGTTATTTGGATTTAGGACGTTTTTGAGCCGTTCTAATGATTTTCTTTAACGTTTGTGCCCAGTAGGAAACTAATTATTTGAATATATTTTAGTTTTATTGATTTAATTTTTCAGTAAATTTCTGTTTGAACTGCAAATTTATGTTTTCCGTGTACAACCGATCAAGTAATTTTTCTTTTTATGAAAGTAATTGGTTCAGTTTAACAAACATTATGTAAAAAAGAGATGGCGAATATTTAGTATGTCTTATTTATTAAGTTTGAATTATTTGAAGTTTTTAAAGATTTGAATACATTTAAATACTAAATTTTAGAGTAAAAAATTGCAAAACCCTAAATTTTTTCACTGAAATAGGTTTAAAACAGCGAGAAATAATGATTTTTGAAGAAAACTTAGTTTCGTCAAAAAGGAGTTTTAGCATAATTTAGCTTTCCCCGCTTCAATGATATAATATAATCCTTTTGTATAAATGTTGATAATAATTAGGCCAATTTGAAAACTAGATCCCGTTTTCATTCCTGAGAAAAGGTATGAAATTATGCTAAAAAATATATGTTGAATATTTACAAATTATAAAAAAAAACTAACGACAGTTTTGTCTATTTTGATTTGATCTTGAAAAGAACTTTCAGGATTTGAACAATTCGACATTCATCCCTTAATTTTCTAATGTTTGACTTTTCTTCCTTGAAAATCAACCACTTTTGGCGATCTCTTTCTGTTCGCGGACCCCATTCCGAAGATGGAGCAAAAGCACTATGTATCATCTGAAAAGAAAATCAAAAAAATATATTACTAAAACAAATACATTCATTTTCTTAGAAAATTAAAATTGATTCCTTAACTTTGAGAATCTCTTAGGATGATATCATATCGCCGCAACTATGGCTCTGGCCTTTGATCTTTTACCTTTTCCCCTGATCTTTGACCTTTGACCCCTCTGACTTAAAATCTAAGCTATGATATTTGACCCTTTCTCCTTTTACCTATGACCTCTAGACTATTATCCCTTACCACTGACCTCTGACCTTTTAACTTTCACCTTTGATTTATAACCCCTGACCTCTGACCCTTGACTAATTTCATAATATTGAACATTTTTAAAATAGCTTTACCTCTGATATGGACTGATTTCTATTTTTAATCAATGCTATCAACATCCAAAATGGTATTTGCAAAACACCAAAAGCTAGCAACATAGATCCTGCTATATGAGCCGATGTGGGATATGGAATACTTCCATAAGTTAGTGCTTTCATCATTACTACTGTGTATACAAATATAATTATAAGTATCATTGGAGTTATTAGGAACCAACATAATCTCCAATAAATGCTGGGCTGTTTTTGTAACATAAATTCAATATCATCCAAGAAATTCTCCAGTCCTGTTAAAAAAAATAAATTGCTTTAAAGATATTTTGTTTTCAACGAAAAATCTTAACGTATACATTATTATTTTAAATTAGGCCGTGGCTATGTGTACGAAAATTTCGGTACGAATAGCTGGATTTTTCTGGTGCGAATAGGGGGTTCTAAAAAAGAAGCTATTTGTACCGAAATTTCGACCACGTTTTTTTGGCACGTGCAGACACTTCTTTTAAATCATTGAAGAAGTAGCTCTTCACTAAACGGAAATTTTTTTTATGCTGTTACTTATCTTTAGATAGAACATATTTTTCCTCTGTAAGATTATTTTTAATTTTATAACACTTACCATAAACCCAAACAACACCGATGACTTCAAAAGTTGCTAAAATGAAAACAACAAACGAAGTTCCATAGTGATCTACTAAATTCAATATAAACTGTCCACCCTGCGAACAAATCAGAATTTTTATTATCTCAAAAAAATTTACATCTTCGTTTTTATTAGGCCGTGGCTGCGTGTACTGATATTTCTGTATGAATAACTGGATTTTTTCGATACGAATTCCTGGGTGAAGAAGCTATTTGCACCGAAATTTGTATACGAATAGTCGGATTTTTTCAGTATATGTAGACACTTCGTTTTTTTAATCACATATTTAACCTTTTAAGCTTCCATCCTTGAAAAATATATATTTAAAAAAATGATATATCACCTTTCTACTGTAGAGTTTCATCAGAATTCAGTCGATCAAAGATTAAGTTCTTATTTTTTTATCAGTATCTTATTATCGATTGTTTTTAAATCCAATTTTATCACGTATAATAAATTTAATATCTATACTAATTTCCTTATTATTATTTAAAATTGGATTTTAATATTTTACTGGGTTAAAATAATGAAAATAAGTTAGAAACTTACGGGTGTTACGTAAACTAGGCCCATCAAAAATCCAAAAAGGCAGAATGGATAAAGAATTTGCCAGTGTTTTAGTTTTGGAAACTGTTCTCTTAATCCATTGATGATACTCGCTGTCATTCCGACACAGCTTCCAATTCCCAAAACGAACATCATTACAAAGAAGAGAACAGAAAATAACTGAAATTTTGTTAATGTTATTAAATTGAATACAAATTACAAAAATATGATCCTTCTCTGAAATTTGTTTACCTGAGGTACAAATGAAAACTTTGCAATTGCATCAGGGTAGGAGACAAATGCTAATCCTGTTCCAGCACGAACCACTGTTTTAATATCATCAGTTCCCATTTCATAAGCAAGATTCCCTAAAATTCCAAAAATCGTGCAGCCAGCAATCAGACTTGTTATCGTATCCAAAGTAGTTATAATCATAACGTCTCTTAAATTGAAAAATGCAATTTAAAAAAATAATAATGTCAAAATTATGTTCTATACTAGAAATTAAATTCTTAAACATATTTTTCATAACAAATTGATTAATATGGAATTATAATTTTAATTATCTTTTCATAAGCACGTGATACTTTCACGACAGAAATTAAGTAATAGAAATTATTGTAACAACTATCAAATAAAGTGGTAAAATTATTTATTAATTATCAAGAATCTTTCTGAATATAGTAATAATAGTTAATAATTTAATGATGAATATGCGATTTAAATAGTTGCATAGTTTTAAGGAAAATAATAATTTAGTAAAAAATCTACCTGTAGATATTGTGTCTGAATTCATTATGTGCAGAATATGTGATTATGGCACCAAAGCAAACCGAAAGAGAAAAAAAGCACTGAGTGACTGCAGCATACCAAACACTTGGTTCCAAAAGTTTAGACCAATCAGGTTTTATAAAAAATATAATTCCTTTTAAAGCATTTTTTAAGGTTACAGCCCTCAAAAGTAAAGCTATAAGAATCACATATGGAAAAATTGCAAGGAAATAAGAGGCTTTTCCTGAGCTTTTAATTCCGTTTGAAAGAACGAGGCAAACACTGATCCAACTTCCAAGCAGACAGAGTGCCAATTCCCAATTTGGTAAACCAATTCCATCGTCAATTGATTCTTTTTCTTTCAAAACAACTTTCCTGCAAATCAAAACTATTTATAATTAATTAATTTTAATAATTGATGATAAGAGGCAATAATATTGAGAGCAGTTAATAAATTTAGGATTATATAGTAGTTATCATTTATAGAAACATTCATCATCTTTGGTTGTGTGTTTCAGAAATTAAATTAAAAATTGTATGAAATTGACAATTATTATTATTTTTTTTATCATGCTTACGTAAAGTACAACTCAGCAGAACTTCTTTTGCCTTCTCCTTTGAAAAATTCTTTGCTCTCATTGTTAAAGATATCCTTTTGGTATCCAGAATCAACACAATGATCACCCCATTCGTGTTTGCATTTTGCCCATGGTAATTCCGATGAAAATGAGACGATTAAATAAAAAAGAGTTAGTGCCATAAGCGAAGAATAATAAGTGGCCAATGCTAATGTCGAACACAATTGAGCCCATCCAACACCTAAGAAATTATATTAAATCTGAATTAAATTAAACTTTATATTTTAATACAGAATTGTCGAATTTGAAACAAGAGATTTTGAAAATTCAAATTAAAGCTTCAAGCCTCAATAATTTTAAACTGAATAATATTTGGAGTGTTATAAACTAAACACATCTCTGAGCGCAAGAAGAGAAGAGACAACTTTTTTTCCATTCCTCAGTTAATCCGACGATCAATGCACTAATTTTCGAGGATCACCAGACATTTTTTACCATAAATAATAAATTATAATGAAACTAAGTATAAAATCTAAAATACAATAATTCATCATTTTCTTATTATATTCGCTCGTGAAAAAATATTGTTCATCTAACAAAATCGTTTTGTTGACTACATTTAGCTGAAGAGGATATTCACTTTAGATTATAATATTGCATCTTTCATTACCGAAATTCATGGTTGCAGAAAAAACACTCATCATAAAATGATCTTAAATTAAGCTAATTTTTGGCTTAAAACTAGACTCTCAGTTGTAAGATTTTTCTATATTTTCAGGGGACATCTCTTCAAAACACACTTCCTTGTCAGAAGAAAAGAAAACACTCATAAACACGATGATCGATTTAACTTATGAGCAATTCACAAATAAAAACTACGATAGAAAAAGAGCATCCAAATATGATACAAAAATCAGTGGAATAAGAATGCTGACTGATACAAGCTCTTCCGTTTCTGCTGAATTTTTTTAGAAGGTACAAATTGGTCCTTCCAGTGATAAATACGTGTTCCTTTACGATTTTCATTACAGGATCATTGTTTGCATCCCTATGTTTCCTGCTTGCAATCAACGCCATTGATTTTCTGCAAATGCAAGCAACATTTTTGCCCTGCATCAGCATATCAATGCATTCTTCAAGTTCCAGCTCAATGCTAGATTCATCAGCCAATGCTTGAGTAACTGAATCATTTTGTTTCCTTACTCGGAATGATATATTATTCTCTGCCTTTTCAATCAGTTTCGTGTCAGCATTGCGAATATATTGAAATAGAATATCGAGAACGCAATGAGAATTGAGACCCACCCATGGGTACGGTTATCGATGTACTTTATGAGCAATACACAAATGAAAACCACGATAGAAGAAGAGAATCCGAACTTTGAGTAGGATTTTCAAAAATAGTTTTTCCGAAGTGATAGAATGTAATATTTTTCCTTGATATGCAACTAAAAAGATTGTTAGAGTACGAATCGACTTGACTGTACGGGTTTTTCCCAGAGTACCCTGTAGCTGTAGTAACTGTGCGAATAAAATGTGCGATGCAAAAATTGTAAAATGAATTGTATGTTTCAAATGATTAAATTGCATCTTCTATCTTTGCAGGCAATTATGAACTGACAAACTTCAATTTTTTCGATTCCTCAGTTAATCCGACGATCAATGTACCAATTGTCAAGGCTCACTAGATATATTTTTATGATAAATAGTGAATTTTAATGAAACTAAGTATAAAATCAATATTATAATAATGCAGTTTAACGTGCATCTACGCACTCTTAAACAATATATTTTTCTTTTGGTGCAATTTTCTTCGAGGATGGTTCAAATTGAAGCTGTTGGCGTGTAGATGTCGAATAAGATATAACAATTTGGTATGTTTTATGCTTCGTTTTTTTTAAACAGCTGTTGTTGAAAAATAACAAAAATTATCGTCATTATACAAAAGATATGCGTTCGCCTACAAAACCTTCATCACAGGATCATTGTTTGCATCTCTGTGTTTTCTGACTGCAATCAGCGCCATAGTTGCTCTTAAAATGCAAGAAATATTCTCACCCTGCACCAGCATATAAATGCATTCTTCATATTTTAACACAATGCTAGATTAATCAGCTAATGATTGAATAACTGAATCATTTTGTTTCCTTAACAGATATTGAGTGATTTGTTCTATCATTGCATTGACATTTGTTTCATTTAATTCTTTGAGTGCATCTATAGTCTTCTTTGCCTTTTTCGTCAGTTGTGTGTCAGCATTGCAAAGATATTGGAGGAGATTATCATGAACGCCATGAGAATTGAGACGAATGTAATCCTTTCCGATAATCTAGAAGTTTTGCGAGGTACTGAGAATCCTAAACTTCTCGTACTATCTCAACCCAGGGCCAAACGCCATTGTCCGGATGAGGAAAACCAGTAAGACCAAGTAAATACATTTCGCCATAGAAGATGCGATATAAATCTTGCCTGTTTGAATTGGTACTAAAGCACAGATCGGTACTAATCCAGTTCTTTGTCTGTCCAGACATAGCTTCTCGCAATTAGGCAATAGTGCTCCGTGGTTATAGTAATGAATCGAATTGTGTTGTTTCCAAACAAATACAGAAAACCAGTTCATTTGCTTTTGTCCTGTTCATCTTTAGATGGCACTATCGATAATCTAAAGTTCATCTTTTTCGAAAAGACTTTCGCTACTAGAGCATTAAATCCAGAAACTTCAACGGGATATCCTGACGATTTGGGCTTTACGTTAATAAAGGGTATGGCAAAATAAAGGACTCTACCTTCATTTCCAATTCATTTAAGTCCAGTAGTTTATTTGGAAACAGTTTTACTTTTCTTGTGTATATAGGGCGTTGAATGCATTGAAATGATACACAGTCGTGATCAATTTATCTTGATTCCGAAGCAAACTACCAGTTTCGACAATGTATCCCTGAGATATTATTTATTTGAAGTTGTATAAAAACGCTACAAACAATTGAAAACTACAATTATCCAACGGCAGATCATTTTTGTCACGAGGTGGTATATCAGGTTCCGGTAAATCGCGGTCCTAGCGTATATGCAATAAACAAATTTTTTGGAATACGAATCGACTTGACTGTACTTATATTGCTAACAGTTTTTCTAGCAACTGTGCGAATACAATCCGCATTGTAAACATTTTAAAGTATATTTTAGTTTTGACATTCTGAGGTTGCATCTTCTATTTAAATTATAATACTGGTGTGCTGATAAACTTCCATTTTTTCATTCCTCAGTTAATCCGACGATCAATGCACCAATTTTTGAGGATCGCCAGATATTTTTATGATGTATAAAATTAATATTTTCCTAATGTAGGTACACACCCAGAGAAATATCCTCTTGTGTTAAAGGGATGCGTTTTGACACAAATGAAATTTCCTCTTAAATTTAATGTTGAGAGGATTTTCATTTGACTGAAAAAGAATCTTTTTGCAGCAAAAATTATACATTTGCGACAAAATTCATCTAATCTTGGAGCCGAATAATTCTTTTTGTGTAAAGAAGATGTTCAGTTGTTTTAAAACAAAACGGACAAGAGGACGATGCTTTTGTGCTAAGACAACTTTTTCTCTAAATGACACTTTAAATTACACACTCTAAAACACTCCATATTTAGTGATGTGAAATTATCCTGAATTCAATATCTGTAATATATGTACCTCATGAAGTTTTACATTAACATGAACAATAGATTAGTAGTTTCAACAAAATTTACGACTTTTGATGCATTCGTCAAATGTCTCTATCGTTTTTATCCACGTGATACAAAATATTGTATAGATTTAGAGTTGTTGGTTGGATGCTTGATTCAGAATTTTCAAAATACATATTCGTTTACTTGTTTCGATTTTTATATTCTTTCACTATATTATTGGAGGGAATCGTCCAATTTTTTGCAAGGAATTAAACTGTTTTTAAAAAGTGCGTTTAGTATTTATTTAGGTGAAATATCGGTTTATTGGAGATAATTTTGCCGAAGATTCATTTCTTGAGAATATCGACTTGATAAATCGCAACGATCATTATACACTGATGCGCGGACAGGTACTATTTCATCAGCTGTTGAATTGATCAAGTACGAGACAATGTACAATGTACAATTGTACATACATATAAAAAGGCTTTTTAAAAATAATTTCATTTACATTGAAAATTAGTCCTGATCGAGGGCCAGATTTAAAATGTAAAAATATATCTATTGTTTAAAGACGATTAGAAAAGTCTCATTTCATGGCCCGTACAAAACTGACACTTGTGCACCTTTTATATCGGTCTGATGACGAGATATGCGTAAAAAATGACAAGTCGATGCAAGATAAGGTCGAACGTAATTTTGTGCAATTCTGTATAATTTAGATTTCTCTACAAGTGAAACAAAGATAGCGACAAATATAATGAGCAGTTCAGCGATATGCCATTATAAGAGGATAATATGTATCATCTTTACTTTTCTTTCTATACTTCTACTGCGTCACTCAATATTTTGTTATCATTAAAAACTCAACTAAATAAAAAATCACATCTCTAGTAAATAAATGTTTTTAATAATTAGTACCTGAAAATCCGGGTGAAATGCTCCACACTTTTATAGACGATTTTCCGGAAAATTGGCCAATAATCATCTCAAGGTAATAAAAAGGTTTTCCCACGAGAACCAATAAAATAACATATGGAATTAAAAATGCGCCTCCTCCATTTTCATAGGCAGTGAATGGAAATCGCCAAATATTTCCAAAACCAACAGATAAAGCGACACATGACATCAAAAATTCAATGCTGTTGTTCCAAGTAGCTTCATCTTTATTTACCTCTGTTTTATTATCTTTTTTTAAATTCACTTCACAAAATTTGGTTGGGTTTAATACTGGAGATGGCCCAAGTTCTAAATTTCTGTGTTCGAAAGACAAATTGTCGTAGCAATGATAATTATTAATCTGAAAATAAAATTTTTCTTTATAATTTGATCAATTAAATTATTTGGATATAAATAAATTCATTTAAGTTCTTTTTTCTGAAATTCGTTTATTATTCTAAAAATTTAGTTTTTCAAAAATGCTATCAGTCTTCAAAGAGTATATCATTGTATCAGAGGAATTATGTGGGATAAACGTCGAGTAGATAAAAGATAACTGATGTAATTTTCCTGCAATTCTTTGTTGCATTCGAAATCAATATAATACAAATTCAATACAATAATTCATTCTTTTTTCCATTAATGAAAAATTAAATATTTTTATTACAATATATCTCGGAAATCACCGAGCATTAGAAACATCATTCTAATGTTCAAGAGGGATAAATCGTGACAAATAATTGTACTCCAAGACTGGAATAAGTGACCCCGAAGGATTTTGATGCCCTAAAAACGAATCCCTTGTCCATATTTTTCCTGTGCGTCAGGATTTCGAGATATGCTAACCCAAAAGTGAAAAAATGGCAATTTTCAGCCATATTTTAAACAATATAACATGAGCTGCGATTTTTTTAAATTATGTATGCCATCGTTTAGTACTCCTTTCTTACCATTTATTTCCATTTTGGATCATCCCGAACCGATTCTTTTTCTCCGAGATATGGCACACTAACTATCTGAGTTTCACACTGAAAAACTATAGCAAAGAACCGCCATCAATTTTATTCGCTTTCTTCGCTTTCTTCGCCTTCTTTGCTAGTTTTACAGTTTGAAACTGAAATGGTTAATGTGCCATATCTCGGAGAAAAAGAATCTGTCCGGGATGATCCCAAATGGAAATGAAAGGCAAAAAGGAGTTCTAAGATGGCGTTAACAGTTTTAAGAAAAAAATTGGTGCTTTTGGGTTAGAATATATCGAAATCCTGACGTCCAGGAAAAATTTGAACAACGGATTCGTTTCTAGGACATAAAACCCCTTCAGGGTCACCTAGTCCAGTTTTTGGGTAGAAAAAGAAGTTAATTTTTGTCGGCGTGCGTAATTGTAAATTTGAAAGATGACTGCAGTCTGTCAATGAATTTTAAAGATCTGAAATATGGAACAAAAAAAAAGAATAAATAATAAGTTGAAATTTGAAATGTAAATAAAAATCTATTTTTCAACTTACATTTTCAGTCTGCATTTTTCAAGGATAAAAATTTCACTGTGTAAAAAAATTGAAAGGTGAGACAGAGAAGACTGAATCTCGTACTTGCGAGCTCAAGTTCTCTATCCCAACTGACGTTAGTTGTCACTTGGGAAAGAGCTCAATTTCGTTATCTGTCTCCGTGAATTCTCTGTGGATTTACGTTGCTGGAGGTTGTGATTTGCATTTTTTTACAACCTCTCTTCATGCGTTTTAAAATACCTGTGGATGATAATAAAAATTTCAACCTCATGACGCAAATGAAAATTCCAGTTTTCTCTATGTCAATGTACATTGTATTCGATCTTACAAAGTTATGAATACGATTTAAAAAAAGCTTTAGTCATCTACAAGGCTATGGCGGACAATTATAAAAAAAATACTTCAGTATACGCATAACTTAATGAAAATTTTTTATCTGATTTGTAAGGAAAATAATCATTTTTTCTTGTTTCACATTTTTCACCAAAATTTCACCAAATGCGTGAGACTAAACTTTATTTTTTTAATATCTTTTGAGTGAATAATAATAATTATTATTTTATTTATTTACAAAATAAGATTTAGTCTCATGCATTTGGTCCACTGTTTTCCCCTCAGCACTAAACGAAGTGAAGTTAGCCGGTGTTTTTTCTGAATAAAATTTAATTAAAATAATGCCTGGTATGTAATCATAAATTGGAACTGAAATTTTTTCAAATTGACTTTGAAGACGGTTCTGAAAACATCTGTGGCTTTGACTATTTACATTCTCATTGCGACACTCACGTTTCGTGCTTGACAATTAGGTTATACAGATGGTTCTGTTTGACAAATAAAACGAGCGCGTCGGTTAGGTTAAAAATCTATCTCGAAAATCGTTTTATGTACATATTGTACATTAGGGTGGTTCAAAAAACCCTTTTCGAGCTACAGGGCAAGCCCCCCCTCCAAAATGTTTCCATTTTCGAAGACAAAAAATCTTTTTTTTTCGAAATTCGTATAATAACACGTTCCAGCGGGCACTTCAAAATCCCATTTAATTAACATGGGGAAATTTTGGATTTTTTTAAAATTGAACTCATACTTCAGAGTTTGATCGAAACGTGCCAACTTTTTTAGGCATTGAAGAGGAGTTCCTATGAAATGAAACCATACTAACAAATTTTATTCTCGACCCACCCTTACCCCCCTAGACAGCGCCCCAAATATGACCCAAAAATCAAAAAACTACATTTTTACGTATTATTACTTTTTAGCAATTTTCGTCGTCTTTTTCATACATATAATTAATAATGGACAATTTGAATATTTCCCACGAATTTTTGAATAATTTTCAATTGTTTAAACAAATGTAACTTATTTAAACAATTACTTGTTGTTTATTCTCAAAATTTCTAAAAATTGACCCAGAAATGTCCAGTTTTTTCTCAAATTGGTATCCTATGCTACTTTTTCTTGAATAATTATATAATTTTAATATATGCCTTTTAATGTTTAATAAATTCATATTTGTTTAAACAATTATTATTTCCTTGAGCAATTTTTTTTCGATAACTTAACAAAAAAAAATACATCTAATTATTTTTCTGACTGTATATTGTATAGAAAGAATATATTAACCATTTTTTAATTGCTTAGACAAATATGAGTTGTTTAAACAATTATTTTCCCGAAAATATTTTTTAAAACGTATTTTCTGAATCAAACAATATTGAATAATTTCGAGGAGTAGTAAATTCTGTTAAAAACGTCGTGTCTTTGTTTAAACAATTTTTATTCGTTCAAACAGTTTTCTATTAAAAAATATGGATCAATAATATAAAATATTACACATAGAATTATTTTCGTAAATATAGTTTAATATATATTTTTTGTGTCTTCCAGTATGTCAGATTTATGACGAGTATGAAAATGTAACAGAGCAATCTGTTGAAACTTGAATCATAATTTGCATTAGTGAATGTGCTTTTTTATAATATAATTATGATAAAGAATCATTCAATATTATGTTTCATTCAGAAAATACGACTTTAAAAGTATTTTTGGAAGAGTAATTGTTTGAACAAATTATATATATTTAAACAATTACAAAATGTTTAATATATTCTTTCTATACACTAGACAATCAGAAAAATAATTCTATGTATTTAATTTAATTTAATTTTTTTCAATTTATCGGAAAAAACTGCTTAAGCAAATCAAAATTGTTCAAACAAATATAAATTTATCAAAAATTAGAAGAAATGTATCAAAATTAAATAATTATTCAACAAAAAGTAGCATAGGATACCAATTTGAGAAAAAACATTTGTTCAAACAATTAAAAATTGTTTAAAGAGTCGTGGAAAATATTTACGTTGTTCATTAGTAATTATTTGTATGAAAGAGACGACGGAAATTGCTAAAAAGTAACAATGATACGTAAAAATGTAGTTTTTTGATTTTTGGGTCATATTTGGGGCGCTGTATGAGTTACATTTTTCGAAAATCCAAAATTTCCCTATGTTAATTGTATGGGATTTTGAAGTGCCCGGTGGTACGTGTTAATATTCGAATTTCGAAAAAAAAAATTAGGGATTTTTTTTCTCCAGAAATGGAAACTGGGGGGGGGGACTTGCCCTCTAGGGTGAAAAAAATGTTGAAATGCATTTTTGGACCACCCTAATGATCCTAATGTATACTACGTACATAAAACAATTTTCTAGATAGATTTCTAACCTAACCGCCGCGCGGCAATGCTGTCGGAGTTTGTCAGGTGCATTCTTCTCCTCCACGCATCCGAACGTGAACGCGCTTACTGTCCGTCCAAAAAGTTTAGGCAGCTCGATTTTTGTGCAGATTTTCATGAAAATCTTAGCAAAAAAAAAATGCTCAAAATATGAGACAACATGCATGTTGCAGGTGAATGTTTTGCCAATACTGATACCGAGTTTTAAAATTTTCAGATGATTAGCGATTATTTCCGGGCGAGTGAAAGGTGAAAAAGTATAATAATCCTATGATCATTTCAGAATACTCAACTTTGAATGGCTGTGAGTCACTGAAAAAAATTATGAAAAATCTGCCAAAAATATATGGGGTTCGTTGATGCTTTCTGTGCCCAGTGGTGATATTTAGAGTCAGAAATAATTATTTGTTAAAAATTTATTAACAAAATAGTGGGGAGGTGTCATCTCTGGAACTAAGAAACGTACAGAAATGATTCTTGAAGCAAATATCACATTTTTGGCTTTTGAAAATGTGCGTATTACCAATGAGAAAAAAGTTGCACTTGAATGTTTAAAAAATTATTTTCTTCTTGGCAAAATACAAAAGACTTTATGATGATCGAGGCAACTGTATCCTTTTTTTTGCATCAGGGATTGGAGGCTGTCTAACTGTGTGAGTGTCAGAGAAGGTCATGTTGCACTTGTAGCAGTAGCGCATGAAAGGTCCCACGCTGAGTGTGCTGTAGCCTCGATTATCGTTAAGCCTTTTGTATTTTTCCAAGAAGAAAATAATTTGTTAAACATTGAAGTGCAACTTTTTGCTCATTGATAATGAGCACAACATTTTCAGAAGCCAAAAATGTGTAATTTACTTCAAGAATCATCTCTGTACGTTCCTTAGTTCCGGAGTAAACACTTCCCATATATTTTTGGCAGATTTTTCGTAATTTTTTTCAGTGACTTACAGCCATTCAAAGTTGAGTAATCTGAAATGATCATAGGATTATTATGCTTCTTCACGTTTCACTCGCCCGGAAATAATCGCTAATCATCTAAAAATTTTGAAAGTCGGTAGCAGTTTTTGCAAAACCTTCAACTGCAACATGCATGTTGTCTCATATTTTTTAAATTTTTTGTTGCTGAGATTTTCATGAAAATCTGCGCAAAAATCGAGCTGCCTAAACTTTTTGGACGGATAGTATAGAAAGGCATCCATTCTGTTAATAGTTCTATGTTTAGGGCAAGTTGTTGATGTATAATGCCCGCGCCTCATCATTATGTCTGTGTGTATATTCTCTCTGAACGATTACGCGACAACCATCAATAAAGCTTCTGGGTGAATTCGTTGGTATCACCATATAATCGGCACCGATCAACCACATCTTGATGTAACACGTGCTTGCAATAATTTCTGGTGCTGACAAGCCTGTCCTGAATCGCAATGACGAATCCTTTCGTTTCTGGATGCAGGACGCCCTATAGGTCATTATTATTTTTTTCTAATCTTATTCAGGGGTGAACCCGGTTTTTCATTATCAGCCACGGACTAAGTCAAGTGCCTAATGAGATGAGGATGTTATAAATTAGTTTAATACGATGTTCGAAATCTTTAGCGATGATGTTGCAGGTACAAAATTAGGATTTTTTTTTATAGATACCCATATTGTTGGGGTTTTCTAAAAGTATGTAAATCCGATTAGAGGGTTACAGAGAAAGGGGAATATGTTTTGTGAAAAGTTTGCAATCGATTGGATGTGTTGAGGAGTGTCAACATAGAAATAAAAGATTCTAGACTCATACAAACATATGAATATCCAGAGTACATTTTGAAAGAGTTGTATGTAAATTGATTGAACAAGTATTTTAAAGCAAATATATTATTTATAAAAAAAAAAGGATTATGTAAAACATTTTTCAGATGGTTTGATCCCAGACAAGACCTTTTTCTGTTTAACTTTTTTGTACAAATAACTGTTTTTAATTTATAGCGTTATAAACAATTAAATTTGCACTAAAATTGACATATTTGCAGGTAAAGATCTCACTCCCTATTGATCCGAGAAATTTGAAAAAAATTGCTTTTTAAGAGACTAACTCCACAGAGGAAGACGACATTTTCCGATCGAACTGTGAGACTGGTTTATACAAAAACACAAACAACAATAGTATACACCAAAATTTTAGTGCGATCGCGAAATTTCTTTTTCTTGCACGTAGTATGTGCGTTGCATTTTTTCGATATTTCTTGGCCCGGTTGTTTCGTATGCACGTATGCACCCGTGTTGTATACGACAATTTATGCAACAAATGTATGTTATGGGCTTTTCGAGAAATTTAGATATTAGCGAGCGGTAACTGTTTATTGCCACCACTTTTCTCCATTTCGGAACAACACTTTTAACCGGTGCTTTGGCCGCTCCGATAAGCAAACGTTGCTCACAGAAGTTAAATTTAATTTTAGTATCAATAAAGTTTCCACGTTTCTAGATTAGGAGTGCGGAACGCTTTTTCACTTTTCACACATGATAGTAAGGTTATGAAATGGTAATTAGAACTTGGCTTGCAGGCATAGAGGTGGCAGCACTTTCCATACGCTCCATGCTTTATAACCCTGTTTTCAGGGGAATAAAGTGTACCCCCACCACAGACTTCTTTCACCGGTCAGTAAACAGGAACTTAACAATCGCAAAGTAGGTAGCGTAAAGTGCCGATAACACGCATGTATAACATAAATTCAATTATTTTTATCTAGCTTGTTGCCAAAGAAAAAATCTTAACCTCTAAAACAAGGAAGTTTTAATCAAGGAAAATTCATTTCTCACTACTTATTTTTCCATGTATGTATCATAAACGCTATTTAACGTTGTGAGGTTAGGTACAACGATCGGAAATTTTGATTGCAAATGCTCGCGTTGTATTTTTGTCTTAGATATTGCGTTAAACCAGCGGTACTTGAGAAAACGCGAATTAAAATCACGATCTATCTTACGGCACTGGCCTGACCCGCGTGCGCAACCGGAATGACGTAATTGTCTAGCATATGGGAGGTACTGGTATTTCGGATGCGGACATATAGGAGGTTTTGCTGTAGTTGCATAAGGTCGTAAGCCACATCATTTTCAAAATAGTACATTTTGACACACGTGGGGAAACAGGGACATTCCACGAATACGAAGTCCCGGTCCCCTCGCGTATCGCATTCTATTTTTCATGAAAAATGCATGGAAACTCGACTGATTCCCATAAAAAATTAATGTTCCATCAATTCAAAGAGAATTTTTTCCGCTGAGTTACCGGTACCGTTCATGATATTCTGACATTTGTTGTTACCAATTATCCCTTTTGATGGCGTTAGTTAAACTGTTTGAGTCATATTCTCATCTCACTCGAACGTAAAAAAGTAGAAAGAGATGCCATGAATGTGGCAAAGCCTTTGCCACACTCGAAAAAAGCCCCCTTTCTCCACGGTAAACATGCAGCCAAAGTGACTGGTTTCCATGCATTTTTTATTAAAATGTTCTGAAAATTATTATTCTTATATATTTTTGCTGTATACTTGAAACCATGGTACATGAATTATGGGAACTGCTGCGAAAACGGAAATTATCGATGGTTAGTTTTAAGAATTCATTCTGTATCTTCCACGTAACCCATGAGTAATAGAATAAGCCATACAAATTAATTCTGTACGTATATTTAAAATAATTTATGTTTTTAAACATTAAAAAATAATAACTAATAAGCTAATTAATATTTGGAAGATGTTATTACCATTTGAAGATGTTAATGTCCGAGTTTTTAAATATATAATTAATCTAAATTTTGATGTTAAAACGATTACTTCGGACAAATAAAATTTGAGAAACAAGAAAAAATCTGCCTCAGCCCGGATTAATCAGCGCGTCAAAATACATAAGTATACGAAGTTTCAATAAAATCGGAAAATTCAGCTATTCGGAACTGCACCCTTTAAGTTTTATTTAATGAATATTTCACGATAAAGCATAATACAGTAAAAACTTGCCTTTTTCCAGACCTTCAAACGTAACGATTGGAAACGATTCTTTTATTTCTAAGCTGGAGGGGCCCCCACCCTTGCCGTGAGTGGGCAGTTTATTCTTATCAACGACGTTCATTCGCTGCCCGTTCTAGTATCGATGCGCTGCCTGTCACTACTTTTTCAGCCGGAAAGCGTGGGTGATTTGAAATCAATATTATATACTATTAATAATAATACAAATAAATACATTCGACATTCCTAGAACTGCTGGTCCACGCAGTTTCTCAGCGTGTAGAGCGAGAGACGGTTGCGACTCTCTCCTCGGAAGGGCCGAGTGCGCGATTAGTCAGTCGAGTATATTACGCAATATGTTGTATTTCAAGTGTAAACGGTTCTGACGCTCTCGGCTTATTGCACAGTTAAATGAGTCGCGGTCCGCTAGTCTTTGTTGGCGTTAGTGTTTTTGTTGGCGTACGACATTTTGCCAACTAAAAACCAATCAAAATATAGAATCAAAAAACGAATCAAATATTTCGCGGAATAGTGAGTTTTGTGGCATGACGTCGGATAGGTGGAAATGCCAGCCGTCAGGAAGGTTAGTACATGGTACTGCAACTGCATACGACATTTTGGAGAAAATCTTCGAAACGTTAAGGCAAGTTATAAAGGTCTGCATAGTAATCTTTTCAAGTGTAGAATGCATTTGCGCAATTCTGCTTCTTGATCCTTTTATCGGTTGAAGACCTTTCAATTTCACAAAACACAAGCATCTGCCCGAAATTTGAGGTTAGATTACCACTATCCTAACATTTAGGATATTTTATTTTGTGAAACTGAAAGGTCGTGAATCGACAAAAGAATGGAACATGACTTAGAAAATAGATTGTACACTTGAGAAATATTACTATTTGTACATTCATGACTTGTACGTTTATAATAATTTCTCGAAAACGTCGTAAGACGTATTCCCATGACGTCTTGTCAAAGTACTCAATTCAAGGCTTCCCGCTCTTCAGGTCTCTTTTTTTTTAATTGGTCACCCACTGACGCGGAGGAGAATATAGCGGGGCCGTGGTGGGAGTTGCCAGAACTGCGCGAATGAAAATAACCGTCTACAGCCAACGGGAAATAAAGGTGACAGGAAATAAGAGATACAGAAATATGTGAGCTACTACTGTAATACTGTTAATGAAAGAAATGAATTGCCGCTACATTCACAAGTTTGATGCACCACTGTTAAAATTGATTAGTGCATACTCCGATAAATAATGTGTAACACATTTTTAACATAAGTGTATGTGGTACCATACTGACAACAGGACCAGGAACGTAGATAGCACTCTAATGGTTCCTATAATTTATGGTAGAGGACTCTGCAGAAAACCCATTGATAGCAAATGAGGTTACGTGTACAGGCTGCGGCTCGTTCTACTATGAGGAATGTGCAGTAAAATTGAAAAAACTCGCCGATGAAAAATTTTCGAAATGCTGTGGATCCAGATCTGGCGCCCCCGTGTGTGAGGATGCAGATAGAAATTCTACTCTGAGAAACAACCAGTCGATAGTAAGTATACCCACATCACAGGAAAAATCTATAAATCGACATGGCCATGAGGAAATCCTAGAACTAATGAAAAAAACTCTGGAACAACAAAGAACACTGACGAAAGAAGATTTTGATGATTTTCGAAGCACCAAAGAAAAACTTACAAACAGAATGGACGCACTCACCTTGCAAGTAAATCAAGTAGACCTGAGAGTATCGGTGTAAAAAATAAAAAAAGTGAAACCACGGCAAAAATACATAACCTAGAAGAGATTGTTGACAATGTAACTCCCCAAGTTTCATAGAATGTGTCTAAATATGTGGAAGACATAGCTGAAAACTCGACCACTGCTGATCAAAGTCGGTTCAATGTACAGTTTTATCACAAATATCTGCTAACAAATCGATAAGACTCTAAATGTGGCAGGAGCCTATATAAAAAGAGTTGGTGAATTGTCACAGAATCTAACTGATTCAAGACATGTGGAAATAATATTGTCTCCAGAAGAAGCTCCAAAAAAACTCCTCAAAGGATTCTATGAAATACGTAAGGATCTGAGAAAATTAGTGAACCTCCTCAATATCAGATTGAAGAAGCAAACCTCAAGATTGGTTACGGAAACGGAGTCCCCACCATCGTCTCGAAAGCGACAAGCACAGAAGGGAGGTCATGGTTCATGTGTTCTATCAAAACACTAGAAGACTTAACACTAAAAAAAGGGCAGTACAATCGTTCATCGCTCTACTTGAGTGCAAAAATAATATATAACCCTCGTATAATCTATATCATAGTGTCGTATACTCTCCCCTCGTTAAACCTGGAGAATTTCAACTTAGTTTTTCAAATGCTTGCAAACTTTTATGAACTATACAGAACAGATTTACTAATCGCTGGGGATTTTAAAACTAAATACTTTCTCCTATACTAAGAGCAGAAGCTGTTTGATAGGAAATCTAGTGAAATTGAAATATTATTGCAATATTTAAGTGTGAACCAAGAAAATAATATAAGAAACAAGAACGACCATTGCTCAGACCTAATACTCACAAGCTCAGCCCTCACTAATCGAAAACACCAACTGCCCAATGGTAAAGGACAGCTACCATCGTGCGTTATCAGGCTTTATAAATATAGCAATGGGATCAGTTCCTCCAATAAAATGTTCTAAACCTACTATAAGGTATAATTTCGAAAAATGGGGACTTCTCACAATTACATGTACAGCTAGGTAACATCGAGTGGGAGCCACTGTTTGAGCGTATATAAACTAATAAAGCATTTTCCAAATGTCCTAAACGGTACTCTGCAAAATTAATTCTACGCATAAGAAGCAAAGAAAAAATTTAATTACAATTGTATAAAACTAAAGACAGAACAGCGAAGTATTGTTTCTTGCAACTTAGAATAAAAGTTAAAGAACTGATTTCTGGAGATAACAAAGATAACTCTGCTTAAATTGAACAAAAACTAAAAAATGATCCATCTCAACTTTGTAATGTTATGACTAAACTTGAAGGGGAGACAAGAATCCCCAGTATTCTTTATTATAAAAATAGAGAGATCAGGGACCCTGAGGCGAGTGTGAATGCTTTCACAGATTTTTATATTCTCATCATAATGAGAGGGTATTGTTTTTATGTAAAAACTGACTATCATGGATATCTTTAACCCTTGAAGGGCACACCTCTAAATACACCTTCAGATATTTTTGGCTGAACAAAAATCGTGAGTGATTTTGAAACAATACAAAATAGGAACAAAATATCTCTAAAGCCTCAGTGATAATTTAACTATTCGAGAAAAATACTTGAAAGAAAACGTAGACAATCGGAAAAAATCGGAAAGACCTTTGAGTGTGAGACACCCAGTGTGCCCTTTAAGGCTTAAGTCTCCACGTTTTGAAACCCCCTGAATCCATAAAAATCGGTTTTCCGACGGTGTCCGTCTGTCGGTTGTCGTGGTTGTTGTTGTCGTCTGCTGTATACCGGATAACTTTTGAAAGCCTAGTCGGATTGGATTGTGTTTTGACACAAAGTTTCAGAACCCAGAAAGAAAAACCAAGTTCGTTACCCAGCTATTTTTGATGAAAATTCAATAAGTTATAGCATTTTCCAAATTTTTGAGACCATTTTTTTCAAGATTTGAAAATTCTATGTGCGGCTATTTATAGTAATCTGAATCTACAACAACTTATCCTTATAATTTTTTCCTATAAAAAGAAAATTATCAGAGTTATAATTTTCAAAATTCAAAAAATAAACAAAAATGAACATTTCAAGCCCAACAACGCACAATATGAAAAAAAGAAAAGAGAAGAAAAACTTTGCTTTATAAAATCTCTACAAGATGATTATGACAAATTTTTTATTTATTTCGAAAAATCAGAATTTTAGATTTTTATGGCACAATAAATAATAAAAAATAAAAAATTCCATTTTACGGTCAAACTATGCAAGATATGGCAAAAAATGACATTACATTTTTGGGAAAACGACGCAAGAGACGAAAAAATGTAAAGACAAAAGTTGTTCAACCAACAAATATCTACAAAGTTGTTATAAACTCTTTTTATAAAAATATATTAAAAATTAACATTTTGGAAGAAGCACGCAAACTATAGTAAAATTTTATCTAACAACATTTCTCGCTCAAATTATATCTACAAATTTTCTCAGAACCACCTTACGCTAGGATGCGTATTTTTAGTTTAAGTCGCAAAAAATGACTTTGAAAATAAAGAAATTAAATTTATGGAAAAACGACACGAGTTACAATAAAATGTTTAATAACAATTTTTTTCTGAAGAATGCGCATTTTTTTTAATTAAAGAAACAAGACAATGAAAATACTTTCGTTTCAATAACAATGCGTATTATGAATTGTAATAATATAAATTTTCTGAAATGATACATTTTTCAGGGTAGCCGAGAATCAAAATTAGTGCAAAATAAGAAACAAATATTAAAGTAATCATGACAAATCAAATTTGTACTTTATTTTGTAATATCTGAATAAGCAGCCTTAGACCGAGGTACAGAAATAAATATAATATACATTTTATATAGAAGAGTTGAACATAATGTAGAAAATTTCGCATTTTCGACAAAATCGAGTGCGAAGCATGAGATACGTCATGAGAATATGTTCGTTAAATCCGAAGGAGCTTCAACAAAAGAGAATTCACAATCACCAAATTACAGTTGTCGATGCTTTGACGTCTAATTTTCAAAGGCCTGCACGCAAATTTGGGGGAAATACAAAGCCCGAGTGCGTAGCGCGAGGTAAATACATTATCAAGTGCGAAGCGCGTGATAAATATCTTATGGAGCGTGAAGAGCGAGAACCAACAATCGCGCGCCTTAGGCGTGCTCAAACTTGCGAGCAATAAATTTGAAATCCAAAAAGTTAGGTTTCATAATCAAAACTTATGAAATTCTCAAGAATAACAATACCATGGTCACACCGTTTATCTTTCTAGACAGATTCAGATTGGAATGCGGTTCAAAAAATCCAAAAAAGGTTTCTTAAAGTTATGTTTCATAAAACAGAAGGGGACTACCCACCAACGGCCAGCGATTATCTACAGTTATATAAAAAATGTAAGCAATTCACGCTAAAAGAACGTTTTAATTACATGTTACTATTATTTGTGTATACGATTATGATTAACTTGGTAGATTGTTAATATCTCTAAAAAAGGATTCAACACTTATTCCGAATACTGGCATTTAATTTTTGCTATCTATACAGCAAATAATTCTAACTTAGATATATTGACGGCCTCATTCTCAGTCTTCAAAACAGTAGCAAAAAATCTTATAATCTCTTGTGGAGCATAGAAGCGTGAAGAGCTAAGCTTTGGTTTCTTGTTCTAATTTTGGTTCTGGTATTCTGCCGAGTTGATGAAGAGTTGTATAAAGATTTTAGAGGAGTGAGCTCAGATTTCAAATCATGTAATACATCAGTAATACAAGAAAGCTTTACTTATCTCATTTAATAATATATTCTATTAAATATATTTCACATTGTTGCTACTTGTTAGTATATTTTTCATTATGGCGGAGATAAAGAAAGTATTTAGTATGGAACAATTCAGAAAGCTTAGAAGAAGGTAATGAAGAGCGTGATTTGAAGAAGAAAAAATGTATGCAGCATGTAGAACAATGATTCAAAGTGAAATCTGAATCATTGTGCATGATGTACTGTCGAAAGCAATGATTCTTTCCCCCTGGAAAACTTCACACTCTACTGTGTCTCTTCATCCAACCAACTTCACTGACGTTGGTTGGTTATATTACACAACACTTCGGGCTGGCGCTTCAGGGGGTATCTATAACCTGGTATTACGACAATGGTAAAAATTAGAAGAATAGTCAATAAAGGGTTATACATTGGGGAGGAGGAAGGAGAAAGTGTTCCTGATTCGCCTGAAAATGATGTTACATAATACATCGTCGCAAATGGACAAAAGCCTCTCCTTGAAATAATTAGGAAACACAAACAAGTGGGAAATGGAGCCCGTTAAACAATATACATCTCGAGTTCTTACTCCTGAAGAACCACATTAAAGAAGCACAGAAGGACGAGTTTCTCCAGCATCGAAAAGATCAACTGGAAACCACGTCTGGGACTGAGAAGGGTCTAGGTGAAAATACTTTCTAAACCTAAAGAGCCCGCTAAGATAGTGAAAGAGCAGCTGCCCTCGGAACAACCGATGCATAACGTTTTTTCTATTATGTACAGCGTAAAATCCTCGGATTTGAAGTTCATTCAAATTATTCTACACCACTGTAAATCTGCTTCGGCCATCTTACGCAGAAGTATTACAGTAGATTATACGTCTTTTCCTTTGATTCAAGAATCTTGGTGTTATAAGACAGAAATGAAAGATATCAGCCAGTAATACAATCTACAACAGAACTGATAAAACCCCTAGGACGACAATTTACGTCAGAAGAGATATCAATTATATTTTCCAACCTAGGTTCTGTACTAAAGACCATCGACCATTGGATGTGATGCGAATACACATCATACTATATGGAACAGTAACAACATCAAAAATCGGGGTGAGTACCGTGTAAATTATTGACCTGACCTTGTGCTCTATATCTATTAGTATAGGAACCCAAGAGCGACTGACTGAGGTACGTATAGGGAAGATCTTGGAAATTCATTTGAAATTATTCGTAGGATGATAAGATCAATGGATGAGATGAAGTTTGGTGTGGATGTAATATATAGGGTCATATGTAAATCTTATGGGGATAATTGTCCTTTTGGTATTACATGACCAGACAAGGATGCTTCTTGGTGAAATAATAGATTTCAGGCTTTGAAATAAAGAAACTAGAAGACTATTTAATGGAACCAGGAGAAGTGGAAACTAGGATTGGTAGAAGGTGAAGAAGCATTAATTTTGCCAACAGGTGACATGACAGAAACGGCTAGCGAATTTCTCGAACACTCCATGCAGGTGCGCTTCCCTGGTTCCGAACCTGGGTACTTGTCGGAGGGAGGGGCTGTTTGGCCAAACCCCTCTGACGGCCCAACACATACGGTCAATGGGGACGACTGTAGGATGGCAAGTTGCATAGTAACACAATAAAAAATTAGACGTGTCGTCCGGTGCGGTTTCCCACCAGTTCATCCGCTTTCAAAAAGCAGGACGAACAGGAAACGTTGTGAAAACGGCGTTTTTGGATATAGAGAATGCCTTCATTAACACCCCTACGGAATCTATATTCAGTTCTACTGAGCAAATTTTGGTTAGTACCACTGTTAATAAGTGAATGCGCTGTGTGCTATGTTATACTGATCACGGAAAGACATAAGGGAACTTTAGTCGAAGTCATGCAAAATTCTCTCAACATTATTGAGGATTGGTGGAACGACCTTAGCCTATCTATTAACCCAGATAAAACTAAATTGTTGGTTTTTACGAAACGCAGAACCTACCTGATCTCGTAAACCCTAATTTCTACGGCAAGAAGGTCGATGTCTCCGCATCAGATTATTATTTATGAGTAATCTTTTATCCTGGAATAACCTGGAAACCACATGTTGATGCGATGGTAAAAAAGGCCTAGCAGCCTTTTGGGCTTGCAGAGGCACAATTAAAAAAACCTGGCGACTCAAATCGAAGGTAGTTTACTGGCTATTTACGGTAATCATCAGACCAATTGTAACTTAAGCCGCATTGATCTGGGTGCCAAAAACCAGTTTTGTTAATTCCAGGACACAGCTGAAGAGCCTACAAAGAGTCTTTTGTCATGAAATTTCTGATTCAATGAGAAAACCCCTAACAGCGACATTGGAGCGCGAAGGTCCGCGGCGGAGGCATAAAGACTTTCCCTAAGGGAAGGTCATAGAAATATCATTTTCTCTGATCTGCATGATTTATCAAGGAGTGCAGACTCGGGGCATACAGGCGTGTGGAATACAGACAGCCCTGAAGACTCCCTTGGCTCTGGAGCTAGAGTACTTGGAATGAAACCTAGTGCGGAGACAACAATCGCACTGGGAAAACTCCCTATTGTATTTCAAGCTGAAATGGTGGCTATTTGTATCTGCCTAGAAGAGATTCGTAAACGTGAGTTTGTTAACCACCACATTTACATACGCTCCGATAGTTAGGCTGCTTTAAGATCCATCCAACTGGAAGAGTTTACGTTTAGTCTTGTCTGTAGTTGCCTACAAGACCTACTCGTAATATCCTCAAAAAACTGGAGCAACTTGATCTGGATTCCTGGGCGTAACGAGAAAGCGGATATGCTTGCAAAAAGCAGGGCTACAGGAGCCCTCAACGGACCTGAACCATACTGCGGAGCTTCGTATGCTTTATCTAAGCATGCCATTTAAAAGTGTCTCTTGGAGGAACACGCGAGGTATTGGAAGATGGCTAAACGCTAATAAAGGCTAATACACTCTTGAAAGTTTTTCAAAGTACCATGTTTAGGAAACCATCAAAAACTCATGAATATGAAAGAAAACAGTTAGAAATAGTGGTGAAAATGCTTACGAGCCATTGCCGCTTACAGAAGCACCTGACTAACATGAACATTTATATCGATCTTCGATGTCGAAAGTGCAGTTTCCGTGAGGAGGCAGCACATCACATCATCTGCAACTGTGATGCACTTGTAAGCTTTAGAGTACAGTACAATAGGTTACATTAAATAACCTCAGTGCTACGGGACTTATATGACCCTGCCCATTTGCAATAATAATAATAATAATCTCGTAGATCTGATGTGAAATGTGAATGATCCAGGTGTGTCAAAAGAATTTTTTTATTGAAATTTGACTTCGAGGAAATTTTACTTCAAACACACATTTCTACTCTTTTTCATCACTTTAAGGTGTATCGAACCCAAAAAAATTTTAATGTCAAATTTGGATGCCTAATTTTGAATACCAAGTCAATGGAACCATCATGTTATGATCAGGGAGTGGCAAAAGTTCATTTGAAGCCAAATTTTCTTAAAGAAAATGCATTTCACACAGCTAGAACAATTATTTTTAACATAATCTTGACGGAGTGTTTAGATATTTACCAAGGAATAGCAAAAGTTCATCTCAAGTCAAAATTCCTCGATGAAAATTGATCAAATATACCTGAATCATTGAGATTTCCGCGTGGGTCTATAATAAATCTATTGACAGTAAACCCCTATTTAACTTCTCTGAGAAAAATAATTTTGATACACTAGGAACATGAGCGTTAACTCTCACGGAATTTTCTGAAGTCAAAAAGCCTCTTGGTCCCAAAAAATGATTCGTTCAAGTTTTCGTCTTGTTATGCCAGATCGTAACTATATTTGTTGAATTTCTGTTTTGTGAGTAAGAAACATAACTATTTTTTCTTAATTTTCGTTCCTACCACAAAATATTAAATTTTATTTTCTTTACGTCATTAACAACCTGACGTAGCCGACGGCTGTTTTTTTCTATTCATCAGTGTTATTATTCAAAGAAAGTTTAATTTTATTTGGTATCCGATAACGTAATGTAACTAAATGGAACATAATATTTGATTTAGTTTCATTCGGGACCCTAATGAAAATTCCTGTTCCAGAGGAAAAGCATGTCTATAAGTGAAACACATTTTTTTGAGTGTAAAATATAAATCTTATACGTGATCCAAAATAAGAGTAATTTTATTGCCTTTTTCCTAAATTCTACTAATTGACTGTTATTATTAAAAAGAAATTCACCATACCGTCATCCGGTAACATAGTGCTGACGGTGGTTTCTTGACTTATATCATCATTGCTAGAACTATTTCTCTCTACACCTTCAGGCACGTTGTCAGAATTCGGATCCATCCACCAAGGCTTCTCACTGGATGAATAGTGCCCAATTCTTGATTTGCTATTTCTCATTTCTACATTATATTCGAAATTTCCAAAACTCAAACTCTTAGAAAGAGAGTGTGGCACAGTCTTCGGTAATACATTTTCATCAGGTTTTTTTGTAGAATCAGAATATTCCTCTTTGAAGTTGATCTGAAAGTCAGATCTTATTCTCCCTAATTCGCGCTGTTTGGTTATAAAAATAGTAGTAGCTGGCACTAAAGTTTTCACTAGAAAAAGTTTGGCTTCTTCTGTGTCTCCGCTTCTATCTTGTTTTGACTTTGATCCAGAAGGAAGAATTAAGGACTGTTCCATTTCCGAACATAACTCATCTGCGGAAGAACCCAATACGCTGGTTCCTGAGCTTGACCGTTGTGGATATGTATGACATCCTTCCTCACTACTGAATGAATAACATGAACTTAATTTGCAGCTCTCTTCTGTATTCAAAAATGTTTTTAAAGCTGGCGTTTCTTCGACATATCGCGAGTCTAGTGGTGTGAAAAGAGCCTTTGAACTATGCTCTTTACTTTCAGTTCTCCAAGCATTCGAGAGTGCATTTACCTTCAAATTTGATCGATTCAGTTTTAAAAGAGTCGAGGAATTGAAATAATTAGCTTGCTGAAAGTTCTTCGAATTTGTTTCAGATTGAGAATCCTGAGGGCTAACTGACATGCTTTTCTGGTTCTTTTTTTGGCACGTTCTTTCCATCTGTGAATGAGTAGGATCACAATTTTGCATACTGAGCATCGATTTTCGAAAATCTTTATTTATGTAACTCATCCCAGCAGTTTTATTTTTCATATCCTCCTCATTTATCGGTACAGGTGTTCTTCGTCGCGCATCTAACGAACTCAATATACATTTTTTACGTTTTTCTTCTACGTCTACTTCTTCTTCTGCTTCTGTGTTTTTGTCTATAGCACCATTTCTAAATTTGGGAGTTTCATTTGCATTTTGTAGTTTTGTTTTAACATAGTTGTGATTGCTGCCGCTAGAAATTTCATTGTCGCAACTGGAACCGGAAGTCATCTTCACAAAAGCATCGCTTCTAGAACAAGATAAGGTTTCATTCGATCTGGATAATCCGTACTTATCTAGCCTAGATGCTATTGAAATTCCAGAAAGTGTATAATTTCTTGATGAATAGGATATGCACGTAGGAGAACATGACGAATTGAATTTGTCAAGATATGAGGCCCACGGAGCACCAGAAATCTTGATAGAGCCCGAAAGCTCAGAAAATCTTAAATCCTCATTTCGATCAACCTGTACTTCTTCATCCTTTGTCTTTATCGTCTTACGAAATAGAGGGACATCTTTTTCAAGAACTTCGAATGCATCGAATCTGCGAGATCTTACACAAGATAAGGAGGATGGCTGAGTGGGTGATGTACCTCTGGTAACTAATTTTAAATACTCATTGTTATTATTGCCAGTTATTTTATTCGAGATGTTTTCTTTTAACTTAATCGAATTTGTGTGCCTTGCATGTTTTTGTGACAACTCTTCGTGTGACTCTTTATTTACTTCTATGTTATTTTGAGCTTTATCTGTATCCTTATACGATGCAGATAAACATTCATTATTGGTGCTTCGAAATGCTTTCGATCCAGTGTAGCCTATAACATTGCGAATGCGTTTAGAGCTGCTTCGAGGTGAAATGGTGAATATTCCCCTTGGCGAACTGTATGTTGAAGAGACTACGGCTGAAGAATGTTCCGGTATTCCTGTGAAAATATGTATTTATTCAACAAACTATAATTGCGAGATTAATTACTTCAACAATAAAGAAGTCATTAAGAAATTGCTTTTATTTTAGGAATCAGTTACGGTTTAACTTATGTCATCATAATTCACAATTATTGCAATATATTAAGAGTTGTACAAATAGAAAGTGTAATTATTTTTAGTACGTCCTTATTTATTGCGTCAAACTTCTGTCCAAATGTACGCCCGAACATCTGCTTGATTTCCTGTATTTCGTATAGAACAGGCGCGCAAGAAAATCGCTCGCTACGAGATGTAATGAGCAATTCTGCATCACGTGAGCATATTCTGCAAATATGAAAGCTACCTGTTCTTGTGCAGCTTACTTCACAGCCTAAAAAACACTCTCGTATCATAATCGGTCTCCTCGATGAGGATCGAAAGATTAGAATAATTACGTGAATCCATCTTGTCAGCAATTTCTATTAAGGCTTATTTCTATTTCTATAAAGGCTATTTCCTACATTCTTTTTTCGCTGTTAATTTATATCTGTTTCCTATCTAATAAACTAGTTTTATATTTTATTTTAGAGGGTTTTATTGTGCAGCAGCTCTGAGCGGTATCTCTTCCTATTGAGTGTCACTGTTCTACTTATAATTTATGTTTGAGATTTACTTTATAATTTGCAGGACTTATCACTAAAGATTTACTACACAAAACCACATAAAAAAGTATGAACTTTACGGGGACCAAAAGATTATTTTTTAATTTTTGGTATCTGAATAAGAACCTGCACACGAAAGCAAAATCTGTATATCACATCAAGTTTTTGAAAAATTAGATTTGTGTCCATTTATTTAAAAGAATGTAGGGTATATACTTGACATTCTAGAGAGACTCTATATTTTATTTGTCGGTCGGCTCACATGCAGTTGATACTCAATACTATTCTCCACATTATTATTTAGTCTCTCGAATCAATAAAATTTGGGTAAAGAATCATTGTACATTGACCTTGGGAGAAGGTGATAAATTTCTTCCTGTCTAATCAGCAAGTTGAATAAATTGAAGTTATTAGGTGTACAAATAAGTTCTACCCGTTATAAATTGCTCAGGCAAGTGATGGATTCCATGGTGAAAGAAGGCTTGATCTTTTGACGCTATAAAGTCATCCACAATTTTCGCACTTCAGCTTCAATTTGAATTATGTGCTCAGCTAAGCTGTTTTATAACAAGCGAAAAAGTTGGTAATCAGAGGGGGAAATATCTGAAGACAAAGCCGGATTGTATCAGAATTTCCCATCGCAATGCTTCTATGGTTTTGCGGACCACGGAACTTCTATGTGGCGGAGCATTGCCGTGCTGTTATATTACGGATCTTCGTCCATACCCAGAATATAATCTTTTTTCTTGGATTCTTGTTTACCGAGAGTTTCAATTGAATAACACGGGCGAACGTTACTCAATTCAATTGAACCGTTAGGCGAAAAAATTAAAGAAAAGAAATCGTACTCTGTGTATGGACGAGGATCAGTAATATTATAGCACAACAACGCTTGGCCACATAGAGGTTCCGTGATCCGCCAAACCATAGAAGAATTGCAATGGGAAATTCTGCCACATCCGGCTTACTCTCCAGACATTGCCCTCTCCGATTACCACCTGTTCCACTGGTTACAAAACAGCTTAGCTGTGCACCAAAATCAAATTGAAGCTAAAGTGCGTAAAATGGTTGATGACTTTATAGCGTCAAAAGATCAAGCCTTCTTTCGCCATTGAATCTATCAATTGCCTGAGCGTTGGCAAAGAGTAGTAGAAACCAATGGCCACAATATTTATTAATACTTGCATTTTGTTAGATTTTTATAAATAAAAAAAAAAGTTTCTTAAAACGGGTAGAACTTATTTGTACACCTAATAAATGGATGAATGAATAAGTCGCTGAGTAATCCATTGATAAAAAAAAGAAATTTATTAAATGAATTTATTTTCTTTGCTATCCAAAACATCTCAAACTTTACGTATAAGGCTTTTAAAGGAACACATTTGGAGTGTTCAATTACTACATTGCCCGAAGGCTAGTGAAAGCTAGGCTGCATAACGTGTTCCCGTTACATCAATGTCTCAGCAATGTCTCAAAAATCTGTGACGGTACTTTCAAAAGTCACCGCAGTCCTCACCAAACAAAAACTCTCATTCTTCGTAGTCAATAAAATCGTTATGTTGCAATTATCATAATGTAATAATTGTAAGAATGTAATAATTATCATGTTAGCAATTCGAAATTGTGAAGTATACATTTAGGTTATAAAATGAATATAACGGAAAAAATACTAAAAGATATCAATACCTTTTATTGTACTGAAACGTATAATACAATATATATTAAGCATCAAATGCACGTGCAAATTAAAATATTTTATAAGAAGACAGTCACTATCAGAATGAAAAAATACCTACATTGACAACACAGTCCGATAAAAAATAATTTTCTTTTGTACGCAAAGACTGGACTAGGCGATCCCGACAATATAATACGAGCTACGATTTATTTCTCTTAAAACTGCTTACGACATCGTTTAGTACTCCGTATTGCCTTTTATTTTCATTCTTGATCAAAGAGAAATGGTGCATTTACCATTTCATTTGCACACTGAAAAACTAGCAGTAAATAGGACCCGTTTGAAGGCATATTTTTCACCAGGGGTTCCAAAATGGAGACAATCCATATCGAATGGTTTAACAAATTTTTACATATGTTATTGAATTGAAACTTTGCATGCACACTAGCTTTGAGTTGATATTTCCCAATTCCTCATGCTATATGTATTACTGCCCATTTTATATTTTAATTAAAATTACTTTCTCATACTGATTTTTTACTTTAGTTTGATTAACTTATTCGGTCGGAAGCTGATTCAATAGAGCGTCGGGATAAGGAGGAATGCAGAAAAAGGTGAAGCAAGTAAAAACTACAATTTATTTTAATTAAAGAATACAATTAACGAAAGTATTACTGGAATTATCATTTTTACAAAGCCTCGGCCCCACTTGATTTAATGACAATTTGATTACAAACTTTCACACAAAGACTCACATATTCTGACAGACATACGACCGCCATTTTTCGGGATTCACAATATCTGAAAGTAGGAGGAAAACGAAGGCATATATTAAATTGTTTGATCGAAAAAAAGAGGAAGAAAGTAGAAGGATTGAAGAAGAGGTGGAGAGGGCTATGACGGAAGAAGAGATTTCAAAGATAGTAAATAAAGAAAGAGAGAGAGAGAGAAAGAAGGAAAAGTGTAAACCAAGATATTGAGATAGTAAAATAGGAAAAATACTTTATGGATTTGGTACGAGAAGTGAAAAAGAATGTTAGAAAGGGAGAAAAAGATGGTAGCGAATGAGAATAGGAGAAGGACATAACAAGGGAAGAGGTAGTCAATGTTTTAGAAATTATGACATATAGAAAGGCACCTGGCATAGATGAGATTCGAAATGAAGTCTGGAAATATGGAGGGGCACAACTGAAGTAATGCGCATGGATAATGTGCAATAGGGTATGGAGAGAGGAGAGAGGCGGCCGGAGTTATGCAAAGAAGGATTAGTGGTACGCATAGTTAAGAAAGGAAGAGGAAAGCAGGTTAAATATTTTAAAGGAGTAGCGTTATTGCCAACATTGTATAAAATATAAGTAACTGTTTTATCGGTGAGAATGAGAAAAAGGTTAGAGGGGGAAAGATAGAGTCACTGTATCAGACAGGGTTTATAAAAGGAATGGAAGTGATGTACGACATATATATTCCGAATTATTTGGTAAATAGAAGACTTATATGGAAAAAAGTTGAATTTAAATGTAGAAAAGACAAAGATAATGAAGTTTTGGAAAGGAGTGGGAAAGAGTGGGATGAAAGAAGGATCGAACAGGGGGATGGAAGGAAGTAAAGTTGGAAAAAGAAAAGAAGTTTAAATAATAGATGTAATAGAATGAGTATATTAGAATGCTGATACGCTCTGGCTCGCTTTTTCACTTTTTCTCGCTTTCGATCACTCGCCCACTCGTTCGCCAGTACGTTTAAAATTACGCTATAAAAGTGACAGAAGTAAATATTTAGGTGTAAGAATTCATGTCAATAGTGTTAAATAGTAAGGATGGGATAATATTTAATATGTAAGTGAAAAGTGTGTATGAAACAAAGGTCATGTAAATCCTCAGGAGACACATTATGATTGAAGAAGAAGTTGGTACAGAAAATTTATCTCACACATTACCGCACTAATAGAACCTATGAACAGACTATTAAAAAAGATAAAACATGGGGTTGGAGAATAAAGCAAGATAAAGCTTTCTAAAAAATTAAAGACATGTTAACATCAGCACCGATTCTGACTTGCCCGGATTTTATACTACCCTTCCAAGTGAAAACCGACGCGAATTATATGGGACTAAGAGCCGTACTTCCGCAAGCAATCGGAAGGGCAATGTACAATTAACGATCTATATAAGTGTCAATAAAATATAATTGTCTTGTTGACTGTCAATATTTTTATTGTGTTTTACCTTTCTCGGTATTTCAGATCCAAATTTCCCCCTTCAACATTAACTCCGTACTAAGATTAAATTTGATTATTGAAATAAAGTTAAAAGTCTTTGGTCGTTTGGAGCCTATTTATTTCACAAACGACCGGGCACAAATCAGGCCTATATTTAAATTGACAAAATTAATATGATTGGCTTAGACTTTAAAAAAGTATCAGAAACAATTATCCAGGTATTTTAAACGGTGACTATGGGATACCGGGCGACCTCTCAGAGTATGCAGACCAAAAAGTTGTAGATGGGGTTCAAAACGATCGAACGCGCAGAGTACCCGACAATGGATCGGCAAACAATGCCGATCATACTAGAGTTCGGGGTGCTGAAAATAATTTAGATGGAAACACGACGACGAACCGGCGAAACGCCCACATTGAGTGGACGTTTCGCAAAAGGAAGGTAGGCGGCGCTACGGGCTTTTTCCAACTCGAAAGTTTTCCGTCGCTTCGTCTGCTACAAGGTAGTTACGGAAAACTTATAAGTACAGCTTTTCCTTACAAAATAAATACTGCAAGGGACCCAACCGATGTCAGCTCACATATTTTCTTTCGTCTCCCAAAATTTCGACACGCTATCTTATTTAGTTTAAAAATAAGAAGGCGAACAAAATTAATATTACCAGGTCAAATTTTGGTTACGTGATAGGCTATCATTTGCCCTTAATAGCGCTCACAAGAGTCGTGCGCACAATTTCCGACGGTAGTGTACCTCACTTTCTGGCCCATGGGAGACAAAAAAATAATTGAAATTTTTTTGGTATTTAGTTCACTTTCCTCGCAGTTTTGGCCGTCGTCTTCGCAGCTCCAGCTCCAGCTCCGGCTCCACTAATCGTTCCTCAACCAATTGTCTACCATTCGTATAATGCTGTTCCAGTGGCAACAAGTGGGGCAATCGTCCAGAGTTCTCCTCTGACTTATTCTTATGGAGGCTACCCCTTAGCATCACCATACGCGTATCCACAAACGTACTTCATCTAAGCTGAAGAAAGGCAGAATCACTATAAACGACAACATTTAGGATCATTTAGGCTCTTCGACACCCCATTTAGTTATATTAAACAAGAATCAATGCAATTTAGTTTTAAGATCTTATGATTATTTAAATAAAATGTTTAAATGACAAAAATTGATGTTTTTCTATTCTTGATTGAATATGGTTCTAATTTTTTATTCTGTCTGTTTCCACTAAAAATATAATATAAATTCCGAATTTACTCAGTCCGTTCCTTGTGCTGCGAGTTAAAAAAAAAGTGCTACTTATAAATTAAGTAAAACTATCATAAAGATAATTTACTTATCGCTGTAACCAGAAGCGGCGGAGTATTTTTTTTAGACGGGGGCAGGGGCATGGACTTATAATATTGAATAGCACGATTTGTCCAAAGATTCGAGAAATATTTCCAAGGTTTCGCAAAGATTTCGAAAAGATTTAACAGATTTTACCAAGACTTCAATGATTTCCCAAAGGTTTCAATAATTTCACAAATATTACCAAATATTACAAAAATATTTGAAATATTTTGCAAAGATTACTAAAGATTTCACAAAAATTTCAATAATTTCTCAAACATTTCGCAATGATTTCGGATAGATTTAAGATATTTCATAAACATTCAAATTATTTCACAAAGGTTTCCTATATATTTCAAAGATTTCACAAAGATTTCAATTATTTACCAAAAATTTCACAAAGATGTTCATGCTTTCCTAAATATTTCTGAAATCTCACAAAATTCACCAAATATTTTAAAAACATTAAAAATATTTCACGAAGGCTTTCAAATATTTCACAAAGGTTTGAATGGTTTCCTAAAGATTTCAAAGATTTTACAAATATTTCACTAAGATATCGAATAGATTTAAAGGATTCCACCAGGACTTCAATTGTTTCACAAACATTTTGATGATCTACCATATTTCACAAAAATCTCAATAATTTCACCAATTTCACCAAATATTTCACAAATTTTGCCAAATATTTCACAAATATAGCCAAATATTTTAAAAATATTACAAAGATTTCACAAAGATTTCCAAAGATATTACAAAAATTTGAATGATTTTACAAATATTTTGCAAAGATTTCAAATATGTGGCTAAGATTTCCAAAGATTTCACAAAGATTTGAATGATTTCAAAGATGAGAAAAATTTCACAAATATTTAGAAAATATTATATTGTAAATATTTTACAAAGACTTCAAAACTATTTAAAAGATTTCATTGAGATTAAAAAATTTTTAGATAGATTGAAAAGTTTTCACAATAATTTCAATGATTTCCCAAAGATTTCACAAAGATTTCAACAATTTCACAAACATTTCAAGAATATTATAAATATTTCACAATGATTCCTACAGATATCAGAAAAATTTTACGAAGATTTCAGAAAGATTTAAAAGATTTCAGATAGATTTAGAAGATTTCAGAATCATTTCAATGATTTCCCAAAAATTTCAAAAATTTCACAAATATGTCGCAAAGATTTCTGAAGATATCAGAAAGATTTTACAAAGATTGCAATGATTTCCATAAGATTTCACATAGACTTCAGATAGATTTAAAACATTTCACAATTATTCCAATGATTTCCCAAAGATTTTATTAAGATTTCAATAATTTCACAAATATTTCAAAAATATTACAAATATTTCGCAAAGATTTTCAAAGATATCAGAAAGATTTTACAAAAAGATTTCAATAATTTCCATAAAATTTCACAAAGATTTTAAAGATTTCAGATAGATTCAAAACATTTCACGAATATTTCAATGATTTCACAAAGATTTCAATAGTTTCACAAATATTTCAAATATTTCGCAAAGATTTCGGATAGATTTGAGATTTCATAAACATTTGAATTATTTCACAAAGATTTCCTATATATTTCAAAGATTGCACAAAGATTTCAATTATTCCCTAGAAATTTCACGAAGATTTTAATGATTTCCTAAAGATTTCTGAAATCTCACCAAAATCACCGAATATTTCAAAAATATTTAAAACATTTTGCAAAGGCTTTCAAATATTTCACAAAGGTTTGCATGATTTCCTAAAGATTTCAATAATCTCACAAAAATTACCAAATATTTCAAAAATATTTAAAATATTTCGCAAAGATTTTCAAATATTTCACAAAGGTTTCAATGATTTCCCAAAGACTTCAAAATTTTGACGAATATTTCGCAAATATATGGGATAGATTTAAAGGATTTCACAAGGACTTCAATTGTTTCACAAAGAATTTGATTATCTTCCAAAGATTTCACAAAGATTTCAATAATTTCACAAATTTCACCAAATATTTCACAAATTTCACCAAATATTTCACAAATTTTGCCAAATATTTCACAAATATTGCCAAATATTTTGAAAATATTACAAAGATTTCACAAAGATTTCCAAAGATATCATTAAAATTTGAATGATTTTACAAATATTTCGCAAAGATTTCGGATATATTTAAAGGATTTCACAATGATTTCAATGATTTCCCGAAGATTTCAATAATTTTACAAATAATACCAAATATTTTAAAAATATTTCGGAAACATTTCCAAAAATATCAGAAAGATTTTACAAAGATTTCGATAATTTCCATAAGATTTTACAAAGATTTCACAATGATCTCAATGATTTCCCGAAGATTTCAATAATTTTACAAATAATACCAAATATGTCAAAAACATTTTGGCAAAGATTTCTAAAAATATCAAAAAGGTTTTACAAAGATTTCAATAACTTTCAAAAGATTTCACAAAGATTTCAAAGATTTCAGATACATTTCAAAGATTTCAGAATGATTTCAATGATTTCCCGAAGATTTCAGGACGATTTCAATAATCTCACAAAAATTACTAAATATTTTTAAAATATTTCAAATATTTTGAAAAGATTTTAAAAAATGTCACAATGTTTTGAATGATTTCCTAAAGATTTCAAAATTTTTACAAATATTTCGCAAAGATATCGGATAGATTTAAAGGATTCCACAAAGACTTTAATTGCTTCACAAAGATTTTGATGATCTCCCAAGGATTTCACAAAGATTTCAATAATTTAAAATATTTTGCGAAGATTTCAATGATTTCCCAAAGAATCCAATGATTTCCCAAAGATTTTAATGATTCAGCAAAGAGTTCAGATAGCTTAAAAATATTTCAAAAAAACTTGAACGATTTCCCGAAGGTTTCAATAATTTCACAAATATTATCAAATGTTTCAAAAATATTAAAATATTTTGCAAAGATTACCAAAGATTTTGGAAAGGTTTCAAGAATATTTCGATGATTTTCCAAAAATTTTTAATCTTTTGCAAAGATTTCAGATAGATTTAAAAGAGTTCACAAAGACTTCAATTATTTCACAAAGATTTCAGGTGGATTTTTGAAAAAATGCAAACTGTCCGGATAATTTAATCATTTAATTTCAGAGGGAGACAAAGTGATACTTTCCCCCTCCCTGGTTTTGGATAAAGAAGCATTAAACTTATGTTAACTTATTCCAAATTATCAAATATTCAATAAAAAAAATTTCCGGGAATTTTTGGTAATTCACGGTATCTTTAGAGGTGATTTATGGTATCTTACCAAAAATTTCCCAAAATTCCATTTAGAAATGTCTATGAATTTTCGGCCCTTTATGGTAATTTCACAAGTCAATATGGTAACTTACAATAAATTACCCAATATTCATTTTTAAAAATGTCCATTAATTTTCGGAAATTTATGAAATTTGTTGGTCATGTGTGGTAATTTTACCGGCAAATATGGTAAATTACCATAAATTACCCAAAATTCATTTTTTTTTATTTTCATAAATTTCCGGAAAGTTATGCAAATTTTCGGTCACTTATGGTAATTTTACTGGTAATTATGGTAAATTGCCATAAATTACCCAATCTTCATTTTTTTTAATTTACATAAATTTCCGGATATTCATGAAATTTTTTGATCCTCAATGGTAATTTCTCCTGTATATATGGTAAGTTACCATAAATTACCTAAAATTCATTTTTTTAAATTTCCGGGAATGTATGGAAATTTTCTATCTTTCATGGTAATTTCACAAGTAAATATGGTAACTTACCATTAATTACACAAAATTCATTTTCAAAAATGTCTGGAAATTTATGGAAATTTTCTGTAATTTACGCTAATTTGCGGTAATTTGATCAGCTATGTATGGTGAATTTCCATAAATAACCACAAAATTCTATTATCTGCAACCAAAATTCCCATACAGTTTTTACGGTGATTGGACTAACAATCGTAAAATGCAAGCTCATAGATGTATTATTATTATGCTATTGAGCCATTGCCCTTTCGGGGTAGGCGTGACTCGCTCGGTTTGAAAGTAGTAGTGTTGAGAAGGAGGTATGGATTGTTTAGATTGATCTAGAATTTTCGTGCTATTTATTTAAATAACACGTTCATTCCGCAACACTGCTCCGACCCAGGTTGCTGATCAATCTCTCTAGCGATCACCCCAAGTGAAGAGAATCACAAGATTGTTATGTGAGGTTCCCCACTCGGGCCCATCAGTATCCAAGCTCTTTTGTTTCAGGCGTCATTCACTCTTCTCACATTCCTTTGATAAATTATTTTTCGTCACACTTTTCTTTCCTGGCAAAGATTTCAGATAGATTTGAAAGATTTCACAAAGACTTCAGATATATTACAAAGTGCGCACACAAATTTCAATGATTTCCCAAAGATTTTAAAAACATTAAAATCATTTTACAAATATTACCCAATATGTCGAAAATATTTCATATATTTCAAAATGTTTTTGAAATATTTCAATTATGTCATAAAGAGTTCAGATGGACAACAAAGGGTGCACAAAGTTTCGAATGATTTTCAAAGATTTTCCAAAGATTTCAAAGATTTCGGATAGATTTGAAAGATTTAAATGATTTCCCGAAGATTTCGAAAATTTCAGATAGATTTCTAAGGCTTCACAAAAACTTCAATGATTTCCCAAAGATGTTTATAGTTTCACAAATATTACCCAATATGTCAAAAATATTTCATATGTTTCTAAATATTTCAGAAAAATTTCAATTATATCACAAAGATTGCAGAAAGTTTTGAATGATTTTCAAAGATTTTACAAAGTTTTCAAAGATTTTGGATAGATTTAAAAGATTAAAATGATTTCACAAATATTACCCAATATGTCAAAAATATTTCGAAATATTTCAGAAAGATTTCAATTATATCACAAAGATTTCAATTATATCATAAAGATTTCAGATAGATTACAAAGAGTGCACAAAGTTTTGAATGATTTTCTAAGATTTGACAAATATTTCAAAGATTTTGAATAGATTTAAAAGATTTAAATGATTTCACAAATATTACCCAATATGTCAACAATATTTCATGTATTTCCAAATATTTCAGAAGGATTTCAAATATATCACAAAGATTTCAGATATATTACAAAGTGTGCACACAAATTTCAATGATTTCCCAAAGATTTCAATGATTTTCCAAACATTTTGAAAATATTTGAATAATTTCATAAATATTACCCAATATGTCAAAAATATTTCATATATTCCCAAATATTTCAGAAGGATTTCAATGATATCACAAAGATTTCAGATATATTACAAAGTGTGCACGCAAACTTCAATGATTTCTCAAAGATTTCGAAGAGATTTAAATGATTTTCCAAAGATTTTAAAAAGATTTGAATAATTTCACAAATATTACCCAATATGTCAAAAATATTTAATATAGTTCCAAATATTTCAGAAAGATTTCAATTATATCAAAAAGAGTACGCAAAGATTTTAATGATTTCAAAGATTTCAGATAGATTTCAAAGACTTCACAAAAACTTCAATGAGTTTCCAAAGATGTTTATAATTTCACAAATATTACCCAATATGTCAAAAATGTCAAAAATATTTAATATATTTCCAAATATTTCAGAAAGATTTCAATTATATCACAAAGAGTACACAAAGTTTTTAATGATTTGCCAAAGATTTCACCAAGATTTCAAAGATTTCGGATAGACTTAAAAGATTTAAATGATTTCCCAAAGATTTCAAAGATTTCAGATAGATTTCAAAGACTTCACAAAAACTTCAATGATTTCCCAAAGATGTTTATAATTTCACAAATATTACCCAATATGTCAACAATATTACATATATTTCAGTAAGAATTCAATTATATCACAAAGATTTCAATTATATCATAAAGATTTCATATGGATTACAAAGAGTGCACAAAGTTTTGAATGATTTTCAAAGATTTTACATAGATTTCAAAGATTTTGGATAGATTTAAAAGATTAAAATGATTTTAAAAATCTGACCCAATATGTCAAAAATATTTCCAAATATTTCAGAAAGATTTCAATAATATCATAAAGATTTCAGATGGATTACAAAGAGTGCACAAAGTTTTGAATGATTTGCCAAAGATTTCACAAATATTTCAAAGATTTCGGATATATTTAAAAGATTTAAATGATTTTCCAAAGATTTGAGAGATTTCAGATAGATTTCAAAGACTTCACAAAAACTTCAATGAGTTCCCAAAGATGTTTATAATTTCACAAATATTACCCAATATGTCAAAAATGTTTCATATATTTCCAAATATTTCAGAAAGATTTCAATTATATCACAAAGATTGTACAAAGTTTTGAATGATTTGCCAAAGATTGCACAAAGATTTCAAAGATTTCGGATAGATTTAAAAGATTTGAATGATTTCCCAAAGATTCCAAAGATTTTATATAGATTTCAAAGAATTCACAAAAACTTCAATGATTTCCCAAAGATGTTTATAATTTCACAAATATCACCCAATATGTCGACAATATTTCATATATTTCCAAAGATTTCAATTATATCACAAAGATTTCAATTATATCATAAAGAGTGCACAAAGTTTTGAATGATTTGCCAAAGATTTCACAAAGATTTCAAAGATTTCGGATAGGTTTAAAAGATTTAAATGATTTCCTAAAGATTTCAAAGATTTCAGATAGATTTCAAAGACTTCACAAAAACTTCAACGAGTTCCCAAAGATGTTTATAATTTCACAAATATTACCCAATATGTCAAAAATGTTTCATATAATTCCAAATATTTCAGAAGGATTTCAATTATATCACAAAGATTTCAGATATATTACAAAGTGTGCACACAAATTTCAATAATTTCCCAAAGATTTCACAAAGATTTCAGAAAGATTTGAATAATTTCGCCAATATTACCCAATATGTCAAAAATATTTCCAAATATTTCAGAAAGATTTCAATTATATCACAAAGATTTCAATTATATCATAAAGATTTCAGATGGATTACAAAGAGTGCACAAAGTTTTGAATGATTTTCAAACATTTTACAAAGATTTCAAAGATTTTGGATAGATTTAAAAGATTAAAATGATTTCACAAATATTACCCAATATGTAAAAAATATTTCCAAATATTTCAGAAAGATTTCAATTATATCACAAAGATTTCAATGATTTTTCAAACATTTTGAAAATATTTGAATAATTTCACAAATATTACGCAATATGTCAAAAATATTTCATATATTTCCAAATATTTCAATTTATCACAAAGATTGCAGATATATTACAAAGTGCGCACACAAATTTCAATGATTTCCCAATGTTTGCACGTATAATTAATTCTTACGTGCTGTATTGTAAAATTCAGGGTTCATGATTTCTGAAATAAACTACACAAGAAGATGCCTTAAAACTTATTTATTAAGGAACATCTATCAATGGAATTTACAGTACAAAATTATAAAAAGATGGTTATCGCAAATACAGGTCGCGCTAAGTCTGAGTTTACAAATAACGGTTCAAGATGAAAGCTGTGTACAAGTTCGCGTCTCAGACCGCACTGCCCTTTCAGCGCTTCCTCTAGCCCCTTGCGGGGTGAAAACCCAAAACCTCCTGATTTTCCAACGTTGCCAGGTACTGAGAAATATTTGGAAAGTAGTATTTTGGAAATTAAGAGACTTGGCAACGTCGTACAAAAACTGGTCGGAGGGACCCTTGCCCACATGGGCACCATTTGGGACGCCTTCAGGAAACGACTAACTTTCCAAATTTATTGTTTACACTTACTCCTGAAGGCCAAATCGTGCCTTTGCACAAACTAAACGGATTTAAGTTGGAGGAATGGAATTTCTGATTTTACTATAGTATTCTTCACTTTAAACTCTAAACATCCCGCCCACCGTTGAAACAATATCTTTCAACAATACAACAAATATTACAATTACAAAGTCACAACGTAGAATAACTATACAGCTAAAGTGCTAAGGCGCTCAAGATTTTTTACATTTGAAATTGCCAAACATAAGTGAGAGAAAAGTTGAAGTAGAGAAGGTCCGTTAACATTAACGCTATAATGTGCACTAAAGACAACGGAATATAATATTAAAAAAAAAAAAAAAAATGAAGTACAATTACTAATAAAATATTGATCATTCATAATTATCATAACGATGTGTTTAATATTTAAACACATTTCAAGGACATAATAGTATTCTCAACATTTAGTATACGAATAATTCAACATATAACTAATATAATATCAGGTCTAAAATGTCAATGCCCTATTGTAATAGGGAGTTATTCATCGATGGGTAGAATACAGACTTTTGACACAGGTCTTTTCAGGACAGAATGGCCCATTTTAATGGACACTACTCGGATGGTACCGTCCTGCCCAGGATGGCACTCTGTGATTCTCCCAAGTCGCCATTTTAGTGGTGGTAAATCATCATCTCGTACTACCACCATGGTTCCTGGTAGAAGACGATTGTCAACCGGCTGAGCCCACTTACGACGTTCTTGTAGCTGACTTAGGTACTCCCTTTGCCAGCGCTGCCAAAAATGTTGCAACATCTGTTGCAGGTGTTGGTATCGGCTTAGTCGATTTCGCGGGATGTCACGAAGATCTGGTTGTGGCAAGGCAGTAAGTGAGTCCCCAGTTAAAAAATGCCCAGGAGTTAGAGGTCTAAGGTCATTAGGATCGTTGGATAGTGGGTTCAAAGGACGCGAATTCAGACACGATTCAACTTGCGTGAGGACCGTATAAAGTTCTTCATAAGTGAGACGTGTGTCTCCTACTACACGATACAGGTGTTTTTTGGCAGATTTTACCGCGCTCTCCCAAAGACCTCCGAAGTGAGGCGCATTTGGAGGAATCATATGCCACGATATCTGTTGATTTACAAGAAAGTCATGTACATCTCGTTGAAAATCATTATTCATTAACAATGCGTGTAGTTCTTGAAGCTCATTACGCGCGCCCACAAAGTTTGTCCCATTGTCCGAATAAATATTCTTGCATAAACCTCGACGAGAAATAAATCGCTGTAAACAGTGCATGAATGCATCAGTCGAAATGTCGCGTGCCAATTCGAGGTGCACTGCCTTCGTTGTGAAGCAGACAAAAACGCAGAGGTACGCCTTGATTGTAGTGCGACTACGCAATTTGTCTATAATATAAAATGGTCCGGCGTAGTCAACTCCTGTCGTATCAAACGCCCTGCTCCGAGTGACCCGTGACTTTGGCAAATTCGCCATGAGATATTCTGTTCCAATTGGTTTTGCCCTAAAACATTTTATGCATTTTCGTAGAACCTTCTTTACAGCGTTTTTGCCTGACAGTGGCCAGTACTGAGTTCTTACAGCTGCCAACGTAGTTTGACAGCCAGCGTGTAATAATTTCAAATGTTCGTAGTGAATTATAAGTAACGTTAATGGATTATTCGGCGCTACAATAATCGGATGTTTTTGATTGAATGGTACGGGAGCGTTTGCGAGGCGTCCGCCCACTCTCAGCAGACCCTGCGTATCAAGAAATGGATTTAGAGGTAACAATCTACTTTTTCTTGAAACTAGCTTAGTCTCTTTAAGGTCATTTATTTCCTTTGCAAAATCCTGAGACTGAGCAAGTTTCAACAGAGCTATGTGCGCAATAGATAATTCGTCTGTATCAAGATATTGCAGTTTTCGAAGATCCTTTGTCCTTTTTAAATTATGAATAAAGCGCAGACAGTAGGCTGTGACTCGAAGAGTACGAGTTAGGGAAGAAAACCGCTCGAGTAGTGAAAAATTCAGTTCAGTAGAAACAAGAAGTGTACGCTCGCATTTACGTTCTTCTGGCATTTCCCCCACCTCTGGAATCGTTGAGACTGGCCACACGTTTATATCTTGCGAGAGCCAGGCAGGTCCTTTCCACCATAGTTCACAGGGAGATAGATTCTCTGGATTGACTCCTCTAGATATGACATCGGCTGGATTGTCCTGTGATTGCACGTGGTACCAATTTTCATTCGTTAGATTCTGAATCTCGCTGACACGGTTTGCGATGTACGTTCTCCAACGGCTGGGTGAAGATAAAATCCAATGCAGAGTTATTGTAGAATCGGACCAAAAATATCTTTCGTCGATTTTTAAAGTGAGCGTTGAATTAACCGATTCAGCTAGTTGCGCGAGAAGTAGAGCGGCTTGCAATTCAAGCCGCGGCAGCGAAAGATTTTTCAAAGGTGCTACACGTGATTTAGCGCATAGCAACCGAACTGAGTGATGACCGAATCGATTTGAAGATCTCAGATAGATACATGCGCCATACGCACGTTCCGAAGCGTCGCTGAAACCATGAAGTTGCACAGTGACTGGCTTATCATTTATAACTCGTCGCTCCACCGAAATCTCGTTGAGTGCCATGAGGTGAGCGCTGAAATCCACCCACTCAGAGTGCAAGTCCTGTGGCAGTGATTCGTCCCAGTCAATTTGTAGTTGCCACAACCTTTGAAGCAGGATTTTCGCCTTAATTACAGCTGGCCCAACTAGTCCTAGTGGGTCAAAAATTTGCGCAATTTTTGAAAGGATTGTTCGTTTCGTGACTTTTGCATATGGAGCTTCCTGGAGCGAGTATTTCAAGGTATCCGACCGAGGATCCCATAATAGTCCAAGCGTTTTGGGATCCTTTTCAGTTTGAATCGCTCTTTCAGACGTTGAATGATACGATTCATTGATTACGAACGGATCATTTGAAGCCCATTTTCTCAAGTCCATTCCTGCAGCAGAGAGAAGTTGAATGAGTTGCTTCTTGAGTTCCCTTGCCTCCTCCGCAGTCTCTGCCCCGGTTAGGAGATCATCCACATAAAAGTCTCGCACGATGACCTGACTTGCAGTGGGATATTTTCCCTTGTTGTCTTCGCCAATTTGTCTCAGAGCCCGTGTCGCTAAAAAGGGAGCTGAAGCTGTACCGTAGGTAACTGTACAGAGACGAAAGTGCTGAACGGGTTTCGAAGAGTCCGTTCTCCACAAAATTCTTTGTAGATCCTGCTGATCACCAGTGACTTTAATCTGCCGATACATTTGAGCGATATCGGCAGATAGTACCACATAGTACTGACGAAATCGCAACAAGATTGACAAGAGATCGTTTTGAACTATGGGACCGACTCGCTGTGCATCATTGAACGAGAGACCGGAAGAAGTTTTTGCCGAGCCATCGAATACGACCCGCAACTTCGTTGTTGTGCTACCTTCCTTGAATACTGCATGGTGCGGTAGATAATTTACTGGTTTCACAGTACTGATTTCGTCCTGAGGTATTTGGGTCATGTGCCTTTTTTCTTCATAATCCTTCATGAACTCGATGTATTTTGCATTAATTTCAGGATATTTCTCCCTCTTACGCTCCATTGCGAATAGACGTTTCTCCGCCATTTTAAGGGAGTCACCAAGTTCATTGACCTCATTTTTGAGAGGGAGAGAGACGATGAATCTGCCGTCTGTGTCACGCTCCGTTGTTGCCGTGAAATGTTGTTCGCAGACGTCACGTGGGTCGAGTTCTGGATACGCAAGTTTTGTTGTGACGTGTTCAACCTCCCAAAATCGTGCAACCTGATCGTGTAGTTGTTGATTGGTGATGAGATTGCACGACAGTTTTGGCCTGAATTTCGTAGACGGAAGTTCCATTGGCCCAGCGATAATCCAACCTAGCATGGTCTTCTGAATGACTGGTTGACTGTCACGCAGCTGAATTTGTCCGACACACAGAAGTTTCCAAAATAGACCTGCACCGATCAAAAGATCGACGGGTCGAGTTTCTGCGAAGTTCGGATCAGCTAAGGTAATTCCTTCCGGGATGGAAATGTCCTTGCGGCTCAACGGTACATTTGGCATATCGTCTGTGATCTCAGGAGTAACTAGGCAGGTAATACTCGCTGACAGGGCCGTACACCTAGATTGAAAATTGATCGCAACGCAATGCTGCGGTTCATGCGTGGTCCTGCCCACACCCGAAATTAAGGTATCCGAATCCGAGAGTGGCAGTTTGAGGCGTTGACAGAATTCGCGTGTCATGAGGTTCACTTGCGAACACGAGTCCAGTAGCGCACGACACTCATGAATCTTTCCCTGCCTATCCTTCACCAACACGATTGCAGTCCCGAAAATAATGTGTTCATTCTCCTTACAATTGATGATCACGGTCGATTTAGTGATTTGAGTTGATGATTCATTTTCCTTTTCGTGGTCTGAAATCTGAGTACTGTTTCGGCTATATGTCTCATTGTAAAGTAAAGTTTTATGTTTTCTCGTACATTTTTTGCATGAACCGAAAGTGCATTGTTTATTCCGATGTCCTGGCGAAAGACAATTAAAGCAAACGCGGAGCCGTGACGCTTCATGAATTCTATCCTGAACTGAATGTTTCTGAAACTGTTAACAATTATAAAGCGCGTGAGATTCGTTGCAGAGGCCACATACTTCTTGCGTCGTTGCATGTGATGCGAGTGGTTCAGAATTTTTCAATTGAGTACCTTTAGAGCCAACAACTTTCTTATTGTGATTATTATTAGTGCTAGTTTTTTCAGGTTTCTTAGTGACAGTTCGTATTATATACTTGCAATGATTTTCTAAAAAGTCCATGACATTTTCCAACGTGAGTTTTCTCGAAACTGAGGATGAGTACTTTTTCCATTCGCGTTTAGTGAATTGATCAAGTTTTGTTGTTAATAAGTAAATCATCATTGCATCCCATTTATCGGTTTCTTCGCCTAATGTTTTAAGAGACAATAAATGGTTGTATCATCAATTAACTGCCGTAGAGAAACGTTAGACGTCTTTGAGATAGCAGACATTTCAAATAAACATTTTCTGTGATAATGCAATAGCGACGTCGATTCTTCATAACGCTTATTTACACTATCCCAGGCTAACGTATAATTTGAATCGGACAGGGCTAATGACTGTATAACGCGAGCTGCGTCTCCTGTCAACGTTGAACTCAGGTAGCGAAACTTCTGGATATTCGAGAGTTATTAAGTTAATTAAGGATTGAATAGTATCGCGAATTGGAAGCCAGTCTCTAAAAGTGCAGTTAAAATTTGGCAGTGTAATTGTTGGAAGTTTCACGCCAGGGGTCTCAATTGTTTACAGATTTTAAACATTGGCTGGAGTACAATTACGTGATGAAGAAGCAGCGCTCTGTGTTGCAATTCGTGATGAATTACCCTGTTCTATATACATTTTAACTCCAGTGAGAACATCAAAGAACGCGTTTTCAAAATCGTCTCGTTCTTTTAATTGAACCATAGCTGCAACCTCATCATCTTCTACTAAAATTTCCATTTGCGTTTGAATAATATCAAATTTTTCATACAGTTGTTCGAATATGGGCAATCGCGACGGCCACGAAACTACTCCTGCATTTTTATCATGTTCAGAAAATGCCCTTTTGAATCTGGTTAACGTGGCTTTAATTGGCGTTCGTTTAGCCTTCAACGCATTGAGTTCTGCCATTTTACACACAAGAGGATTGTCTGAATTCAATAAGGAACAAGATAAGGAATTGGGGACTTAGCGTGATAAAAAGTTTGAAGTTCCTCTGAAGTTCCAACTTCTACGGTATTTGTGTCCCATGCACAATTCAAGGGGAATGTCCAAAATATAGGCGAAATAAAATATCCAATTTCACAACCACAGTAAACACTTTACACAGGGTCACTGTCCAGAACAATCTTGTTCTGCTCACTGCACAGTCACATTTAACACAATGTTCACAGTCTTATTTATTTGCACTCAAAGTTCAGTTTCCATTGATTTTTCTATTTGACTCGACAAATGTGTCGAATACACTGCACAAAGTTCTGGAGCATAGTTTAGTTCAGTAACAACATTCAAGTGGCTGTTTTAACACAAAATTCACGAATTGTTATGAGAAGTCTGTCAAGAGTCCAATAACTAGATTCTCATTATACATAAATTCACTGTCACAAATTCACTATCAAAAACTCAAGTTTACTTAGTTCTGCTAGTCCGCATTGCAGCTCAAGTTCAGAGTCACCTTATTAATTAAGTTCAAGAGTTCAATATTTTTAATTCAGTGACAAATCAATCGCGCGGAAATACTTTATTTACAAATTCCCGGTTATTGAATTGAAAAATCGCGGATTAAATAGCCGGCTCGAAGGACCAATGTTTACACGTACAAATAATTCTTAGGTGCTGTGTTTGAAATGTAAGGTTCTTGATTTCTGAAATAAAGTACACCAGAACATGCCTCAAAACTTATTTATTAAGAAAAATCTATCAATGGAATTGACAGTACAAAATGATAAAAAAGATGGTTATCGCAAGTACAAGTCTCGCTAAGTCTGAGTTTACCAATCAAGGTTAAAGATGAAAGCTGTGTACAAATTCGCGTCTCAGACCGCACTGGCCTGTCGGCCCTTCCTCCAGCCCCATGCGGGGTGGAATCCCAAAATCTACTGATTTTCCGATGCTGCCAAGTAATGAGAAATATTTAGAAAGTAGCATTTTGGAAAATAAGAGAATACACTTACTCCTAAGGGCCAAATCGTGCCTTTGCACAAACTAAACGGATTCAAGTTGGAGGAATGGAATTTATGGTTTAACTTTAGTACTCTCTACTCTAAACTCTAAACAGTGTGAGTCACAAGTTATACAGCTGCGAGACTATTTTAACAGAAAGCCATCCACGGCAAGCCCCCCAAAATGTTAGATCAACATGACGTAGATAGTGAGGCGTCCAATATTTGGCTGAGAAAGGGCGTCCTGTATCCGGATACGGCAGGATTCGTCATTGCGATACAGGACAGGGTTGTCAGCACCAGGAATTATCGCAAACACGTGCTACGTCAAGACGTGGTTGACCTGTGCCTATTATGTGGAAATACCAACGATTCCATCGAGCATATTATTGATGGTTCTCGCGTAACGGCTCCAAGAGAATATACGCAGACGCATTATGATGTGGCGGACATTACACATGAACAATTTGCCTTAAACCTAGAACTTTCAAGAGAATAAATGCTTTTGTATATATACATTCCAATGCCTGTTTTAGAAAACGAAGATTACATTTTATATTGGGATGTTACTATCCAGACGGATAATTACATCCGAGCCAATCGACAGGACGTCATAATGCGAGAAAAAAAAGATGGAAGAGTCTACATCATCGACATTGCTTGTGCACTTAACCGAAATTTGCAGGCTACTTATAAAACCAAAATCTACAAGTATAGCGAGCTGAGGCATGCAGGAAAGACAATATGGAGGAATGTGAAACATGCATTTATTCATCCTATTGTGATTTCGGCTACAAGCAATGTGGACGCAAGATGCACTGAACATCTTGGACATTTAGGAGTCAGTAGGATATTGGCAGCAGCTCAGAAGGTTGTTTTATTAAACACCTGTAGCATTGTAAGAAACTTGCTGGACCATCAGGAAGTAAGCGACTATAATATACCTATGGAGTGATACATGGTAGTTCTAAGAAAGCATCCAGAGGCGACTATTGTTACCTCCAGCACTCACTGCCACTGTGTAAGCATAACATCGACAAAAAACGTATTAATTCAACTAATTACATCCTTATTTTATCAGTCACTTGACTTAGTCCGTGACTATGATGGAAAAACGGGTTCTTTTTAACCCGAGAACAAGTATGAAAAAAATTATATATATTATTATTATTATTATATCATTAAGCCTTTTCCCTTTCGGGGTAGGCGTGAATTGCTCGGTTGGATAGTAGTAAAAGTACCACCGTGAATTTTTTCAGATTTTTCCTATTATTTTTTCAATAAAAAACTATGTTCCAAAGTTCACTGTCTTTAAAAGCTTTCAAATTTCCCTACTTTTTGACAGATTTTCGGGTCTGTAAGCTATGAAATTTTTTGTTGCATATTCGTTTCAGGCTCATTAACGTTCACCATTTTGACCTTTAAAATGATCCTTCATTCATTGAGCTAACATTTTTTCTTCACTTACTTTTTTAACGTCAAAGCCAGAGGACTCGAATTTTCTCGCCGATAGTAGATAGAATCACGGTTTGGACTCAAACAAAAATTACAGAGGTGAATTCAGAAAATAATCATTTTTAAATAAAAGATTAAGGAAATTACAAAACACAATTGCACAAATGCTCAAGCAATAATTAACTGTACACTATTACATATTTAAGATAGTAAACAATAATTGTTGAAGGTGATCTAAATCTTAATACAAGAACTGTATTCTTAAGAACAATTTCTTTAAAGAATGTTTAAAAACATTTTCTTTCCATTGAATTGTATAGTAAAGTTATAGTAAAATTCCAATAAATTTATATTGAATTCATAATAATTTTAATATGTATAATGCTATGTAATATTAATGATATTTCAGAAAATCAAATATTATTATAAATGATTTATTTAATTTATCTCAGCCTAACGTATTCTTTCTTTGAAATAATAAACAATCATTATTTCGTAGCCTAATCGCAAGTAAAAGCATACAAACTTTATTTTTGCAATGATTTATTCACACATCAAGCACTTTTAATTTTTAGAAAATTGTTCATGTTTTATTGAAATAAATATTAGGATGTAATGAATTTCAATTCATAACCGACAAAAATAATTAAAAAAATAACTTTTAGATGACCGAGGTGTTAAGGCGACGGGACAAAGTTACAAGAATATGATAGAAAATTACATCAGAAGTTCGACACCCAGCGTATATACAAGAGATTTGTGGAAACTCAGTTCTTCATTCTTTCTGTACAAAAACTTTTTTTATATTTTTAATTAACTGAAAAATGTATATATTGAACTTTTATGGCATAAAAAAGAATTATATGATTTGATTCTTAATAATTTTTTTATCAAAATAGCCGATCTGTCTAGAAACTAGTCGATCTGAGCGTTACATCCCAGTCTAGAAACTGGACAGTGAGCCTGTGGCGCGCCAGTGTCGACTTAAGGCGAACTAGACAGAAACGGTACAGCGCCACGAAATTTTTCCACACTTATAATAGTTTATTTTCCATTTGATGATGATCTTTCTGATTGAATAATTTACTTTATATATATATATATATATATATGCTGAATTTGCTGATAAAATTACCTGCTTTGCATTTTTTGACTGCAACTTTGAAAAAAATGTGCTATTCGTAACGTGAGCTAAATTTGTTAATGTTATATTATATGTAAATCAAATTTCATTAATTCTCAGTTCGGCTGCTCCTAATGAGAAAAACGTAGTTCATTGTGGCTGTTGTATGTTCTTACTATAGAGGGCACGAGCTGCGTTTTTAAGGACAGCCATAACATATAACGTTTTTCTTATTCGTTGCAGTAATGTTTTAGATTGTTGAGAAAAGTAAACGTTTTCGCTAACTGATATTAGAAAATTAAACAATAAATATTGTATATACTTTTTATATCAATGGAGTCAAAAATGCCATAAAAATATATCTTTGCGATACTTTCGAAATAATACCTGATGATATAACAGTTTTTTAGGATAAGTTTACTTCATAAAAGTCATATTAGATATGATTGAAGATGGATAAGTATCATTGAAATTTGACTTTCATATTTCGAAATCATAGCATACGTTTACGCGTACACACCTACTCATTTAAAATATTTTCTGATCATATGGTTTGAAATAAAAATTTATCTTCTAAACTGGCACTATAGAAACTTCATTCATTGTTTCATGAATTTATAGACAATGTCCTTCGAATTATTGATCTGAAAGGCTCAAAATGTGAATATCCATTTTCACCGGCAGAGTACCATCTAAATATACGTGCAACGTGTTAAGAAAGTATATATCATAGGGTGAAGGGCCAATATAATCCATATGATGACATTGCTATCTTTAAAATAAATGTTCCAGTTTTAATTTGGTATGTACTACTTTCTTCACTTGTTCATCATTTATCAATATTTGGTTTCAAAAGCCAAAATAATTATGAATGAGAATATTTCAATCAAATTAATTAATTAATACAATCAATCAGTCAATCAATATCGTAATACTTGAGCGGACCCTCAACCATTTCTTTTGTCAATTTTTGCTAAGAGTTTTTGAAATAAATTTTTCTGGACCTAATTTTACAATACATGTTCTCATTATTCAAAAAAACTTTTTCAAATTATAGCAGTTCGAAAATGATTCGTGAAAAAAAAGGTTCTGCCAATTTCATCACATTTTCAAATTTTAATTTAGCGCGATTATCTTGCCATCTTCTGCTGAATGCCAGAAGTTTGTTGTGAATGACCACGCGTAGGGTAAGAGAACTGAAACTACATGTGTACTTTCTATAGAAACAATTTCTACCTTATCGATAAAAATTGAGCTTATCAAACTTTGTAAAAATTAAAATAAAATAAGTGATTTAAATTTTGATTTTAAATTTAATAACATCCATTTAAAAAAAGTTTAACCACAATGTGATCGTTCTAGTATATTTTCTAGGGATAAGTAAGTTTTCTACACTTTAAGCAAACTGATAGATAGTGCCCTCTGCTGGAGAATATTGAATTAAATTCTCTTCAGTTCTAGAGCTTTATAAAAGCAAATCTTTGATAAAAGTCACATACCATCAAAACAGATCTTTACCTTTTTTTTTGATGATTGCAATTTTAAAAATTATTCATGTTTCATATTTTTATTGGAAAAAATTCAAATTTTTATGGGTTCAATTAAAAAGGTCATTGATATCAGACAAGTATTCAAATAAATTTTTTCTTTATATGTGATCGTACGCGAAGAAAGGGGCCTAACGCACGTGGCTTCACTTTACAGGAGGAGCGACTGAAGAGGCGATCCAACACAGGAACTCCATAAGAGTGCCTCACTTTGCAGTTGAATAACAATTGGAATTTTTCAGACATGGGAATAATATTTTTTATTATTGAAGAGCAAATAAGAAGCTATAGATGGGTGTTGGAAAACTAAAAATCTATTCTTTGCGCATTAGGTCCCTTTCTTCGCGGACGGTCACATATTTTGATGTTTTGCTTAGTACATTATAATGGTCCAAACACAAACTTCATTCTTTTCTGGAATATCCGCTCTATAAATTATTTCTTTTAATAAAAAAAATATCCTTGGTTTGTGGTTGATACTGAACCAATCTATTCAGGTTATTCCATTTTCCAAGTAGGAAAATTAACAATCCAAAAAATCACACATCTATAAAAATGTATAATTTCTTTTCCTATACCTGTTTTATCTTTTGTTATATAATTTTCTCTACTGATCCGTAAAGGCATTAGTTGGCAATCTAATTTTGATTTGTGTTTTTTGTGTTCTGATTTTGGTAAATAAAATGCTTCTTAAGAAAGTAGAGTTTATTTCAATTTTAAAAGAATAATCCTCAATATTTTTCGGATTAAAAAAATTGAATATTGAGCGTGGCATCTTCATAAAAAACTTGATATTTTATTTACGTAGAATTTATATAATAGAAGATTGCAAATTTTTTAGGTTTTAAGAATAGTATTTGAATGTCATATAGCCTCATTTAAATAAAAAATTGCATATTTTATACAATTATTGTAAGTTTCTTATTTACAATTCTTAACGAATTTTGTTATTTCTTTGATTCTTGCAAAATATGATTAGTCTGCAGAACTCTTTAATGACCATTTGATCTAGATTTTTTTTTGCAATCCTGAAGGATATACATACAAAATTTATTGACAAAATTTCTTGAGATTTGTCGTTAAACTTTTTGGAAATTTGGTTTCTTGTAGGTTACTAGATACGTGTAGGTGTATAGGGTAAGGAGGAGCAGCGCCGACCAGTTAACAGTCAATGATTTTTTTAAAGTTAATAAGATGTAGAATTGATCCATTTTCTTCATTTCAAGTCCTACATTATTGTATATCATATTTCTATTAATATTAATTACATGCATAAAACAATGATTTAATAATTTAATTATTTCTAACAAGCTGTATTTCGTCGGCTTTGCCTCACACCGGAGGGCAAAGCCGACCACAGCTTTTCACAAAAATCAAAACATTTGAAGATGGGAAAACATGATGGTTCGAGTCTGTGGTATTCTATGTACTGGTAAAATTACCTTTAAACATATCCAGCAAGAAGAATAAGTTATTTTTAATAAAAATAATGATAGCTATGATATAACCTCTTATTCGTTGACATTCCACTAGAGACGGACTACGGGCAAAGGTTTCTACCGTACCGACCAGATTGATAATAATAATATTCAATAATTTCTTGTATGTAGCCCAGAAGATAAGTGGCTGTTCTACATTACCGATCACTTATCATAACCTAAGAACTTTAAAATTATTATTTTTGTCGGGCTTGCCCCCCTGGTGAGGCCTCAATTATTTACGATATTTAATACACTTTGGACTTGAATTACGTTCAATGATTATAATGAAATGATGTGATATTGTTTTATCTGTCAAAATAACAAATTTTCATACCGTAAGTATTGCCATTAATGTTGAAAACTTCATATTTTCGCCAGCGAATCTTCCATTCTGTCGTTGTCAACACTGTTTTCTGCATAATTCTTCTTTTGCAACGTCAATTTTCAAGCTTTTAGTGAGTAACACTATCTCTTTAATAAGATAGATTTATTTGATGCAAAGTATAATTAAAATTGTTAAGTAATAGCGATGTTATAAGCAAAGTCGCCTTTGCCCCACCCGTCGGCGCTGCCCCTCCTTACCCTACATAGATTTCATACATAGATTAATTTAAAAAAAAATTTGATAAAATCTAAAATGAGATAGATCAAAGTGACTTGAGTGGCCTTTTCCTGAAAAATTGACTATAGTGACTTTTTATGTAAAAGGCGACTAAAATGTGGCTTGAAAAAAATTCACTACAAGTGGCTTAAGTGATTGTCTGTCAGTGCTGTTTATTTCAGGGCCAGCTTTTAATACCGATAAAAAAAGTAACTTAATGCTGACAGTAGTTTTAAATTACGTTTGTAAGAACTGACAGCCCCTTTGTGGACAATTGCCCATATGCTAGTCGTGTACGTTTTTACCCGAATTAGACTTTCTTAAAAGAAGAAGGAACTCTTTCATTGTATAGAAAAGAAGACTCGAGTTTTACAAAATGCAACTCTGTACGCCAATCATGTCTCTGTTTTATTCTCATGTTCATTTTTTACTTTTATTCCGTTTTGTTAAAGTTCGTAATCTCCGTATTTTCTAGAAACTTTGCCTGATTCTGTTCCGCTTCTTGTTTCTTCAACGTTTTGCGTGTTTTTATTTTATCCGAGTACAGTTTCTTTTTCACAAGTGTATTTAGTTTCTTGAGAGTTGCTAACACTTTAGTTTTCCTTGTAGCTTCTTTCGTAACCTGGTTTTGCAACATTTACAAAAGGCTTTGGGATATGATGCCATAAGTATGCCAACTACCGTAACATACACCTTATCCTTAAAAACGATTTGATCGATTTTCTCTCTTTTTTATCTTAGAGAACATCTTCTAAACAAAATAAATGCTGAAGAATGAAAAATGAGCATAAATTGAACGTGAAAATGTTCTTTTAAGATGACCACTCAAACTTAAAAAAATATCAGGATAATTCCCGGTTTCCCCGGTCAAAAATTATATTTTTCCGGGTTGACTTTCACGCGTTTATAATAATTACACTGGTCAACATTTGATACAAGATTCATCACCGGACTTCATGGGAGTATACTAGGGTTTTTGGGGTCGCTGATTTTGAATCCGAGCTCGGTTGACTTCTACTCCATCTGGTTCAAGGTCATTTCCAGGTTAAAGTGAGAAAAACTGGCTAAATAAACCTGAAAAAATGTGTATATAGGTTTTTGGGGTCGTTGAGTCCGAATCTGGGGCTTGCTTAAGGCTGTGAGTTCATCCAGAGGTGATTTCAAGGTCACGTCAAGGTCATACTGACACGAAAGTGTTAAAAAATGTGAGAAAAATCCTATATAGGGTTCGGGGATCGCCGACTCCGAATTTGGGGTTCGCTGACCAGCGTGAGGTCACTCAGAGGTGATTTCAAGGTCACTTCAAGGTCATACTGACACGAAAGTGTTAGAAAAATGTGAGAAAAATCCTATATAGGTTTTTGGCGCCGGCGAATCCGAATTTGGGGTTCACTTAACACTATGAGGTCACCCAAAGGTGATTTCAAGGTCACTTCAAGGTCATACTGAGACGAAAGTGTTAGAAAAATATGAGAAAAATCCTATATAGGTTTTTGGGGCCGTTAGGTCAGAATATGGCGATCGCTTTACCCTGGGGGGTCACCCAGAGGTCATTTCGAGGTCACGTCAAGGTCATACTAAGATGAAAGTGTTAGAAAAACGTGAGAAAAATCCTATATAGTTTTTGAGGGTCGCTAGCAGACTATTGCTGGAATCTAAAGAGAGACACAAGTGAAACACATAAAAGTAAAGCAAGATCCCTGACCTAAGTTTATTTTGGAGACTAGAAGTTAATGATTAGTATTGCATTCGGAACCCCTCACGACCCTTGAATCTTATGCCTATACTATGTATTTGTAATAAATACACCCTTTTCTAACAATAAGCTAACTAATCTGTCTCCGTTATCATTTTTTCTTTTTGGATCCCTGAAATTGCCTAGCATCCTTTCTTTTACCTGACGTTGGACGCCAACCCATCCATTTATATCACCTAGTAGTCCTAGTAGAATGATTCTTTCACCATGACCGCAAATACTTACGGTATCATATAAAGTGTCCCAGAAGGCGTATTTTACTTCTCTCGGATCACTATCAACTGGGGCGTCGCACGCTATGATAAATAATCTTCTGATTCCTATTTTCATTCTAACCCACAGCAATCTGGGTGATACATATCCTTCATCTCTGAGATGCTGCTTCGCTTTTTCATTCTTAATCAAACCGACTTCTTGACTACCATGTGATTCACTAGCTACTCCTAACCATAATTAAAGTTCGTCTTTTAACACCCCATTTTCTATGTTTTTACATTTGCATTCCTTTTTCTTTGTTTCAGGTACACATACAATATCTAGCTTCCCTGCGTGTATAGTTTCTCGCAATTCTCTTATTTTAAGATCATTCACCCGCCTAGCATTCCAAACATCCAGTCTCCATTCATCGCCTGAAACTTGACCTTTACATTTACCGTGTGCACGCCTTTCGCCAATCAAAGTTTCAGTCCATTCCAAGACTATTTTATTGTTTGTATTATTCATTGTTTAGATTGTACACCCAACTACCACCTTTATGCGAGAAATTTATTTTGCGAGTCGAATTCATGTCCAAGTTAAGTAGTGATTCGTCGTATGGTGGAGTCTTGTTATAACGTCAGTCCCATCAAACTTCGGTTAATGAGAGGAGAAGGGGGCCCCCCCTTCTCCCCCCCCGGTGCAGAACCGAAACCAAGAGAGTCGCAGTTAGTTGGTGTTTTATGCTGAGGTCACCAATCTTCAGCAGCGTTTTGTATTAGATGGGAGTTTATATGCTCCATTCTGCCAATTCCCGGCATACCTCTAGGCACGGAACCAAAAATGTAATATATATATACGTATTCAATTTTTCCTGCTTGAAATATTAACATTAAAATAATTCAAATAATTGACTTGAAATATTATAAGTTTTGGTGAACATTTCATGTATTTAAAATGCATTTAAGAATATTTGAAATAACGCGTCAAGGGAACCATCATCAGTTTAATTTTGATACTTAACATTCAAAATTTCGTCAATTTGGAAGATTTGAAATTAAAAATTCTACTTTCGATTTCCAAAATCATGCAAATTTAAGAATTTTCAAATATACGTATTTGAAACCAAAGAGTTTTCAATTGTAAGTTGTTCAACATTCAAATATTGGAAAAAAATGTTAAAAATTGCATAGCTTTCAAATATAAATCTTTAAAAGAGAATAATTTATAATTCTATATTTCTCAAGTTGAAGAATTTTTAATTGAACTCATTACAATTGCAGAAATTTAAATTGTAAATGTTCAAAATTAAAGAGTTTTTGGTTATGAAAATTTACAATAAAAATATCTGCAAGTTTTAAGTTTTATAATTGAATAAGCTGTAAATTTAGCGATTTACATGAGAAGTTTATTATTCAATTTGGAATATCTAGAATTGAAAACTTGACTTTTGATCTTCGAAATCCTCGAAATTTAAGAATTTTTATTTGTACATTTTTAAAATTGAATAGTTTTCATTTGCAAGTCTCCAAAATTGAACTATTGAAAAAACCATTAAAAACTACGTAATTTTAATAAAACACATGAAAAATTAGAGGATATTCAATTGCAAATCTTCAAGATAAACCCATTTCAATAAAACATTAAAAATATCACGACTTTTAAAATATAAACATTTAAAACTAAACAAGTTGGCGAATTTCAAATTGTAAACATCTTTAAAATGAATCCATCTTGAAAATAACTCCAGAATGGTTTTTAAGAACACCTTATTACAATAAAAAATTACACAATAACCTGTTAATCTGTTTTGCTTCTAATTTCGATTGGGCGATATTTAAATGAAAATTACACATTACAGCGATTGAAATTGAAATTAAAATAAAATTTAATTTTTAGTTCATGATTATTAATTATATGTTACAGTACTTCCAACTGAAGCTTATATTTTAATTAGATAATCAGGCAAACAAAATAAGAAACGTGTAATATGTACACCTAGCACGCTATTTTTGCTAGCTCAAATGATAAAAACAATATTTGTTTGTAAAAAGTCATGGTACGTCGAAAAACAAAAAAACCACAGAAGGAATCATACGTTTCATCGAGCATACTTTGAAAATTCATTGCGGTTCTTACGCCCGATGAAACAAATCGTTTCGATTTCTTTTTATATCGTATGTTCATTGTCCCGTTCACACAGTAAGTCTCAACGTGTCGGTGGCGTGCCAGACCGGCATTAGCGTTCCCGTGATGGACTCTACACACGCCTTCGAAATTTCCGATTCCTCGAACTTTTCAACCACACTATACTTTTTTACGTGTGGGCCACGCGTACACGAAAACATGGCCCACGAACGACTAAAAGAGTGAATCCGGAAGGCGGCACTTTTCTTCATTTTTGCCTTGCACTTACTCGATCTCTCTTTTAATTTTAACGGGCATCGTAATGCGAGCAAAAAATGCAAAAAATACACCCCAGTTCCGATTTTTCAAACACGCACGACTGCTGATCGCAAGTCTGATTACATTTTCTTGCTTCAATGGTCAAGGTTCCCAAATTAATCGACAAACAAAGTGAATAAATTTCTATATAAAAAAGTGAAAAATTTTATTATGGAAAAAATTTGGTTCAAATTTAAGTCACAAACTTGTAGCTAGGTATCGGATGCGAGAAAAAAGATGAAATATTAAATCTTATTTCTATGAGAAACTTGTGGTCACATTTCGTACTATTTCACGAAAACTTAGAATTTTCTACAAACAGTTCCTGAAAATTTGAATATAAAAAGACAATTTTATTTGTGTGATTTAATTTATATTTAAATAGTTTATAGATTCGTAACTCTGAGGATTCGAACGCTGGCCGTCGAGGCCAAAAAGTATAAGTTTTATAATAGTTCTAGACATTCAACAGAAGCACGGACCACGTGATCCTAGTTCCCAGTTTCTAGACATGTCAGGCCATCTTATGAGTGGAAGAAGTTATCGGAAATATATTCTTAATTAATTCTGTAAAAAAATGTAGCCTATTCGTTGATAAATAACCAAAATCTGAATTTGTTTACGTGAATTGTTTAAATAATTAATAATTCTTTTAAATTGACAAAGCAACCTAGAATAGTCAACAGAAACACATTGTTAGTTGACTTCGTAAACAAAGAGAATTTTCGCCCAATTATTCGTACTATTTTTGTAATTATTGATGAAAAAAAGTGATGAACCGTTTTTTCACTTTTACACTGAGTTCGTTCATTCTTTACCCCCTCTCCCTCCATCTCCCTCCATCTCTCTCTCTTCCTCTCTCCAATGACACTCTTCATCATGTATTTCTTATAAAATATTTGTCGCCACTCTTTCTTCTCCTGGCATGCCTCTTTGGTTCCTTTACACCCATGCATTTTCTCATTCAAACTCTTGGGTTTCTATGGCTTTTTATATCATCTCTACTCAGTGTCTCATTCACATATTCCCGCAATTTTTTCCTTGGTCTGCTTCTGGGTACGCTACCATCAACTTTAACTAAATATACTTGTATCGCCAGTCGTTCTCATTTCATTCCTCCAACATGCCCAAGCCATCTCAACCAATTTCCTCCACTCTTGTCAAACAATGTTTCCTCTACAACATATACTTTTTCAAAATCCTTTAATTACTGACTTTGTCCGGTAGCGTTTTACCTTATACATTTCGTAGGAATTGCATGCCAACAGCGTCAAGTGTACCCTTATCCTTTTCATGGTAGGTCCAGGTCTCGCTACCGTACATGACCGTGAGTGCAAGTACAGAATTGTATATTGTCATTTTAGCTTTATTTCTTATATTTATACTTTCGGCACTGGCTCATACACTGCCGATAAACTTCCTACCCTCATTTATACGTCTGGCTAATCTCTCTATGAATCTTTCCGTCAGAAGTACATAAACTGCCAAGATACACGTAATTATCAACCTTTTAAGGCCCATGTTCTGCATGCTAGTATACAGTCTGCTCAAAATTATATCTTTAAGCAGACTGAATATGCGAATCCTTGAATGATTCTACCGTAACAACCTTATCATCTGCAAACGCCAAGCCAAGATTCACACCTTCTCCGACAAAAAGGACTATTCCACACGTACCCATTTTTTTTTTAACCGTTAAACCATTCGTTTATTCCCGCACTAATCGTTATGAATAATATCATCACAGAACTCCTTACCAAACATTTTCACAGGAAATCCGTTATCAAAAACAAAAAATGTGCAGAAAATCGATTTCAAAGACGATTCACAACTTTTTAACAGTTTTAGGTTATGCTGGAATTCCATACCCAAAAACGGTTATTTTAATCAGAACAAATTAGGTTTAAAAGAAGATTTACAATCTTAAACAGTTCGTTGTCTTGCTATGATAATATTTTTCATCGGAAATTGTTTTTTCTTCTGCTGGAAAATTCATCCCTTTTGGTAAAAATTTAATCTTTTTTGTTAAAAATGCAACTTTTTAGTTGAAAATAATTCTGTTTTGGTCGAAAATTCATATTTTTAGGTTGAAAATTCAACTGCTTTTTTCAAAGTTGAACTGCTATATTAAAAATTTATTCATTTCGTTAAATATTCATAATTTTATTTTTTATTTTATCTTTTCGGTTAAAAATACAAATTCTTTTTTGAAATAGAGTCCTTATGAGTTGAAAATTCAACTATTTTGGTAGAATATTCACATTTTCGGGTAGCAAATAAATAGAAAATTTGGTTAAAAATGCAAATTTTTAATTCAAAATTCATATTTCCTTATTAAAACTACAACTTTTTTGTAGAAAGCTCGTATTTTTCATTTTAAAATTCAACAACTTGGTTACAATTTTATTTAAAATTCAAATCTTCTTTGGTTGAAATATAAACTGCTACATTTTTCGTTGAGAATTCATATTTATTGGTTGAAAATTCAAGCACTTGGTTGAAAATCGATTTTTTGTCTCTTTTGGTCAAAATTTCATCTTCTTTGGTTAAAAATTCAACTTTATGATTATAATTCAGAGCTTTGCGTTCAGGATTTTACTATTTTCTTGAATACTTATTCTTGTTTGCTTGAAAATTAATTTTTTTTAACTGAAAATTTAACTATTTGATATTTGGTGGAAATGTAATCCTTTTTAGTTGAAAATTCATCTATTTTCTTGAAAATTCGTCTTTTTGGTAGAAAATTATTCATCTTTGTTGAAAATTCATCTTTTTAGTTTGAAATTGAACTATTAGGTTCAAAATTCATCTATTTTGTTGGAAGTGCAATATTTTTACTAGAAATGTTAGGGTCTCAGAGCGCTTCAAAATTAAATTTAATATAGTGCACGCATTCATTTTATTTGAAAGAATTTACTTCTCCATCTTTGTTAAAAATCTCATTATTTCTTCTATTTTTAGAGTATTTTAGATAGTGAAGGTCCTTATCGATATAGTTGAAAAAAAATTTGTTTGGATTATTCTTATAGGTAGGACGCGGAGGGGGGGGGGGGTCGACATAAAAAAGTTGTGTAGTCCGAAATTTGTAACAATTTAGGTTCAGCTTCAGTTTGTTTTAATTATGTCTTTTGGTTTGAATAATAACCTGAAAAACTGAACTACGTGATGTTGGTGCGAATAAAAAAACGAAGTGGAAAACGAAGAAAGTTTAACCGAATGAAATTTTCGACAGGTTAAACGTAGAAATTGTTCGAACTGCTTAAAATTTTAACCGGTCCAACGCATAGCTCTAGTCGAAACTGAACCTCGCCCCGGATTTTCATTAAAAAAGGGTTTCTCGTAATAAATGTAATTATAGGATTCTTTTTTCTAAACCATCAAATCCTATAGGCAAATTTGGAATAACCAATAGCTAAGTTTCTTTTATGTTTTAAGCCTATATTTTTTTAATCTACCGTGTAACGGGGTGATTTCTGACATGTGGGGTAAATTCAGACACCCCTAAATTCCCTGAATTGATAGAATAAATTACACAAAACTGTTCCAAGAATCTGAAATCAATTAAAGCTTCAACTGGTTCTATATTATGGTTAAAACCAACCACCTTAAGTAATTTAAACTATCACTTTAGGTATATCCCAATTTACCCCACATGTTTCAAATTACCCCGTTTAACGGTATATCACTCGGAGAAAAAGTTGTCTTGAAACAAAAGCACAATTTTTTTACACAAATAGAATTATTTGGCCACAAGATTAGGTGAAGTTAGTCGCATAAGGATAATTTTTGCTGCAAAAGAATTCCTGTTTAGACAAATGAAAATCCTCTCAACATTAAATTTGAAAGGAAATTCCAATCACGTCAAGAAACATCCTTTTGTCACCAAAGGACATTTCTCTGAGTGTATGATGATATTGAAAAAAATGGTATCCCTTCAAGTACTATATATAGCCCCTCTTCCTTGGGGAGAGAATCTGAAGGAATATTTGTATGCACAAATCGAATCGCCGTAGGATATCTATAAGATGTAGTGAAGGTAAACATTCAAAGAAATTTATACATGGGGGTTTGTGATTTGTGATAAGGGTGAACTTTGCCAACCAGCTACTGAAACGTATTTTTTGAGAATAGATATAAGTTTCGAACAAGTCGTCAAAAATGTATAACTTTTATTCATCAAAAAAGCATATCGATAATTTTTCATTCAAGGGTGAGAATGAAATTACGATCCAGTAAACTTGTTGTATCTATATTAATTTATGTGAGATAGATAAGCGTTCTGGTCTAGTATGTCTACTCAGCTCACACTCAACTGACTTACAATGCAAATATATGCAAATTGATTCAAATAAACTGCATATTATCTCTTTATTTTATCTTAACCACAAGTAATTGCATTTTCAATAAGCTTTAATTAATCACTTAGTATCTGAGTGAAATTTCATATTCTTTATAATAATAATTCAGACTTTTTTCTCAATAAATGGTATAGTAGTCACAGATACCAGCAAAATGTTCTTTCTTTATGAAAAGTGGAAGATATATCAGATTACGTCATCGATAATATCTGCATATTTTATTGTTCTATTAAAAATATCACTGAACTGATTATCCAATCTGAGTACCAAATGTCTGCTTTTACAGAAAAATTAATTTTTCTGGAAAGCGGCATATTATAACGCAAAATGATACAATTTGTAAAAAATGCGGCTCACTAAAATGTATAATTTTTACATTCTCATTATTTATGATTGAGAAGGTATGAGAATTGTCCGAAATTGGACACCACAGGTTTTCAACGGATCTCCGCGCTTCGAGACCCCCTGAAGTCAAAAATCAAGTTTCGGCGATGGCGTCCGTGTGTCTGTATGTCCGTCCGTCCGTACGTAAACACGATAACTCTCGAAAAAATGAACGGATCAAATTGGGCTTTAGCACACTTTTTTTAGGTCCTAAAAGAAAGAACGAGTTCGTTAACTAGCCATTTTGGATGAAAAATCAAAAAGTTAGAGCATTTTCAAAATTTTCGAACCACTTTTTTCAAGACTTTAAAATTTCATGTACGGCTATTAGAAGTAGTAAAAAAGTCGATCAATTTATCTATATGGCTTTTTTGATAAAAAGGAGATTATCAAAGTTATAACACTTACAGAATTTTAAAAATCAATCGAAAATGAACAATTTAAGCCAAACAACACACAATATGGAAGAAAGTCAAGGAAAGAAAAACGTTGCTTTTTTAAAGATCTACAAGATTATCAAAACAACTTTTTCAATTTTCTCTAAAAATCGAAAATTCAAATTTTGATCACTTCTTGATAGGACGCGTAGTTTTGTTTTATTTGTAAGAAGCAATCAAAAAATTAAATTTTGTACAAACGACAAAAGCTGCGAAAAAAAAAACAAATCAACAAAAGTTATTGAAAAAGGGCACAAGCTACGAACAAAAATTGGTATAAAAAATTGTGCATCTAAAACACATCTACAAAATGTTTTATGAATCACTTTTTCATAGGACGCGTAGTTTTGATTTTAATCGTAAAAAATATCATTAAAAATAAAAATGAAAAATTTGTGGAAAACCGACAAAAGGTACGAAAGAAAATTGATAGACAAAAGTTGTTCACCAATAAAAGATACACCAATTTGTTATAATTTATTTTCTGATATAATGCGTAGTTATTTTTTTAATTGTAAGAAATAACATTATTATTACAAAATTAAATTTTTGGACAAATGACACAAGCTTTTGTTTTTCATCATTTTTTCACGGGATGCATAGTTTTTGAATCGTGATAAAATAACAATAAAAATAAAAAAATTAAATGTTTTGTCAAACAACACAAGCTACGAAAAAAAATGTAAGGACAAAAGTTGTTCATTAAAGACAGAACTGCAAATTTATTAATAATTATTACATTCTCATCATTTATGATTGAGAATGTCTCAGAATTGTTCGAAATTTGACCCTGCAGTTTTTAAACGGATCTCCACGTTTTGAGAACCCCTGAAGATGAAACTCAAGATAGGAAAGAATAAAGAAGTAAGGATTGTAGCTTTTTATTGTAAGGTAATTCAGGAAATAATTATACATTTTAACATTTTAATAAGATACATATTTTTCGTTTTAATCGTGAAAAATGCTATTAAAAATGAAAAATTCAATTTTTTGGTAAAACTATGAAAGATACAAAAAAAGATGACGATAAAAAAATTGTTCACACAAAAAAGATCTATCAAATTTGTTTCTAATCAATTTTTTATAGGACGCGCAGTTTTTGTGTTGATCGTAAAAAATAGCATTAAAAATTAGAAAAGTTAAATTTCTATAAAACCAACACAAGATTTGAAAAAAATAAATAGACAAAAGCTATTTACCCAAAAGAGATCTACCAACTTGTGAAAAAATACATTAAAAATAAAAAATTTAATTTTTGGAAAAATGGCAAAAGATACAAAACAAATGAATAGACAAAAGTTGTCCACCAAAAAAAGATCGAAAAGTTTGTTGTAAATTACTTTTTGATAAGACTCGTAGATTTTGTTTCAATATTAAAAAATGACATTACGAATAAACAAAATAAATTTTTGGAAAAATGACACAAGGTACAATAAAATGTTAAATAACGAAATTGTTTGCCTAAATTAAATCTAAAAATTTGCTTCTGATCTTTTTTTTCTCGCGAGGCACGTGATGAGAATGTGTTCGTTAAAGCCAAAGGAGCTTTAACAAAAGAGAATTCACAATCACCAAATTTCGGTTGTGGAAGGTTTGACCTTTAATTTTGAAAGTCCTATGCAAAAATGAAAATGTGACCAAGCAGGCATTATTTAGATATCTGACAAAATGTCACGAAGTAACAAGTTGAATGTGTAAATGTAATCACTCAATTAAATTCAATCAGGTTTCTCAGATTTTTTATAGAACAATCAAATAGGTATGTAGAATTGTAGATATTATTGAAGTTTTTAATTGATATCTAATTATACATTTTATAACGAACCAAGAATTACATTTTTCAGACGGAACTAAATTCATTGACAATTTTCTATGTTTTAATTTCTCTAATGGAGGGAAGCCGTAGAGAATATTTCAACCGGCAATAAGAATAATGTATTTTTTTCTTAATGATGTCTTTTTGAAAAATTAGTCATCTGATTGTCAAAAATCGCAATTTTTCGTAATTTTTCCATCAGTATAAGATATAGGGTGTGACTGAAATCACCCTTTCCCGTTTCCAGTAATATTTCCAAGTAAAAGTGTAACCTGAAAATCGGAAAGAAAATAGAAAATGTTGGAGTCTACTTTGCTAGATAAGTAGATTATACCAATTTAATATAATATATAATATATATTATATAATATATAATATTTTCAAGCCAACAAACAACAAATTTTTAAGACAGTTGAATTTTTTAACCATAAAGATAATTTCCAACCAAGAAAGATGACTTTTCTAACGAAGGACAAATTTAACATTTTAAAAATCCAACCAAATAAAAGAATTTTCAATCAGGAAAAATGAGGCTCATACCATATAGATGATTTTTTAACTTACAAAGGATAATTTCCAAACTGAAATGAAATAAAAAAATGTTCATATGAAAAAATGTGTTCTTAACCAAATAAAAAATAATTTAAAAAATTAAATTTCCAACCAAAAGGATGTTAAGTGTTGGTTCTTAATAAATTGATTCATTTTTCTACCAAGTAGTTAAATTTTTAACCAGAAAGATGAATTTTCAAGAAAATATTTAAATTTGCAACCAAAAAGGTAAATTTTCCAGCAAAAAAATTAATGTTTTACCAAAAACGACGAATTTTCAAGCGAATATATACATTTTTAACCAAATCGCTGAATTTAAAAACAAAAAAGATGAACTTTAAAGAAAATAGTTGAATTTTCAAATACCTGAAATCATGAATCTTCAATCAAAAAAAAATTTTAAGTAGCCTAACGTTGAACCAAGTATTTGATTTTTTTTAACAGTTATATTTCAACCCAAAAAGGGTGAATTAAATAAAAAGATTTGAACATTCAACCCTGAAGATGATTTTTTAAATAACAAGGTTAATTTTTCTTAAATAGAATAGTTATATTGTCAATCAATTAAATAAATTTTGAACAAAGTAGTTCAACTTTCTATCAAGTAGTTGAATTTTCCATAAAAAACAAATTGTTGAATTTTAAAACCGTGAAGATGAATTATTTAAAAAACAGTTGAATTTTCATCACGAAATTTTTCACCTAATTGTTGTATTTTTAACAAAAAATATGCATTTCTTCCTAAAAATTTCATTTTCAATCTAATAGTTCAATTTTTTACTAAATTTTCGAATTTTAAAATCAAAAAGACGAACTTTAAACAAAATAGTTGAATTTTCAAATACCTGAAATGGATCTTCAACCAAAAAGGGTGAATTTAAAAAAAAAAGAGTAAAATACTCCAACCCTAAAGATGATTTTCTAACCAACAAGATTAATTTAAAAAAAATGGAATAGTCACATTTTCTACGAAATAAATGAATTGTGAACAAATTAGTTCAACTTCCAACCAAGTTGCTGAATTTTTGCCCAAAGCAAAACCTTTTAACAAAATAGTTGCATTTTCAAAAAGGTAATGAAATTTTCAACCAAAGAAAACAAATTCCAAACCAAAAATATAAGAGTAGACTTCTCAAGGAAAATGCAACATTTTTGTATTTCATGTAGTATATATTATCTAAAATGATGAAAAATAAAAACAAGGACGATATTTTTATTAAATATATCCAGACAATCGAAACTTCGCATCTTTTTAAAAAATAGCAATTTCCGAAAAAAAACACCTCAATTGACCTAAGTTGTTTTAAACTTTAAGTTTAGTTTTCGAAATCTAATGATTTTTTTTATCAAAAATAGCAATTTTAGACGAAAAACACTCTCATACAACACAAAAAATTGTTTGCGAACGTAAATATTTTTTTAACTAAATTTTGGTTTGTTACCAAAAATAATTTCTAGTGGAAAATTTTTATATCAACCAACACTGTTTCAAAATTCTAAATCTTCTTTGAAGTCTATAGCCATTTTCGGTGAAAAACATGATCATAATCAAAAATTATTCAAAAACTTGTTATTTAATTTTTTTGGTCAGAACAATTTTTGAAACATTTTGAATTATCAATTTTTAAAAATTTTTAATTACCTTTTTTCTTAGCAGTTTCAATTAACAATTTTTTAAACAATTTTTGAGAAACAAAAGCAATCCTTTCTGGTTTAAAATTCATCGTTTATGACTGAAAGTTAATTATTTCCAATTAGAAAGTATACTATCATATTTTTGGTTGATATCAAAAGGATGAACAAATTTCTGAAAACCACTTTTTGATAAGTTACATATTTTCCGTTTTGATCGTGAAAAATGCTATTAAAAAAAACTCAATTTTTTGGTAAAAATATGCAAGATACGAAAAAAAAATTAAAAGACAAAAATTGCTTATCCAAAAAAGGTCTACAAATTGTGCTGCAATAATTTTTTGATAAGACGCTTAGTTTTTGTTTTAATCGTAAAAAATAACATTAAAAGTCTAAAAAATATTTTTGGAAAAACGACATGAAATAAGAAAAAAAAAGTGAACACAATGTGTTTGTCCAAAAAAGATTACCAAATTTATTTTCATTCATTTCTGATAGAACGCGTAGTTCTTATTTTAATTACCAAAACGCATTTTAAAAAATAAAAATTTCTGGATAAACTGCAAATGATTGAAAAAAAATTAATAGACAAAAATTTTCAACAGAAAAACATCAACAAATTATTAATTATTTGTTGATGGAACGCATATTTTTTGCTTTATTCGTAAAAAATAACATTAAAATTAAAGAAATTTTTCTTAGAAAAACAACACTAGCCACAATAAAATGTTATTTAACAAAAATTTTGGCCTGAATTATATCTACAAAGCTTCAAACATTATTTTTTATAGGACGCACATTTATTTAAATCATAAAAACAAGACAATGAAAAAATATCTGTTTCAATATCAATGCACATTATGAATTTTAATGATAATTATACATTTATTCAAAGAATACATTTTCCAGAATAGCTGCAAATAAAGAATAATGCCAATTAAGGAACAAATATTAAATGTATAATAAAAAGATTGTATGTATAATAATATGATAGAGTATTTTTTTAGAGTAGAATATAAACAAGTTGCACATTTTTCACAACTTTCAATATAGCGTGAAGCACGAGATACGTTATGAGAATGTATTCGTTAAAGCAGAATGAGCTTTAACAAAAGAGAATTCACAATCACAGTACAATGTCCGAGCGCGTAGCGCCAAGTAAATAAACAACTGGTTTCCACTGAAATGCAAAATTATCGTTTTCTATGATTAATTATTAATCTTCATTTATCACGGCTAAGCTGGCCATGTTGACAGTTTCATGAATATCTTTGATCCAGAATAAATTTAGAGTAGAACAGAAAAAAGTGAGCATTTCGAACAAATTTTAATCGAGCTCGAAGTACGAGATGCGTTATGAGAATGTGTTCGTTAAAGCCGAATGAGCTTCAACAAAAGAGAATTCGCAATCAGAGTACAAAGACCAAGCGCGTAGCGCTAAGTGAATACATTACCGGTTTTCATTAAAGTGCAGAATTATCATTTTCTATGATTAATTACTAATCTTCATTTATCACTACTAAACTGGTCATGTTGACAATTTAATGAATATCTCTGATCGAGAATAAATTTCCCCTTCAAGTGCATATTTATTAGTTTATATTTCCGTAAGATTGCTTGTCAGTTTTCGCAATAAAAACTTCAAAGGAACATTGTATATAGAATTCTGATATTGCGTGTTTGATATCTCCATATGGTATATTCTAGCATGAAAAGCCGTCAATCTCTAATTTAGAAACACAAATACAATTTTCATTCCGGAACTCTCCTGCCAATAATTTTATGCTTAACCAATTTTTTGTGGATTCATTGATCGATGAATTTCACTGATTCGGTTCAAACGATTCCAACGATCAAAGTTGCATTTAGTCATATCCGCTAATTAGCTTTTGTCTCGATTTCCCGTCAGCAGAGTCATTTCACTCTGATTTTATTTTCTTTGGGCAGAAAAAAAATTTCGATCATCCCCTTCACTGCCCTTCTTTGAAAAATTCTTCTTTTTGCCCTGTTTTCAAAAACCTTCCCCTGTTCCCTTTTTCCAATTTACCCCTGTTTCTCGTTTTCTCGCTTAAATGCCAACTTAACTAATATAATTCTATAAGAAAATCCAACTGTTTTTGGTGGAAATTCTTGTCTTTTTATTGATAAGTCGATTATTATATTGTTGTTCAACAACTCATATTTTTGGTTTATAATTTAATTTTTTGTTTAAATTTACCTATTTTGTTAACGAAAAATCGTCTCTTTGGATATTACCTTGTTGAAAATTTGTCTCTTTATTTTTTATTATTATTTTACATTTTTTTATTATTTTATATTTATATATTTATATTTTACATTTTTTTAATTATTTTTTTTTTAATTTGAATTGTTTTTTACTTGAATCAAAATATATCCTGTTAAAACCCTCTTTTGCATCAAAACTTCATTCTTTTGTCGAAAATTTAACTATTTTATTAAAAAATCATCGTTCAGGGTTAAAATCCAATTGTTTTGTTGAAAAATCGACTTTGTGGGCATTATTTTGTTGAAAATTTGATTATTTCCTTGAAAATTCAAAAGTTTTTTTTTAATTCGTCACTTTTGCTTTAAAATTCAACTATTTTATCGCAAAATCGTCTTTGTATTCTTTTGAAAATTTGCCATTTTTGATCATATTCAACTGCTTTTAATTAAAAATCAAATTCTTTTACGGTTAAAATATCAAATTTTACGTTTTTCGTTTAGAATTTATCTTTCTTGGTTGATAAGTCAACTACTTAGATGAAAGTTGAACTACATTTAAAATTTTGTTTTTATTTAATTAATTGATTATATATATATATATATATATATTTAATTTAATATTTGAATTCAACTGTTTTTGACTCATAATTAAAATATTTTTTTGTTGAAATATCAACTGATACATTTTTTATCGACAATTCATCGTTTTTGTTTAATTATTCAACTACTTGGTTAAAAAATGAACTACTTTGTTAAAAATTCATTTTTTCAGTCAACAATTCATGATTGAAGTGGAAAATGAAGTGGAAAATCTATTTTAATTAAAACTAAATTTTTTTTTTCAGATTCAACTATATTGTTAAACAGTCATCACTTTTGGTTTAAAAGTCAACTGTTTTTTGTGGACATTATTTTGTTGAAAATTTAATTATATTGTTAAAAATTTAATAATTTTTTTGAAAATTCAACAATTTTGTTAAAAAGTCATCACTTTATGTTTAAAATTCAACTATTTTTTTGGAGAATCGTTTTTCTGGGTATTATTTTTTTAAAAATTCATATTTTTGTTTGAATTTAAGTGTATTTGATTGAAAATTGAATTTTGTTGTTGTTGACATAACTAATCTCACATTTCTCGTTGATGAGAATTAAGTTGGGAATCTCTTTCGGTTGAAAATTTAATTATTTTTATTGAAAATTCAATAATTTTGTTACAAATTCATCCCTTTTACTTTAAAATTTATCTGTTCGGTGGGAAAATTGTTTTCTCAGGTACTATTTTCTTGAAAATTTTTCTTTTTTTTAAATACAGCTATTTTTGACTCAAAATTAAAATCGCTTTTGGCTGAAATATCAACAATTACATTTCCTCTTTAGAATTCATCTTTTTTTGTTAATAATTCAACAACTTGTTTAAAAAATGAACTACTTTGTTAAAAATTTATTTTTTGAGCTGAAAATTCATCATTTAAGTTTGAAAATTAAGTTTTCGAAAATTCAACTATTTTGTTAAAAAGTCATAACTTTTGGTTCGAAAGTCAACAGCTTCGTTAAAAAATCATCTTTCTGGGTACTATTTGGTTGCAAATTCGCTTTTTTTTAATTTATTTTTTTTTGACATAAATTAAATTTTTTTTCTGAAATATCAATTTTTTTCATCACAACATTTTTCATTAAGAATCCATACTTTAGTTGGAAATTGAATGATTTTCTTCACAATTAAACAATTTTGTGAAAAAGTGATCCTTTTTGCATTAAAATTCAATTTTTTTGTTTAGAAAACGTCTTTTTGAGTATTATTTTGTTAAAAATTCTTCCTTTTTGTTCGAATTCATCTGTTTCCGACTGAAAATTAAAATATTTTTTTGTTGAAATATCAGCGCTTACATTTTTTGTGGAGCATTTATCTTTTTTTTTATATATATAATTTAACTACTTGGTTTAAATTAAAGCTACCCTGTTAAAAATTAATTTTTTCTGATTGAAGATTCATCATCTAAGTTGAAAATTAATTTGAAAATCTCGTTCAGTTGAAAATTTAATTATCTTGCTGAAAAATCATCTTTTCGGGTATAATTTTGTCGAATTTCTTCAAAATAAACTGCTTTTTACTTAAAATCATAATATTCTCTTGTTAAAATATCAACTCTAAAATTGTTCGTTGAAAATTCGATTTTTTGTTTTATATTAATAATCATCATTCAACTAATTAGTTGAAAGTTCAACTAGATTGCTAATAATACATTTTTTTGATTGAAGGTTCATCTCTTTGGTAGAAAATTTAACTATTTTATTGAAAAGTAACTTTTTTGTTGAACATTCATATTTTTGGGTGAAAAATTAAACTGTTTTGTTCTCAATTTGCCTATTTGATTTCCAAATTTATCTCTTTTGGTATAAATTTTATCCTCTTTGTTAAAAATGCATCTTTATTTGTTTGGCTAAAAATTCGTTTTCTTTCTGCCTTAAAAATAATTCTTTAAAATAAAAATTTAATTACTCCACAGTCAGAAAAAGTATTTATTGGCTCTCGGTCCAAGAAAAGATTCTTTGTTTCACAGAAATAGTTGTTGATTGAAATCAAAATTTTTCATAAATTAAAAATGATTTTCTTTATGTTTAAGTTATTTTTGGTCAAATAAAAAAATTTAATTGAAGAGAAGCTTTGTTTAATTTACAACAAATAATTTTCTGAGTGCATTTTTTATTCAAAATTTATCTTTTTTAGTTAAAAATTCAATTTTCGGGTGGGAAATACGTCTTTTGGTAGAAAATGTACCTTCTGGTTTGCAAATTCATCTTTTTCGGTTGAAAATTCAACTGTTTTGTGGAAAATTCGTCTCTTGCCTAAAATTTCAGCGGTTTCGTAAAAATTTAACTGTTGAAAATTCAACTGTTTTGAAGAAAATTGATCAATATTAAGAAATCTTCCTCGTTTAAAACTTCAGCTCTTTCGTTTAAAATTTGTCCTTTTGATTTGAACATTCATCTTTGTATGATGGAAATTCGACTACTTCCTCAAAAAATAAACTTTTTTTTTAAATTAGCCACTTTTGCTTGAAATTTCAATTATTTTGTTACAAATACAAATGTTTGATTGAAAATTAATGGTTTGTTGTTGAAAATGCATTTTTTCGTGATAACATTTCAAATCGTAATATTTTTCTGACATCTAACATAAATAAATTTTTTTCATTATCAATTAAACATAGATGTTCGAATAGTTACGGCTTATAGTTTTTTGTATAGAGCATCCGGTCATCAGTGAGGATAACATACTTTTTTCTGTGAATCTGAGAAGTTAAGAAATCTGATCAATTTATTTGCTTGAAAACGTCAAGAATTATTCAGCTGTTGAGGAAAATAATTTAATGCCATACAGGTGATCTTTTATTCAAAACATGCAATTTACCTTATACGTTACACATGCTCTGTAATTACTCCTCAGTTCAGATGAATGACTCATCAAAACATCCAATTAAGAAATAAAGGCCGATCAAATGCATTGCAATATAAATTCCATTGCATGAATTATTTCTACAAAATAACTAATTTAACAATCGGTTAATTAAATGTAGATTTTGAAATCATCAATTTTTTTCAACTTCAGCTACTGATGTTTTTAGTAGAGAAAATATATATTTCCAAAGGTTACATTCCACATTTTTTTTTAAATTTATTTGAATTCTTCCATTTTGAAAACATTTCGAGTCTCTAAAAAAATAATTGCACTAGTTCACTAAAGGCTATATCGATTAGCTCGGTTCGAATCTAATTAACTTAAACACCTTTTTTTATTTTAAAACCCCCAGAAAATCGGAAATTTTTAATCTCATTCCATTTCAACAGCAACTGCAGGATTATTTTTGATGTTTTTTGATCAAAAATGCTGATATTTTTTCGAAATCCATTCTCAAAAAATGCCGGCCTTTATTTTCTTCGTACTTCTTCAAATTCTAAATCGAAATGTCTGTTTAGAGAAAAAATGATAGAAGCTATGTGCTTCAAATGAATTCTTTTTGAAAAACTTGTTTCTAAAACTTTTTGTAAAAAAGTAATTTCCGTTTTAAGTTTTCCTTATAATTTAATTTTTTATTTCATTTATTGTATCGTGTTTGTAATTGATATTGTAGATTTTCGGCATTAGCATCGTTTTGAAATCCAGAAACCAAACAGAAGATATAAACCAATTTCTTCTTTTTTTTTTGCTTCCTTCAGATACCAACCAATTCAATTAATTTTAGATAGAAAAAATTAAATTTTATTTCGAATATCCATATTTTTTCTACTAAAGAAATTAGTAGCCAAAGTTAACAAAAAAATATGATTCAAAGGCCTTGTTGATGTGATTCCCGCGTGGAATATATCCTTTCATATTTGGTTTCATCCAGACACATAAAAAATTTTCAATTAAGCGAATTTTTCGCTGCTAGAACAATAAACATTTTAACTGAATTACACAATAAAAATGGTCTAAATTTTGTTTTACTAAAACTAAATTCATATAAAAATGCAGGTAGAATCTGTATTTCGCGTAATATCGTTGGAAGCCAATATCGAGTTAACGAGCGACTCGTAAAGGTTTCAATTAATTACACTCGCAACTATATGAAACCCTGCTACATATTTCAGCTCTTCCTCATTCGATCGAAAAGAGTATAAATACAAACAAAACCGTAACTCGCATTCATAGACGGGTAAACGTGCCATCAGTTAATAAATAAAGTAGTACACTTTTATCAAAATCAGAGCCCATTGTTTCGATATTTTATTGATATTACTTTTCTTTCAAAAAAAACGGTATATAAATTCTATTTGCATTTTACACTTTTCCTTTGTTTGGAATATAAACCTCTTTTTTCGTACCAGAAAAAAGTAACAAAAAATGTATCTGCTTTGAATAACAGAGGACATAGAAACTCGTGCTACCTTCTTTTGTATCATAAATGAACAACTCTTTGTTTTGAGAGTCAGTATCGTTCATACAGAAAGTTTGAGTATTTCATACAGAAAAGTAATATTATCAAGCAATTCATACATACATATTCTTTCAGAATGTGGAAAATTTTTCAAACAAAAAATTTGATGTGTGATTCTTAGAGAATTTTTTTATTATTCATTTATGACAAGATGATGTTGAAAGTTATTTTTTCTACATTCAAGTAAACTTACGCTAGAAAGTTACATAGGAAGCTTACTTTGTAATATTAATTCTAGTAGTCTAGATGTTCAGAATATATCTTTTCTGAAGGAATTTCAACAACAAGTGAAATTCAAGGAACTTTGATTTCTTCTCAAAGATCGAGACATACTGTGAAGTCATCCTGGAAATCTACCTGTTCAGAATATGTCTGGACCGAGAAGATTTTATTTAGAAGTGAACTTCAAATAATTTTGATCATCTTCCGAAGATCGAGACGTACTAAGAAGTCATTCTAGTACTCTAGCTGTTCAGAATATATCTTAACATTAGGAATTTCACTCATCAAGGAGAAGAATGAAGACAAATTTTTCTGGTCATACGTTCAATAATTAGGATTTATTATATGATAGTTACAAATCCAACGTTTCAAATCTCCTCTGGGTATTCTCTCCGATTTAGCTAATTTATTTAAACCAATCAATGTTCAACAATATTCCACTTGATTTAGCTACTGAATGTGTTGATCAACTATTGCACAAAAATCGTCACTCAACTAGGATTTCTAGAAGTAAAATATTAATTGCTTTTAGAGCAGTCTTCAATAATACTGTGTTTTCATTCAATCAAAAATTTTACAAACAACAGGCAGCCCAATGGGCTCACCTTTATTCCCCGTTATAGCCAACAACGTTTCAAATGATATTGAAAACAGCGCTCTTTCAAAATAAAATTTCAAACCAGTTTTTTATGTTAGATGTATGGGTGATGTTTTTACTATCATTCCTATGGATAAAATCAATGATTTTTCAGAGTTTTTTTTAACAATAGAGAAGATTCAATACATTTTACGTCTGAAGTGGAAGACAAGAGTGCAATAAACTGCTTAGATTTATCAGTCATCAAAGATGAGGATGGTTACTTACTAATTGGTTTAGGAAACCGATTTATTAATTTTAAATCTAGAAAAGACGACTTAAATTATATCAAAGAAATCTTAATATTAAATAACTATCCTTTACAGTTTACACATAGCATCATTAAAGATAGAATCAATGAAATTTACAATAACTCTATTATCAGCAGAAAGAAATGTGGGTAAACAATCAGAACCAATTTCACAGAAATCTGACTCTTCCTTATATCCATGGTTTATCAAAAAGAATGAGAGGTGTCATACAAAATTTCACATACATGTTTATTTCGAAAATTGCCACAAGATCAGGGACTTATATATAAACAGGAAGACTAAAGAAAGAATGGAAAATCTATCTAATATTGCTTACCTTATTAAGTGTAAATGTTGCAATATGATATATATTGGTTGCGATTTGGCCAGCAATAGCACAGGATTAGCTCAGAATGCATGGACTTATGATCATTGTTCTGTTTTTGGTTTTACGAATATTAAAATTTTTTCTTGATAAAACATAATGTTCACAAGGAAAATCATTGAATCCATTTTTAATAATAAATATGAAGGAGTATGTATAAATTCACAAAATGAGAGAAGTTCAGAATATATCTTTACTTTGTTTGGAATATAAACAGGGTTTACCGCGGATAACTAATGTAAGGCTAATCTATTATTTCTATGTGGAAGCAAACTATCACGGTTTTCTTTAAATCTCTTGGTTTTGAGACCCCCTAAAGCCGAAAAAATAGGTTTTACTATGGTGTCTCATCTGTCTGTCCATCTGTCCATCCCATTCGTCATCGTCTCCGTTGTTTTTGTCTCTATACTGGATAACTTTTGAAAGACTAATCGTATCCAATTGCGCTTTGGCATACGTTGTTGCAGCAAAAAAGATATGGAGACTTGTTGAAATATTTCCAAGAGGCGTAGTAGTCATTTTTAGAAAATGTGGAATTTGCATCAGGACCGCTGAACAAACCCTTTTAGCAGAAAATCTTCCGATATTGCGCAAAGTATCATTTTCATAAAAGAGTTGTTTGTCTGCTGAGACATTATATGTAGGTAAATATAAAAATTTACTTCACGTAGGAACTGTAAATACCCGTCGTGTATTGTTTGTAGAACTTGGACGGTTCTTTTATGAAGGAATATCCTTCTCTGATCCATCGGCGGTAGGTTCTGTCACGACCAAATTACTTTCCTTCTGTATATTGTGCTTCTCAGTTTATTTACTCGCTGAGTCTGGAATCTTATCTCCTGGGCACAATGTGAAGCGATTCTAAAGAAGCGGACTTCATTAAATGTACTCGATCTGCCGCACACGGAAAAAAGCAATCAATTTTAATTGAGCATTGTGCAAGTAGGAGGAAACGTTTTCCACGTCTTTGTGCGAGATTCTCGACTGATAAAGACACAACTCAACTTTTTGACACGCGATTTGAAACAAGCTCGATGCATTCGTGACCCTTTTTCGAGTTTTTATATAAACTAGAAATGAAACACGCATGTTACTCGCGCTAATATTGTTTGTTTGTCTCACGCAATTTTCAAATTAAAATATATAATACCCCTCTGAAGTACTATAAGTATCAAATAAATTTTCTTCCGCATAAAGGGTGGTTTCCCTATAACAAATGACAAAAATATACGCTTTCAATCAAAGTATTCTCTTATAGTGAATAAATTCCAAACTTACAGTACTGTTATATAACGAATTAACAAAAGTTTTCTTGATTTAGACAATGTAATATGTTTGTAAGAACTTAAGGCGCTATTGATTGGTCATGAAAGGTCATCGAAGTTTCGTTAATAAGTCAATCGACGTGTCCCGCAGACGCGAACAATGACATTAAATACAGTACTGTTATATTTCCAAAATGAAAAAAAATAATTTTATAAACAAGGTAAATAATTTTTTTTTTTAATCAGGAAACGTTATTGGTAATGCATGGATGGTCATGAAAGGTTATTCAATAGGTCAATCGAAGCGTCTCGGAAACACGAACAAATACATCATTTACAGTCCTGTCTTATTCAAAATATTTAGAAAAAAATCTTGATGTAAACAAACTGAACAATATATTTTGAAAAATTATAAATAGGTATTGCTAGATCATAAGAGGACACGAAAGATTCTTCAATAAGTTATTCGATGTGTCTCTGAGACGTAAATGAATATCTTAGGTATAGTACTGTAGTATTCCTATTATCAAGTTTCGAATGCAATTTTTTTTTATTAGAAAAAGAAAACAGATTTTCTTACAGAAATATTAACCTAAATTTGTTCAAATTTTTTTAATCTTTATAGAGATTCATATCGATATTTCCGGTAAAAAACGCTAGCTCAACATATAAATTGTACACAAATTTTAAATCTTCTTTGAAAATCTGTTACTGAAATGACCGATTTTCAGTTGAAAGCGCCAACATAACCTGAAATTGTTCAGGGTTGTGAATCTTCCTTAAAATTTTAGAAATACATACATATTTTTTAATTAAGAATACCAATTTTCGACAAAGAACACTAACATAGTCAAAAATTGTTAAAAGATTATAAATATTGTTCCAATTATGATGATTTTTGTTTCCAAATACAAATTTTAAATCTAAACCAATAACGTAACCTAAAACTGTATAAAAATAATGACAAAAAATATATATAAAAAATAAACTAGTGAATTTGGAGGCTGTCTGATTTCTCTTTCCAATTTTTTCATTTATTTTTTTTTTAACTTGAATGAAGATATTCACGAGTATGTTGTCCAAGTTTGATCGTTCAAATCTTGCTTTTCTTTTCAATTTCCAAGAATTTCTTAGTTAAATTTCATTTCTAGACGTAAAATAAATTTATATTTTTATTTATTCTGAATTGAGCTTATTAAATTGTAATGTTCAATTATTTAAAATAACCCCGTTCTTTCGGAAAAACATTAATATACCCTGACACTGTTAAAAAATTGGAAATCTTGTTTAAAGCGAAAGCATTTTTATTTGAAAATACAAATTTTTAATCTAAAACACTAATGAAACCTGAAATTGTTTAAAAAATATGAACCTTTAAAATCTAATGATTCTTCTTTAAAAATGCCAATTCCTGGTGAACCAGCGCTAAAAAAAGAAAAACAGAGATTTGAGGGTTATTATCCTTAAATTTTTTACAAAAATTTTTTACACATAAGTTCCTTTTTATATTAAATCTTGAATTAACAAATTTAATCCTCAAAATCCAATAATTTTTTTTTAAAGATTTTTAAAAATTTCAGATATGCCAATCAAAATGTCAACAAAAACATTAATCTTCAACCAAATAGTTGACTTTTTAAACAGAAAAAATAAATTCATAACGAAAAATGTAAGATTTGATATTTCAATCCAAAAAGATTTTGATTTTCAATAAAGAACAGTCGGATTTATTAAAGAAAAACAAATTTTAAACAAAATGCTTGAATTCTTAATCAAATAAGATTATGTTTCAATCAGTTGTATTTTTTACTAAAAAAAATTATACATTTTCCAAAAGAGACGAATTTTCAATAAGAAGTTATATTTTTCAACCTAAAAATAATAATTTTCTACAATAAAGTGAATTTTTAACAAAAAATATAATAGTTGATAATTAAACTAAAACATATTTTTAATCTTGAATGGAATAAATTTGAATTCATTCAAAAATACGAATTTAAAAAAAAAGTTGTATGCTCAGCCAAAAAAGATATTAATCCTAACATTTGCAATTATAATTTAAAAAAAATGAAATTTCTACTATTAAAAGATTTTTCAGCCCAGAGTAAAGGTAAATTGTAAAACAATTAAAATTTAAAGGAAAATCTAATTTTTAGGATAAAATATAAATTTTGGATGACTACCTATTTTTTTATTTTCTTTGTTCAATTGCATTTCAATTGCAGTTTACATAAATACAATTTCTCTAGGTTTCTCGAGATAATGAAAAAAGATCTTTGAAGATTTTTTTTAGAGGATTTTCCAAAAATTTTCGAGAAATCTTAATCAAATTTTTATATTCTCTTGAAACCTTTTGAAATGTTTTAAAATCTTCTATTTTTTCTAATCCTCCAAAATCCACAATTTGTTTTAAATAAAATCGTTTTCGTCACGTTTCAAAGCTTCTATAGTAAATAACTATTACAATTATTCGATTTTTTTCTGAAATGTTGTTGTCTTACATTTTGTTTACAATTTTTTGGTAGAGATCATTTTTTGTTAACCGGTACTGACAATTTTGTTCGTTTTTCTCGTATTTTTGAATGTGTGAAAAAGGTGACAAAATTATAGTTTGCTGGCAAAATATTGAGAAGAGAATTATTTTGCAATATTAAAAAATAATTAAAATTAACATTTTTCCTTTCATCAATAATGTTTAGAAACATTCAGAAGTATTTTTATCATTAGATAAAATTATTTTAGTGGAAATTTCAAATTACTAAATTGATAATGAAGAAAATTCCTAATTTGCATCAATAGATAATTACATATGACCTTACTTAATATGTTGAAGGAGTTATTAATGAAATATTTTGTTCTTTTTAAAATATTTGGTCATGTTTTGGGACATGTGAATTAATTTTTTGTTTAAATTGTTCATATTTTCTGTAGTTTTTACGACGTCTTTAATTTCTAATGAAATATCAGTGATTTCATTATTTAATATTATTCTACCAAGAAAGTGAATATATTTCTCAATTTTTGAGCAGACTTTTTTGGAAAAACAACTCATATTAGGTTTAATGTTACAAATAATATGGTTTGATAAAATATTTTCATGCTTGCGTCTGTACAAAAATCTACGTTGTTTTTTTTTCTTTTTTCCATATAAAAAGTGAGGTGTTTCCACTTTTTTATAATCCAGACTGCATAATCTCCATGTTCTCCATTTTATTTTCTATTTATAATACATGTATATTTCCTTCTAGAATAAGCCTTGAAAAGGAACTGAAATTACAGGTTGAAACACATCGGCAAATTTTTCGTAACACAAATTTTTTTTGAATATTCATCTTGTTGGTTGAAAAATCAACCATTCCAGTTCAGGATTCATCATTTCATTTGAAAGTTTATCACTTTGGTCGAGAATTGAACTATTTTATTGAAAATGCGTTTTTTTTATTGAAAATTAATTTGTTTTACTTAGAGTTCAGCTATTGTATAACAAGAACATAACATAAGCTATGATAATATCATAAATAACACAGTTTATTGCAAATGTACCTCTGTTCCATAAATAGGAGAAAGCTTTGGAAGATATGAAACAGCCATGTTTCTCCGTTCCATAAGTTCGGACCATATTGAAAAAGTTGTGCTTACTATAAAACAGCTAATTATCTGATGAAATTGTATCCAAATAAAGAAAAAGTGCAGTAATCTTGAATCTATATACCTTAAGCTGTCATTTAATCTCATCTGGAGGTTAGATAATTGAAATTATTGTTTGGTATTTAAAACTTCAGAACCAATCTTGCTTTTTATATATATTTTTTATTTACAAATTCTAACGAGTTTGTAAGTCGCAGGTTGTGTATGAAACTGAGAGCTCCATATTTCTAATTAACTTGGGCAAAACTCGCGAAACAACTTCTGGTAGAGAGAGTTAACCAATTCCATACAAGTTCCTTCACAAGTACAATAGCTAGTCAGAAGAAAATGTGTTTAAAACTTAATTAAACCAAACTAAAGTCAAAATACTTCAAACGAACATCTAAAAGAAAAACGTATATTTCATTTTGTACACAGAAAAAATGTGTCTTGTAAAAAGTGTAGGAAGAGTAGGATGGTCCAAAAATGCATTGGAAATTTTTTTCTCAAATTTGTATGCATATAACCTGGAAATTTCTCCAAATCCACAAAAAAAAATATATTTTTTGTTCTCGAAAAAAGTGATATTTAGAGGTGTGCATTTTCCATAAGAAAAAAAGTCCCATAAGTCTGTTTTATAGGATCCTAAAAAGCCCAATAAGTAAAAAAAAGTTTTTGCGAGTTTAGGCGCTAATTATGCTTTTTTTCCATTTTTGTTTCGATGCAAATTTCTTTTGATGAATAAAATCCTACTTTATACTGATAATTAGATGTTTAAATAAATTTCTTGAAACAATTTATTATTGTTTTTAGCAATTATCTCTTAGAATAGAAATAGAAATTTGCAGTTTTTTTTTAAATTTTGCACTTTTTGTTCAATTTTCAATCAGAGTGAGGTCAGAGTTAATTAATGTTGACAAAAAATAATTGTCTGAATAATATATTATTATTCTTAATGATATTCTCATTGAATAATGCCAGAAACTGCCGTTTTTTCTGAAATGTTCAACTTTTTGTACACTTTTAACTCGCAGTGAGTTAAAATTTAATTCCATTTAGCAAAAATAATTGTTTGAACAAATTATTTTTATTTATAACTCCTTTATCTATATTAATACCAGATATTTTTATGTCTTTTTCTGAAATTATTGACTTTTTACCCACTCCTTACTTAGTAAAGTAATAAATAATCTGGTTAACAAACATAGTTCTTCCAATATTTCATTATTGTTAATAACTATCTTGTCTTAGATAAGTGCTAGAAAAATGCTGGCTAGGCGGATTTTTAACGGCACGTGACGTTTCATTGAACAGGCGGGAAGGATGAGTTGAAAAGGTGGAATTTTCCGTAATCCATTTTACTCGCCGTTCAAGGCGCTGTTTCGCGGTTGAAAGAGATCTCATTTTTTTCGTCCAGTGCTGCTTGATGACTTGACTTGTTCAGTGTGTGATTTGCTTTCCTTAAATTTCGAGCAAGTGCCCTAACTTTTGGAGTGAAGTTTTTATTCTTATTATTAGTATTATTTAACTGATTATAATAAATTCCAGAAGCTGTCGAGCTGAAAACAAAATTGGTTTTATTCATTTTAAAAATACTGAACGTGAAGTGGAAGAAAATTACGCAGAACAATATTTTACGACGCAAGAAACGCGCATTGCTCTGCGACAAACCGGTTTGGACCTATTGTGTCGATTGCTGGTTGAGGGACAGCTGGAGGCGAATGTGGCCAGCTTTCCCCAGCGCCGTTTCAAATTTCTTTCGAAGCTCCAGTTACATGTAAATAAGAAATAATAAAGATTATAAGAAACTAAACAGTTCTTGCGTAATTTTCTTCCACATGGTAGCTCTAAGAAAGCATCCAGAGGCGACTTCTGTCACCTCCAACTCTCAAGGCCGCTGTGTCAGCATAGCAGCGGCAAAAGACCACCTGCAAACTACACCATGCTCCTAATTTTGTATCTAAAACATCATAGCAAATGATTGCATACATCGTATTAATTTAACCATCTATATTCTAATCGCATCAGTTACTTGACTTAGTCCGTGCCTATGAAGGAAAACCGGGTTCTTCTTAACTCGAGAACAAGTTTTTAAAAATAATAATTGATCGAATAAGATATTTATTATAATGAGATAATTAAATTAGAAAATTCAAACAAAAAAAAAGGGAGAGCAAATTAAATCACCCTGAGGGTTTATAAAATAACTATTTAACACGTTTTTAATAAAAAGAGCAAAAAAAAAAAAATTCGCCAAAAAGATTCGAACGCGCGACAGGGTGCTCCTCAGCCAACCACCTTACCGCTGTACTACTGACTTCTGTTGAGAAAATCTCGTGCGCCACGGTAGATACTCGTATAGCACGAAAATCGTGATGTTCAAAAATTCATTTTAAAAAAACTAGGGTATTACAATTTTATTTATTATTTATTTATTTATTACAAGGAAGCCGCTATACTTAACTAATAGTTTTCGAAGTTCTATTGATTTATACTAGTCTCATCTCAAAGTCAATGTCGCAGAGCAGGCCTTCCCCTTGTAAGAGAAGATAGTTATAAAGAATTGTAAATTGTTCAAAAACCTATACTTGTTATCTTGCTTATGGGGGTGATATTTGAAAATTAATATTTTTTTCGTATTCTAAGGCTACTGGTGAAGAGAAATGTTGAGTGTCATTTCGATTCAGCTAATATTGAGAATTCTAAATCAAATTTACAGAAACGTGTTTTTTTATTATGGGAAATACGTGTTAAACTTCATGGGGCTTGCGCCACATCTAAATATAATTTTTATTTGACAAAAAAATGGATTTATTTATCTGTAGATTTGAACAAGTTTCCGGGACTTATTCATAAAAATTCGAAAACAAAATTTCCAATGCATTTTTGGACTACCCTACTGTACACTGACTTCAAGTGATTTCAGTGACTTCATGTGAATTCAAGTGACTTCACATCAGTGACTTCGGCGGAGGTGTACACCTGACTTAATGACTTGTGAACCCCTCGCTAAATATATGTGTTTTTAGACTACAAGACAAAATTTTTAACAAAATATATACTTTTGTAACCCACTAGTTGAATTTTAAAACAAAAACGAATTTTCTACAAAATATACCAATTTTGAAATAGAGACATGAATGTTTAAGCTTCATTATTAATGTTTAACCAAGAACAGTAATCTTCAACAAGGAATTCATCGTAGAAAATTAATATTTCTTGATTAAAAAATGTATGCGAGAACTCGAGAATTCAACTTTTAAAGAAAAGGATAGATACTATGATATAAACATATTCTGTAATAATATTCATTTTTTACTCTAATTTAAAGATTGAATCAGAAAAAAATCGTGTTCGTTTTCTGGTGTATTCAAGTATTAAACATGACCTTATATTGCTATATATTTACCAATAGAGTTAAGGAAAGCGGCAAAAGCGAGGAATTGAATATCGGTGGTGATCCTCATTTTTTATTCGAGTAGATATTCGTAAAATACAATAGATGATACTGATTTAGGGAGAAAAGTAATCTTTCACAAGACGTTTCCATACATATAAAAGCGGGCACTTTATACTGCACGTAGACAATTTTTATTTTTTGAATCCTCATTTTTACCCCCCCCCCCTCAGAAATATTAACATGGAATATAGATCGTCATTAGTTGCTATCTTACTCGACCTCGAAAATTAAAGCCTTGAAATGAAGACAATGATTTATTTAACAATAAAGTTTCAGATAAGTGCTCTGCTCCCCTTTCTTGTACACCCGCATGTCATCAAACAAATTGCGCCAATTAAAAAATTATATCAGCATATTGTGTTTAATGGTTAAACAAAGATACCAGAAAAACAGATCTTTATTGGTACAAGTTTGTCTCTTCTAATCTTTGAATTATTGCACGTATTTGTATGATGGATTTATGTGATAATACATTACGATTTTTTAATGATTAATAATAATGAGACAAAAAAAAAATAAGGAAAAAGTGACATGAGAGAAAATAACAACCAAAAAGAATATGCGTGACATTTTGCTAGAAAATTTTGTTATAAGGGGTTGGTAATTGGAAGATCTCATGTGAGAAAACAAAAACTACAGTAATAATGATGAATCCGAAGTTATTACAATTTAGAGGAAAGATCAGCAGAAATTCCATCTGTTAAAAAAAATATGTGCATTTTCAACAAAATAAATGACCTTTTAACCAAATAGTTAACTTTTCAACCGAAGAGATGAATTTTCAACCAAGAAGAATTATTGTCTACCACAAAGGACAAACGTTGAACAAAATACATGTATTTCAAGACAAATAGTTAAATTTTCAACCAAAAAGGCTTTTTCAGACAAGAAAGAAAACAAACAAATTGCACACGAATTGTTAAATTTTTCAACGAAAGAGGCCAATTTTATATCAAAAAGTTGAATTTTCAATCGGGAAATATTATCAGTTTTAATAGTCAGAAATAAATATTAGTCAAATAGTCAATCTGTAACGGACTAAAATTTTATTTTAGCCGAAGTAAGATCTCTTGAAAGCAAAAAGAAATGTTCCAATCGAATTAAAACTGATCTCGGTGATTTATTGTTAAAAGGTTGCTATTTTCAAGAGGGAAAATCCTCCAAGACATTTCATTTGTTGATAAAAAAGTCATCGAGGAAGCTAGTGTCATAATTTCCCCTAACTCTATTGCCAAACGTTTGCCTATCATAATTACAATTTCACAATATTACCTTCTTTTTGTTTTAATAGAGATAACAACGTCACACCATTGTGTCGTTTTATTAAACTTTTCCACTTGTCACTTTTTCCATTTTTATAAACTATTTTTAATTACTATATCGAATCCTGAATAATTTTTTCCCTAAGCAATTAGGATTCTCGTATTGAATTAGGAAATATCTCGAATGCTTGAATTATTAATTTTCTACGCATTTTTGGTGGCTCACTTTTCAATAATAGAATTTCCAAATTTTACTAGCGATTACTTAAATTGTACCAATTTTGATTCAGTGAACAAAAAAGTTTTAAAACTAAAATAAACTGCTTTGAGCACTCAAGTTGATACTTATTACTCTCCTATTTTATCAAGAAAATAGATTCTATTAAATTCTTTTCCAATCTTTAGCACCATATAAAACTTTTTACTCTCATGATATTTCCTCGTACGGCTAACCATCATTTATTCAATACATTGTAAACAATATATTTTTCATAAACATCCACTCCCTTGCAAGAAATGATAGAAAAAAATAGTTAAAAAATGAAAACTTTGAAGCGATATAACTCCTATTTAGTCCTACTTATTACCTCCTTAAAAACTCAATGACATATTTTTATTTTCTGGAGTGTTATGATGTAGTAATAAACTGCAGTTCCAAAGAGTAAAAAATTCTTAAGAAGACAAAAAAGAATATTTATAAGAATTCTTTTAAATTGAATTATAATTATTGTTATAATATTTACTCAGCAAAACAGCTGTCTTAAAATAAAAGCATCATCCTCTTGCCTGTCAGCGGCGAAGATTAATAACTATTGTAACTTATCAACATTAGTTAATTGCATAAAAAATTATATGAGCAAATGTAAACTTCAGGCATTTCAGGCACAAAATAAACTGCGTTTTCATTAGAATGTTTTGAAATTGTACTCACCGTGATGAAAAAATAGGTATCTCTATTGATCCATAATATTCATTGACGTTATAAACAAATTCTATTTAAAAATGCACTATTTGGTCATTTATTTGCAGAATTACATGCTGCCTTCACTGAAGCGACTGCCAATCAGGTTAATATGAATTTTCCTCTAGAAAACATTGTCCTTCCAAGATATTTGTTAATGTTATAAAGAAATTTTTTCACAATGAAAAAGTTAATTTTCAACCAAATTTTCAAAGAAAAGGATAGATACTATGATATACATATATTTTGTAATAATATTAATTGCTTCCTCATAGAGGTAAGTTTTTAATGACCTGAATTTTCAGATCTAATTTTTTGAGATATTTCGATATCATTCTAATCCCGGAGTTCGGAAATACAATTTTTTCAAATGTCTATGTGCGTGCGTTTTAGTGTAACTTTATTCTGTTCAATATATCTCGAAAATCAAAAGAGGATCATGAAATTTGGACGAATTGTAGCTCCGACTGGTATCCAGGACTGATAGGATTTTGAGCTAGATCAACCATATACAAGTAGATTTTTGCGTTTAGAGATTTGAAAAAATTACCTTGTTTGAATGAAAAAAAATTTTAGGATATTCAAAATACAACAATACGGCAGTTAGCGTAATTCTTCGCGTCTTGGAGGCGCATCGATCGACCTATTGTTGAAACTTTTATGACCTACCAGTAACAATTTTTGAAGTTTAAAAAAATGGATTATTCTGTTTATATAAAAAAACTTAGTTAATATTAGTATTAGCAACAAAAACTGGAATTAATAAATAAACAAAGAAACCCAAAAATTAAATTTTGAAAAATAACCTTTTCATTTAATAAAATCAAAAACTTTGATATAAATAATTATGAAAATTTGTAATCAACAAAGTGAACATTGAATATTGGTGAAGATTAAACTATTAAACTGATTTTAAAATGAATTTAAACGAACGTGTAGCATCAATATACATGTGCGTCTAACCGTGGGTGTGAAAAATCTTCTACCTCCTTAAAATGGAAAATCTCTTTGATTTTCTGAAGCAGAAACAAGGCCTCAGGTTACCCCGAACACATAACTACGGCTTCTAGGCCACGGATTTTGTTTACCGTGCACTAAGAAACAAAGCGTGCCATCTATTCCTTTTTTAATTTTCAATACATTATTATTTTAAACAACAACATTTTTATTTAATCAATAGCTCAATATTAAGCTTTTAATATTTCAAATACAGATCGACTATTTTGCTCTCTAATTGTTGATCATATTTTAATTTCCTTAATATTTTGTCATTATAAATTGCTTATCGTTTATCGAGACAGAATAAGCTTATTTCACTTACCTTTACAGGTTAAAAGCTTCGCTTGATCCAACAAATGTTAAAATTTAGTTTCATGATTAACTTCACCATGATTTTCTTACATAGCTGTTCAAATTTCAAATTGCCAAATTTTCATACGACATCTTCTTAAGTATAACGTTCAATATCAATCATATGTCAGGCTTTACCATTGAGTTTGTCTATGAACATCATTTTGCTTACACAACTTCTTGTTGAATAAATATGAAATTTTATGTAAGTCTACTCATTAACAAATTATAGATTGTCCAAATTAGGAATATAAGTACTGCATATAATGTAATTGTTTACTTTTTCGAGACGCGTGGATTGATCTATTCACGAACTTTCGATGATCTTGCTTGATTAATCAATAACTACAAAGAAAGTTGAGAAAAAAGTTACATTTTGGTGGGCTCTCTGATTTTCTGAAAATAAGATCTTCGTTAAGACAGAAACATACGCTCGAAAAATATTAGAAGTATCCATGTTTTTTCTTTTTTTAGGAAAATCCTTCCTCTATGATGAAGCAAGTTCATTCGATACCTATGAGAAAGATAATGCTCATAGAATGAGCACAAATAATTATACCCATAGTGAATACATCCATAGTACTTCGCAGTGGTAGTTTATGTTTCAATTTTAAAACTGCGTGAGAACAAAAATCGTGTTTATCTTCTGGTGTACTTAAGTAATAAATATGACATTATATTGTTTTATATTTACCAATAGAATTAAGGAAAGCGGCAAAAGCGAGGAATATAGTACCGGGGGTGATCCTCATTTTTTATTAGAGTAGATGACAGAAGAAGACAGTAAGTTGTACTGATTTAGAAAGGAAAGGAATTTTCTGCAAGATGTTTTCATATATATAAAAGCGGGCTGTTCGTATTCTACGTAGCCAAATTTTTTTTGTCAACCCCCTCCTTTTTACCTCCTGCCCCCCATCGAATGTCCACGTGGTATATGGATTACCATCACTCACTTTCTCACCCAATCTTTTAGACTCAAGCCCTGAAATAAAGACTATGATTTATTTACCAATAAAGTTTCATATACTGGGTGACCAATAATATATCTCAACGTGTGAATGTAAATACCTTGAATAATACAAAAGTATGTGGAACGTCTGGTACATAGTTTTTTTCATAAATCATGAAATTTTTTAATGCAATATGTTCTCGAAATATGCCCCATTACTTAGAGCAGAGTGCTTGATTCCTCTTTTAAAGCATGAGAATATTCGATGTAACATATCGATATCGAGGGTTTGAACAGTCTTTCGGATGGCATGCTTTTAGTTTATCCGCCGTTTCTTAAGTGTCTTTGTAGCACATTTTCTTGATATGAACACCCAAAAAAAATAATTCAACGTACTCAAGGCCGGGCTGTAGGAAGGCCATTTTATTCCACTATTGGTAATCTTATGTTAGGGTATCTAAGTCCAATTACACGCGGTTACAGAACACTTTGAAAATTGTTTCAAACACTTCTTTGGTTCTATGTGGGGTCGCTCGTCCACTTATTGATACATCTTCGGTACATCACAGATCACGCTTCATGACAATATAAGACAAAACTTTTCGACATATATTATAGGTCACCCTGTAGATGTTCTAAAATCTGGACCAACTGGTGAGGCACCTAAGTCCTTTTGATTGCAACTCGCACAAAAGATCTCTGAAATGTCTAATAAAACCCAACTAAAAGCCCAATGTCTTCCGAATTCAACGATATTATCACTTTTATCCTAAAGATTTTCATCAATAGTTAGAGCGCAACACATAAAAAAACAGGGACTTTCGGCCTCCTTTTTCAAGCGTAATAAGTGGATCAAATCGAGCTTTGCACACTTGTTTTACGTCCTCAAAGAAAGAGTGAGTTCGTTAACTAGCATTCCTTGATCAACGAATATGGTTTTCCCATTCAAAATGCTATAAAAAATTCAAGAAATACTTAACGCCTTTAGGAGGAGGGGAGGTCACCTTGAGCGTTACGCTATTGTTGAAGTTACATACACTTACTATAGAAAAAGTTATACGTAGGAATAAGGGGGGGGGGGGGTTCGGAAAAAAGCGTAACGTATTTTTTGAACGTCTCCTGAGTCAAAATGTTTGGAAGCAGAATTGTAGCTTTTTGAAAGACCTGTAATTTTTCTCTTGAAGATTTTTTGATAAGACTTGATATTTTTATTTTATTTATCAAATATATAATAAAAAACCCAAAATTAAGCTTATTAGCCAAACCATGCAAGATATGAAAAAAACCCTAATCTTTTGAAAAGTGCTATAAAATTTTCGATAACCATTTTATAGTAGGAATTGTCATTGCGGTTTCATTTATCAAGAATACTATGAAAAAAAGGAGGGAAAATGCTCCAAAAGCAATTATAGCTTTAAAAAAAACTTGAAAAATTTCTTCGAACTATATATTGACTGTTACTTGTGATTTTGGTTTTATATGTCAAAAATGCTATGCAAAAAATCAAATATTCAAATTTCGAACAAAAAGACGCGAAATATAGAAAAAAGTTTTTGGAGGAATTTCAGCGTTTGAAAATTCTTATAACATTTATTTGATTACTCATCTATTATTATTTAAATTGATGTAAACCAGCAGCATAGTATAAGTGAATTTGGGCTACTCATTAGAATACTGGATTTAAAACAACTTTCCTGTTACTTAATTATTATTTCAAAAATAACAAGACTTATCGCGGACGAATTAAATCGTATTTTTCGTGAATGAAAATGAAGAACTTGACACAGCAACGACCATCTTTTGTTTTCGAACAAAACGAAAAATAGGAATCTAATTAATTTTGAGGTTCAAGCATCAACAAGATTTATAATATGATAAATAAGTTGCATTGTTAGTTTATTTAAGCATAAAATTAAGTCCAAATGTTAGTAAATAAAAACTAACCCTAATGTAAAAGTTTATTTCAAATTTCAATTTAAAAAATGGGTTCATGAATAGAATGTCAGGGCGGAAATTCCTACCTCACAACGTGTGAACTATGGTTCACATCACAATGAATATCGCAACTTTGCTATTGGTGTCAAGGCTTTGTTCTCTGTCACGAAAAACATATTTGCGTTCGTGCATGATAAGCGTTTATTTTTTAAATGAAAATATGATGAGTGCATTGTTTTTTAAAATCTGGTGTCCTGATTTCCAGCCCGATTTCATTCATACTTCCATGTCCTTTGCACTGCTGTCAACTACATAGAAGACGACGTTTTTTCACTAAAAAATTATTCACAGACAGTTTAAAAACACGTAATTATCTCAGTTTTGTTTCAAGCTGATTCGATAAGCTTAATTTCTGTTACAGCGAATCTTTCAACTAAAAACAATGGAAACTTTATCTTCGGTTTTGTCTGTGTAAACAAAGATCCGAAGGGTGTAGGTTCCCGTTGTAAGTCTTACATTTATTTGTAACTGAATTAATGTTGTGGAGGATTCTGGTTAATACGCTCTGCTCTAAAATGAACTAGATTTTTTTTAATTGGCCTACTGGAATTTCTTCAGTTTCATCTTCTGTCAGTGGGGTTATCTTTCCGCTTTCCATGTTTATTTTCGCCCGTATTCTACAATTATTGCGACCATGACATGAATATATTCCAGCAAGTACATTATTCGTCTCCAGTATTGCAAAGATGTTACCATCTGTTGTTAATAATACAATCTGTTCTTAAGTTGGCATGGGTGCATAGAACTTCTCTGGCAAGAGTATTCGAATTGGTTTCTTCGCAGGAAAAATGTACCTCCGATGTTCGAATACGCGGATGGGAGTACTATAGGAACTAAGCCGAATAGATTCAAATTGGTCAAGTTCATATGGACGTCCGACACCATAATCAATCTTGGTAGGTAAAGACATGAACCTCGCTGTAGGAGATATAGATCTGACGCGGAGAGGAGGCTCTGCAGGAAAAGTAGACCTAGCTGGATAATAAGGTCTGGCTGGAGAAAGAGACCTGTCAGCAGAAACATTTTTCACTCTTTAAGAAGAAAACTCGCAACGAGGAACACCAGAGATAGACTTGCCATTAGATAAACCCTTGAACTCTGCACTTCAATCTGCAAGATGAAACAGGATGCTAATTTATGTTAAAGTATGCAGGTATATTATGAAATCCTTGTTAGTATCTCGAGATACGACTAGAAATGTCCAAGTGTGTATGCGTCGAGTTTCAGTCACAGTTGCCTATATCACAGCATGAATTGAAATTTAGGAACAAAATCTGAAAAATTCTTGGCGATCACTGCTCTGACGGCTGACAGCGGTAATCGCCGACTGAAATTTTACAGTTGAGATCGGCCCTTTTTTTATCGTATATCGAGATCCTGTGAAGGTTTTTTTTAATTATTACCGATTTGTATTAAAGAAAAGTACTTTAGAGAATGTGTGGTATGAATTTCAGATTTGTGCTACAATTTTTTGAGACCATGCCACAAGTTGAAGTCGAGGTACAAAATGCGATAAATGTTTGCATTTTTTATTTCAAGCTTTTCACTTGATCTATTCTCTTAAAAGAATAAAAATATATTTATGAGAGCTCTTTCGACGCGAAATTGAATAGGTTTCTCAGCGGTTTTCCAAAATAGTTTTTCGCTTCGTTCCTGAACGAGTAATCATGTTCCAAAGTCAGCAGCGATGTTCAAATTGTCATACATTTTCTATTCAAAAAAACCACCATGAAACACTGATTCAGAAAACTAGGTCCATAGATTTGAATAAACATTATATTCAAGAAGTGAACAAATTACGTTAATAATAATAAATATTTCTTATCGTTTAGTTTACGTAGTATTTTACATTCATGATTGTGTAACAGAGGCTCCAACGTACTAACTACTAAAAAATTATAATAAGTTATTATTTACTCACCAATAGAATATGTCACGAATACTTGAGAAAGTCAGTAAATATAATTTCACAAGCATTTTTAGCAGTATTTTCTTTACAAAATACTTCATAAATCGAAGAAAAAAACGGAACTATAAAACAATATCTTCTATTATAGATTCATCATTTCTAAATACAAAAAAGGCGCTATTTTTTCTAAAATTATCCATAAACAAGTTAATAGTGATTTTCAAACGATACATTAGGCATTTTTACCTAACAATTATTAGATAATTATTATTAGATAGATTATATTAAATTAATTATTATTATTAGATAATTATGTTTAGCTTTAATTACATATTTTTAACTAAGCCTTGAAACATCAAATGTTTCGAACAAATGGTTGAAAGTGCAATAAAAAAGTTAATTTTCAAGAAAATGAAAAAATCTTGTTTATTTTAAAATTCAACTACTTTATTGCGAATTTGAATTTTTTGGATGAATGAAACTAAGATTGAATTAAAATTAAAAGCGTTTCTGAATGAAACACCAACTATTACATTTTTCGTCGAGACTCAATCTTTTTTGGTTAAAAATTAAACTACTTCGTTAAAAGTTCAACTAGTTTGTTGAAAAATCTTTCTTTTTTATTTTTAATATTTTTCGTAAGGATTCAATTCGCGAGAGAGTAATTATTAGTAGGATTCTGCTAAAATAGTTGCCAATAAAAAGAGAAAATTCCGTTATGATGTACGTTTTCAAAATTTAATAGTTTAAAACTGTTAATATAAAAAATGTTAATTAATTGGAATCACTGTTATAAATTCGCATTTGTACTAGAACTACCTTGATTATTATTTTGTTCGTCACTTATCTCAAAATTTACCAGAAAGTCCTTCGCTTTGCGCGACACACCTGAACAAAAATTTCTGTGAAAAAGCGAGAAGGATTTATAAAATTTAATATGATATACCAAAAAATTGTGTTGAACCAAATAAAAAACAACTAATTTTCCACAAAACAGATGAATTTTCAACCAAAAAAATAAATGTTCAACTTCAAATAATAATCTTTAACCCAAAAATTCATATTTAGTGAGAATGTTCTACTTTCCTGCATTAGTTGCATTTTCGATTCTAAAATATGAATTTTCAACATAATGAATCATTTTCAACAGAAAATCCAATATAAATTGTCAAATTTACAATTAAAGGGTTATCTTTCAAAGAAATAAAAAATCTTTTTTAGTTTAAAGTTCAACTAATTTGTTGCGAGTTCGTATTTTTTAGCTGAACAAAATTGCTTTTGAATTACAATTGAATTAGTTGAGAATTAACATTTTTGGGTTGAAAATTCAGCTACTTCGCTAAAACTAATTTCTTTGAAATTATATTTTCCGCTAAAAATTATTATTTCTTGATTGAATAGTGTATGCGAGATCTCGTGACTTTAACTTTTAGAGAAAAGGATAGATACTATGATATACACATATTTTGTGATAATATTAATTTCGCACTTTAATTTAAATATGGATCAAGAAAAATATCATGTTTCTTTTCTGGCGTACTCAAGCTTTATATTGTTATATGTATATAAAGAGTAAGGAATTCTAAAGAAGACAAAGAAGGATATATGTAAGAATGTTTTTAAATTGAATTATAATTATTGTTATTATACCTACTCAGCGAAACAGCTGTCTTGAAATAAAAGCATTAAATCTCTTGCGCGTTAGCGGTGCAGATTAAAAAAATATCGTAAATTATCAATATTTGTTAATTGCATTGGAAATTATATACGTGAATGTAAACTTCAGGTAATCGATCCATAACATGCATTAATGCTATAAACAAATTCTATTTGGAAATGCACTATTCGGTAATTCATTCACAAAATTACATACTGCCTTCACTGAACCGACTGTCAATTAGGTTAATATTAATTTTCCTCTACAAAACATTGTCCTTCCAACATATTTGTTAATGCTATAAAGAAATGTAGTATGTGGCCATTTGTTCACAGAAATGCATACTACTATCTCTGAACCTATTTGAATTTGCCCTTAAAATGATGTACCGTCCGAAAAATTGACTATGCGAGTAAAGAAAAAATCCTAACCGACGAAGTCGTTAGTCTCAAAAAGATCTCCGAATTTGTATAAAGCATTTTTTGATAATTCGCACAGTTTTGGTTTCAATTGTGAGAACTCTGATCGAAAATCGTAAATTCCGCTTTTTGGCCAACTATGCAACATGTGAAGAAAAATGTACAAAAAAAAATTGTAAAGGCAAAAAAGATGTACAAATTTTTAATTGATTATTTTGTCAATTGAGCACGTAGGCTTTATTTTAATCGCGAAAAATACTAATAAAAATAACAAACTTCAGTTAACAGATAAATGACACAAGATACAACAAAATATTCGTAGGAAAAATTTGTCTTCCAAAGCAGTAGTCCAGAAAGTTATGAAAAATAAAATGATATACAGTTAATATAATAGAGTTCAACATAATATAAAAAAAATTCCGTTTCAGAAAAACCTTGACCGACTGCAAAACGCGGGACACGCGTTGAGAATGCATAAATATATAAATGAATGTATAAGGAATGTATACAAATTTTATAAAAAAATGTATGAAACCGAAGGATTATTAATAAAAAAGAATTTCAAATCACCAAATTACAGTTGTCAATGTGTTGACTTTTAATTTCAAGAGGCCTTTGCAGAAATATTATGGACATATAAAGATTGAAACCTTGAGAATCATAATACATTGGCTTTATTATTATTGATAATTACAAGTAACACGTAACATTTTAAGCCAAATTCGGATTACAAAAAAATTTATAATTCAATTCTATATTTTTTTTGTGTTTGCATTAATGGTGTGGATGATTGAGGTTCACACGCTCTACTTTGAAACTTAATAGGATTCTACGCGAGGGGCCTACTGGAACTTGTTTGATTTCATCTGGCGTCAATGAGGTAACCATGCCGCTTGTCATGTTTATTTTTGCTCGTATTTTAGGGCGCGAGCGACTATAATATGTATATATTCCAGCAAGGATGCTTCTAGTTTCCAGTATTGCAAAGACGTCACCATCAGATGTTGATAATACAATTTGTTCTTGGGTTGGCATCGACCCAAATACTTTATGATCCTTCAAGGCTATTTTAATTGGTTTATCCGTAGGAAAAGTGTATCTTCGAAGCTCGAATAGCTGGTGCGGATTCACGTAGGAAGTGAGACGAATAAATTGAAGTTGGTCAAGCTCATATTCAATTCCGTCAGAAGAATCAATCGTCGTAGGTGGAACCATACACCTGGCATGGGCAGGAGGAGACCTGGACCTGGCACGAAGAGAAGGCTCGGCATTTGAATGAGACGTGGCAGGAGGATGTCTCTCAGCAGAATAAGAAGGTTCGTGACGAGGAACGCCAGGAATAGGCACGTCACAAGGATGACAATCCAACTGGGAACTTGACTCTACAAGAAGAAAGGAGATTACATTTTTTTAAATCTCCACGTTTTGGGATTTCCTGAGTCAGAAAAACAATTTTTATGAAGGTGTCGGTTTTCATGTATGTATGTGAAGGTATATCTGTGACTGGTCACAGAAATAATGTTGGCCAAAATCATACCCCTTTCCAACGTCTCGTGGGGCGGAAAGGATCATTGTAACAAGACAAAACTATAATGAAGGTCACTTCTCTAACCTTTTCCCATGTGTTTTAGTCTGTGACGTGAATAAGCAAGATGGCCGATGCTGTACTCTGTTACACTTCATCCAATTTATCGATTATTTTATATTTTAATAGGTTAATAATGGTTTAAAATTGTTAATATAAAAAATGTTACTTAATCAACGCTTCCATAAGCAATTTGTTTTGTACCAGGGTTATCTTGTTGATTTGTATGATCGTTACTCATCCCAAAATTTGCCAGAAAGTCCCTTGTTTTCGGCGGCATACCTGACGAAATTTCTGTAAAAAAACAATAAAGGTTTATGAATTGGTAATCTGAAATTTTTAGCAAAATACATACAATACAACCAACAAGTTGAATTTTGATCTAAAACGGGTAAATTATTTCAAAGAAAAATGTATTCGTGAAGTTGTGATATAAGAATGGTGTTGAACAAAGCAGAAACGCATTTTACACAAAATAGTATATTCAACCCGAAAATATGAATTTTCGACACGAAAGATCATTTTCAACAAAAGAATTGAATTGTTAACAAAGAAACCTCTTTCAGCCATAAAAGATCAAGTATTTTAAGCAAATTGTTGATTTTACGATGAAAAAGTAAATTTTCTATCAAATACATTATCTTTTTAAGGTTAAAATTCAACTTGTTTGTTGCAAATTCGTCCTTTATGGTTGAATATAACTGATTTTGAATTTCAATTAAATGTGTTAAGATTTCATATTTTTTGGTTTGAAATTTAGCTGCTTTGTTGAAAGTTCCACAACCTTGTTAAAAAATGATTGTTAAGGGTGAACATTCAACTATTTAGTTTGGAATTAACTTTTCTTCTAAAAGTTAATATATCTTCATTAAAAAATTTCTGCGAGATCTCGTGACTCCAACTTTAAAAATAAAGGATAGATAATATGTTATACACATATTTTGTGATAATAATAATTGCTTCCTCATGAAAGTAGGTTTTAAGTTACCTGAATTTTCAAATATAGTTTTTTGAGATATTTAGATATCATTCTAATCCAGGAGTATGAAAATACAATTTTTTCAAATGTGAAATAAATCTAAACGAACGTGTAGCATACATGCAGATGTGCGTCTAACCGTATACGTGAAAAATCTTCTATCTCCTTGAAATCGAAAATATCTTCGATTCTCCGAAGAAGAAACAAGGCCTCAGGTTACCCTGAACACATAACTACGGCTTCTAGGCCATGGATTCTTTCACCGTTCACTATGAAACAAAGCGCGCTGTCTGTTTCTTTCTCAATTTTCAATACATTATTATTTCCAGCACCAACAATTTCATTCGAAAAATAGCTCAATATGCAACTTTCAATATTTAAAATACAGATCGACTATTTTGCCATCTAATTTTTGATCACATTTTTATTTCCTCAATATTTTGTCCTTATTATAAATCGCTTATCGTTTATCGACACGGAAACTTCTTTCACTTATTTTACAGGTTGAAAGCTTCGCTTGATCCAGCAAATGTTAGCATTTTGTTTTATGATTAACTCCACGATGATTTTCTTACATAGCTGTTCAAATTTCAAATTGCCACAACTTCTTGTTAAATAAACATGAAATTCTATATAAGGCTACTCATCAACAAATTATTATTTTTTTTTTAACATAACCAACTTAACAAGCATGGCAGGTTTGTTCATCATATTAGTTCTCGTGTCGACAAAAAGTCGAAAAAACTTTCCCATAATTAAACATGACTAAAGCATGTTGCGTGAGAAAGATCGAACTACTAAAAACACTTTTATCTTAAAGACCGTAAAACTGAGAGGAATGCTAATAAATAAACGATAACCGACCAGATGTGAATTGAGAGTGCGTCATTTTACTCGATATTATACTACAATGTTGTTTATGCTTTATATCCTTCGAAAAAATGTATAGACCCACAATCGACACGAGTGACTATTACAAACTTTAGTTTGACTTTATTTAAGATAAGATATGAATACGTTTTCGGCGTAAACGAGATTCTTATTTAAACTAACGAATTACGAAGAACGCATTTTATACTTATCCAAAAAATGCGTATTTTGTATCAACCTTATTCACGTCAGTAACAATTAGGAATATTGCAGTTCTGTATCTGACATTTTCGTTCGCGTCTTCGAGTTACGTGGAATGACCTACTGAAGAACTTTCCATGACCTCCTACGATCTCGCACTATCGCTTGACAAATTCAAGTAATATAATTTTTCGCGTTTCCGACACGCTTCGATTGCCCAACTTAGGAATATAAGTACTGCGTATTATGTAATTGTTCACTTTATCGTGACGCGTGGATTGATCTATTCATGAACTTTCGATGATTACACAGGCCGACAAATTTCAAAGCCAGAGACCAGACCTAACATTTCCGAAGGATTTTGATGCGCTGAATCCGAAGAGGGTTTCGCCGGCCTGTCATTGTGATTTCGTCGTGTCCTGTGACCACCCATCTCACGGTTGTGAGACGTGGCCATAAGTGAGATTTACCGCGGTCCTACTGGGAGCCGGTGTCATTTTTAGATGGCAGTTGCTCCCAGTCGGACCCTGCAGTGGTTGTTAACCTTATTTTTTAATTGTATATATATATATATATATATATATATTATTCTATGAAAAAACGGAGTGTCTATACCACTAATGGCATAAAAAGGGTGGCTATTTCCTAGTAGCACGAAACGTTGCACGGGAACCTTCGGAACGTGCCCGGGACGTGTAAAATGTCCACCGCTTGGGAACGTTCCAGGAACGTTCCACTGGGACCTGAGGGAAACTTTACATTATTGTTATTTTTAACAACAATTATCTCGTAAACCGTAAGAGATAGGTAAAAATGGATGTCATTTTTTAGTTCTGAGTACCGCATATGGGTAATTGTCAAATTGTAGGCAAATTTTACTACCTACAGTGGCAATCACATTATTATTAGGAATTGAATATTTCATAATGGAAATTGATCTTATCACATCTAAAAATATAAAATCCAAAAGGGGCAGTTTTGAAAATAAGAAATAATAATGAAATTCTTACATGAAGTACGGAAAGTGGAGTTGAGGTTAGGAGTTTGATGAAAGAGAGCGCGAGCTTTTAAAAAGTTTAAAAGCGAATACTGTAAAGTATGCCATTTAGGAAAAGTTATATTTTTTTATTATATAGTCTGTAATTTACACGAGATTTCTTCAAATTTGAGCAATATGTAAAATTAATATTTTTTTAATTTCAAGATTTGTTCTACTCATTATTGAGATGATTGAGACTGGCTACATATAAAATTTGAAATATACAAAATTCATTAATTTGTCACAATTGTGAGTAAAAATTACATAAAGCATACAGTATATTATTAATAACAAATCTACCTACCTATGCTGTAATATAATTTGTAACACATCTCTTCCTTTCTAATTAACTTATTTAGCTCAATTCTTGAGATCTGTATATTTATTAATAGAGCAGTCGTACACTCCTGTATTGTGGCGTACGGAAATGATGCGAGAAAATTGACGAAGTTTAGACTTTTTTAATATTTATAAAAGTATAACAGCTTTTAGTAATAAAAAGTTACATAATCATGAATAAAAACACCGCTGAGCAAGTAACAGAATGGTTTTCATAGTTTTTTTCACTTCGAAACTAGTTTTTAACTTGCGTGTGGTAATAATGTTTTTGTTGTCAAAATGCACTTTTCAGTTTTAATATCAAATTCACAAAAAAAAAGAGTTAATATTTTAAACTCGATTTTTCAGAATCTTGTATTGAACGATACGCTTAATATTTATGTATTTATTTCTCAATTTTAACTACAATATTTTACTAGAAAAAAAGACGTACGGTAATGACGTATGGAATGACAAAAATCGAGGGAAAGACTTTGAGGTTCTTACAACATTATTTATTTTGCTTAAAAAATGTGTACAAATTAAATTTATGTTTATCTAAAGTTTACAAACTTGATACGTTGAGCGCTTTTTAGGTTACTGTCTAAAAACAGGAGAAAAACAGTTTATCCTTGTACAAAGTGAGGTTGGGACGCTGTACGTTAATGACGTTTGGGGTGTTCTTTTATTAAATCAAAGTAAATAGGAACAAAAAATAAAAAAAATAAATGCCGATTTTGTAGAGGATGATAATACCTATTTAGTAAATTAAACAAAAGAAATCAGTACGAGTTTCTAAGTTAATGTCATATTACTGGGACTTCAAATTTGCCTCCAATTTGACAATTAGTCATATGCTAATATACGCTAGTGGTTGGCAAAACGGATATCATTAGAGAACTTAAGACTTAATTGTTAGATAACTGATATAAACTATGGATCAAATTGCAAATACTTAACTGTTATAATATTAAGGCGTTAAGGCTTTAATAATTGCGATTCTACAGCGTGAAACGTCACTAAAAGTTAGATAAATTAACAAAAATTTCGAAAGTAGAATTATCAATGCTGAATATAAAAAGTTAAAGAATAGCTTTTTAAAGTGATAAGGCAAAGGTACATTCCTAATTGATTTAGGTACCTTATTCCAAAGACGTGCTCCCCTCACCATAAAGGATCTTTACAACTTACAAGATTTGTGAGGTGGAATTGTAAGGACCGTTTTTCTTACACGAAGCTTAGACTGAGCAGGTGAAGTCACATTTCTATTTTCAAAAAGATCTAGAAGATATTGATGGGTTTTGTTATAAAAGAGATTGTAGATTAGATTACCCATAAAAAATTGTCTTCTCTTAGACACATTAAGAAATCCCGCCCGTTGCCGATATATGCAGGCATTAAGTGCTCGCTCGAGTTCAGAATTCAGTTCATCTGTGATATCATCGTACATAATACACCCATAATCAAAAAACGGGAGGATAAGACTCCTAACAAGTAGGAATTGAGTTGAAGTTGGCAAGGATTTCTTGTTACTTTCAAACTGTGGCAGTACTCTGAAGGTTCTCCTCGAGATTTCAAGAATTTGCTCTTTCCAGGAGAGGGTATGGTTGAGGATGTACCCTAAATCCCTCACCGAATCAACGAAAGCAATGTCAATGCCATCAACCTTAAGCTGAGGGATGGTAGCAGTGGACGGGGAAGAGGACTTTCCAATAATAATTGCTTTAGTTTTTGAAGGGTTCAGCGTTAACCTATTGTTTAGTGCCCATTGATTCACTATATAAATATCCATCTGAAGTCTCGCAATCAAACTATTAATGGACAAGATAGGACCAGAGACATATAGTTTAAAATCGTCCTCGTATTTATGGTCAGAGGTGTATGGACCGAAAAGAAGGGGAGCAAGAGTGGAGGTCTGGGGGACTCCACTCTCGACCCACACCCAATCAGACTGTTCACCCTTATCATTAAGCACTTCTAGGAAACGATTTTTTAAGTAGGATTCGAACCACGCAATTGCAGTACTGGATAGATTAATGTTAAGAAGTTTGTCTAAAAGAAGCTTGTGATCAAGAGTATAAAAAGCTTCAGAAAAATCAAATAAAACAACTATTGTTATTTCCTTCTTTTCGATAGCAATTTTGAAGTCTGAAGTAACTTTCAGGAAAGCTCTTAATGTACTGTGCTTAGCCCGAAAGCCCGATTGTAGCGGATCGAGTAGCCTATTTGCATCCAGGTAACTTGTAAGTTGCAAATGCTCAATACCTTCTAGTGTCTCAGACATAGCACAAAGTATCGAAATAGGCTGGAAATCATTAGGATAAGAGCAACTAGAAACCTTAGGAATAGAGCGAATCAGAGCTTTTTTCCATAGATCAGGGAAAAAACTCACCTGAGGGAGAGAGTTATAGATGTGAAGGAGTATGGGGAAAATTACAGGAAGCGCTAGTCGAGTCATTTTTATCGACATACCATCGATTCCTGAAGCGTTAGTTTTTATTTCGAAGAGTTTCTCGAAGAAAATTTCCGGTGTTATGTCTAAAAAAAAGAAATCAGCATCTCGGAAAGTCGAGCTTGCCTGAACTGCTGTAAGGGGTATGCCAGAGTTTAAGGAGTTGAAGGATGGTAGATTTGTGAATGCTTTTAATAAATCATGAGATCGGAAAGTATGAGCTGAGGCTTCATTTTTAGGTGGAATTGGTTATAAGCGTATAAGTTCCTTAACTGACTGAACTGTGCTTGTGTCAGTGGATTTCCAATTCTCTTTGCCAGGCGACGCATATTATTACGTTCCTTCATAAGGTTTTTGATTACAACTGTGATCCATGGAGCTGCATTTTTATGTTTATGTGGAACATACAAAGGTGCGAACTGATCGAGCGAAGAGATTAAGTAAGAGCATAAAAGATATCATTTACTATTAATTTCTTAAATTCTTAGTATTTTTCCCCAATCATAGGTCATTAAGTGCTCCTGAAACTTACACTCATCCACATATATGCAAGATTCCTTATTTGGGTTTTATTGCCGTTTGTGGATTGGGTACAGATATATTTTTATTTAATATTGGTAAGATCGTGATTAGATAGAAATGGAATAGGATGTTGGCTATTAGAATTCAGCATATCAAGATCATCTACTATCATTAAATATATTCGGGAACTGTAATGATTAGTGTGATGGGTGGAATTATGTGGGACAATAGATAACCCAGCAGCATGTACCATAGTTGTTAAATATTTAGTATGATTGCAAATCGCATTCAAATTAGTATTAAAAGCACCTGTGAGAATAATATTACTCAAGTTAGGAACATAGGTAAAAAATTCTGATTCAAGTTCTGTTCCAAAATAGGCATTTGGAGGTTTATAAATGAATGATTTAGCAAAATTTCATCTTTTCTGATAAGCTTTCCAGTCTGTTCAATAAAACGTCATGTGCCATTGAAAATCCGCCTATTCGAGAAGAGATTCAAGTCTTCTGGGAGCAAGTATATGGAGCTACTCATTGGTTAGATGAAGAAAGTTATCGCTAGAACTAAGAACTATTCAGCGCCAGGGCCAGATAAACTCAACAACTTTTGGTGAAAGAAGGTCACTTCTTCGCACCAAAATCTGGCCCGTATATTTCGCACTACTCTCTAAGACCGAAAATTTTTCAAGTTCAAAGAATTTTAGGCCCATAGCTTGTTTGAACACCAGCTACAAGCTATTCACTGGCATCCTCAAAGAGACAATATTAACATCTATCGAGCTGGTATGATGTGTGATATTGGAACAACGTGGATGCAAGAGAGGGCTGGCAGGTTGCAGGGAGAACCTGTCAATAGACATGTGTATTACCCAGGACTCAATCCCGCATCGACGCAATCTGTCCATGACTTGGATTGACTATCGTAAGGCACTCGATAACACGAACTATGAGCTGGTTATCAAGCTCCTTGTTTTCCTGGATGTGCATTCAAGAATAGTGATATCCATGAAAGAACTTATGCTCTTGTGGCGGACAAGATTTGTCGTCACATCTGACAAACGACAAGTGACTACCAGCTATGTCACCTATAAGAGGGGGGTCTTCTCAGGAGACTATCTCAGTCCGATACTTTTCTGCATATCCCACTTGCCTTAATCTGCTGTGCTTCGAGGGAATAGCTCTGGATAACTATGTCGTCCGCCGAATCGAAGGAAAAATAAGGTCAACCACCTTTTATATATGAACGAGCTAAAACTCTTTGCATTTTCAAAAAAGGGCCTTGCATTCCTTGTGGCGGTGGTAAATAGGTACTCTAAGACGACTGTCATGAGCTTTGGACTGCATAAGTGTCCCTGCGTCCACCTATACACAAGAAGACTATGAAGTACATCATCGCGTGAAGATCAGGATGTTCAACTCGTGTGATAAAAGCGGCCCTTCAAAAAAGGTATCGGAAAATTCTCAGGAAAATATGGGCTTCCGAATTACCTGAAGAGAATAAGATCCAGGCAACCAATATGCTGGCCGTTCCTATAATGCACTACACGTTTGATGCAATAAAATGGAACGCCGACGAGTTAAAGCAACGTGAACGAAGAACACGCAACATGATGATCGAAGTCATCATCCTAGATCTTTCGTATCTCGAATATACCTCCCTCCAGATAAAGGGGGTAGAGGTTAGCTGAGCTTGTAGTGTCTTGATCGAAGAACTGTTCTGGCTACAGCTTTCTCAGTTCTAAATAGCACAGATTCTCTTATGCGACTCGTACATCAGCATGAAGTGTACAAGAAGCAGAACATTCGCTTCTACTAAGATAACATGCTTTCAAGCCCGTTCACGGTAAATTCTGCGGTATTTTATGTAGAGAAGAGCTATCAGCGAGTTTTTTCTACATGCTTCTCAAGTCTTCTTGATTGGAATCGGAGACTGATGGATTTTTTTAGCCTGTCAAGGCGAGCGTGCAAGCAAGAGCAAGAAAAATTTGGACATGTTCTTAGTGGATGCTCGAAGTATGCATGCTACGGGCACATAGAGAGACAATGCGGTTCAAAAAGTTTTCTATAACCATTTTCGGCACTTCTATGGTGTTGATGTAACGCCCGTGTTGCCATACGCCCAGGAGAAACTGGAGTTCGTTGAGGAGAATGACCAGTGTAAGATCTTCTGGAATTTCTTATTCTCCACCACTCAACGTATCAGTGCTACAAAGCCTGAAATTTTCCTCAAAAATCTGAAGACGATCATTTTCGTGATTGAATTCTCAGCACCATCCGATGGTAATATCACGGAAAAGGAGGAAGAGAGACGGGCTAAATGTCAATCACTACTTTTTGAGCTTCGCGGGCTGTACCAAGGCTGAAATAATTATTAGTGGCGAAGAAGCAAATAATGTATATATTAATGTACAAATACTTGCTCTAAATCTTCCTCTTTTAATTCACATAATCGGCTGTCTTGGAGGTTTCAGAACTTCATTTCGCAGCCACCTCAACAAGATTCCGACTTGCCATCGTCAGGCTCAGTCTATCGCGAACTGGATGCAGAAGGCTGTTCTTCTGCGATCACTTCATCTGGTCCGTCAACACTGTTCCTTATAACATTCTACAATTGAATGATAGTTCTAAAAAAGTATCCAGAAGTGGAAACTTCATGCCCAACTGTCCCATCTGCCGCGTAAGGTTATCCTTGGCTAGAGACCAGACTCCAAGGAACAGTGTTGTGCGATTTCATCTCGCGTAACTTTCCCACACTTGCTTACCTTCTAGGAGAGAAGGAGCGAGAATGGATAACGTTCACGTTCCGGTTGCGTCGGGATTGGTTGCTTTAAAGAACCATGATCGTAGCTTCCGGAGCCTAGAACTTCTCATAATCGATATTTATTAGGTTGCCAACAACGTACACAGTATAGTCAGAAAATATTAATAGAAGGGACTTGGTGGATTTGTTACAGAAACAGGGAGATCGCTGAACGGGCGCTATAGGTCAACGAGAATCTGCTGGTTCTCCCTGACCCACCCCTCCCTCTTCTGTATTATTCTCCTTGCGTCAGATAACACTCGTATTTTGTCAACAATGTGCAGCTTGATTTTCAGCAGCTGTCACTTGTTTAGTTTGTGATGGTGCATGAAGGGCGAACTTTTAGACCCTTTCCGTGAACGGCCTACCAGATGTTATGTGGTCAATCACACACTGAGCACGGGACGCATTCTGTCTTGCCTATCGAATCTTCTTGGCTGAATCAGGCAAAGCTCTAGCCGCACCATAAACTGAACAATTGATCGTCCAGAGAATGGACTTCTCCGAGATATCCTCACGAAGGGAGGCATCCATTTCAGGCAGATCTTGGGGCTTAGAAGGAACCTGGATTTTAATGTTCTTCCATGTCTTCAAAACGCTATCATTTTTCAGGAAGTGACGGCTTTCCGTGGTTGGTCCTAATGACGCTTCTTCCTCTTCGTCTGTCTCTTTTCCATACTGCGGCTGGAGAAGCTATCTGCGTCCATATCCAGTTTTCGAGAGGTAGGCAGCTTGATTACGCAATGACTGATGTAAAAAGTGATAAAGCTCTGGGTGTTTCGGGCACCACAGGGAATGCACACGCGCGATAAAGCCTTCGTGTATTCCGTATACTATGTCCGTGTATTGTAATAATAATATATATCATCATTATACTTTTAATATACTTCACTAGTTAATATCATTGTCAAAAGTCTGGTTTGATTGACGTAACTCGAGTTAGTTCCGCCACAGGTCCTTAGTTTTACTATGATTAATATCAACGTCGGAAGTCTGGTTTGATCTTCTATCCTACCTCGGGCTATTCGTTTATGACCCACCATTAGAATCGATAGTTTTGGCGCATGCCATCAAAATCATTCGGGGTCACATGATCCGGGTTTTGAATACTGTCGGCCTGTGCTGTACAAGATATATCACAAAACGACTAAATTACCACCGAGCATATGGTGTAATACCTTTCAACTGAATATTATTTTAGCTAGTCATAGTTAAACCCATGTTTTGATTGTTTTAAAAATATTAAACTTGTTCAAAATCAATAGAGCATTTTCAAGAAACCAGCATACACATTTCAAAAAAAAACATTTCATTGACAATATAAAACTTTTACTTTTCTTAAATGTCGTTCTTCCCATTATTGTCAGAAATTACGACGAAATTTGTTACAACAAAAGTTGTATTGTTTCGAATAATTTTAACTTTACACGCAAGAAAGCTCTGATTTTCATCAAAAAAGCTTTTTTTAGTCACTAAATTTTGTTTTGCTTAAAATAAATTGGCTTTCACTCTTCAAATCCTTTTTGCATTAAATAATAATCTTTCTATAACTTAAGAAACCAAAACTGTTAAAGGATATTGTTTTCTTGGCTGAATTGAATGAAGATAACATTTTATTTGAAAGAACTCTGAATGAAAAGTATTATTTACCCTAAAATGTGTTATCAAATATTTTGTTCAAATCATCGTCCATACGTAGGGAATATTTTTTTATAATATGAATGAACCAATTATGAGACTGTAGTTTTCATTTCTTAAGTAATGTTTTTCTTGAATTGAACTGTGTTCTGGATAGCACATTAGTCGGTTCATGTAATGGCTAGAATAGTTAGGCAGATAGTGAAACTCTGATCTATTACAATAAATCCCTGAAGGTGCTTCTGGACTTCATGAAATAGTTACAAACTTTAGACATATAGTATAAATGTTCATTATTACATAATCCACTGGCAGTTCATGAACAGTCTAATTACACTAAAAGGCTACGAGATAGATAGCAATCAAAGTTCGTAGAACAAAAAAATTGTGTTCCAAAAGAACCGAAGAAATTAGTATTTTGTCATGAAATTTTTTCACAAATAGAAGTTTTATTGATAATTACAATTGCTACGCTGCTAAAAGTGTTTGGGATTTTACGACACCTTCAATATACGAGTGTAAAGCAAAATTAAAATACCGGTATCAGAGGGTTAAATTCCACTACGTGTATTGTAGTTTCGAAGAATACGCGCCGTTTAGAATACAAGTATTGAAATTTCACTTTACAATACAGGCATTATAATTCTGCCTTAGACTTACGTTAGACCGTTTAGCGGATGAGTGATCTTTTATTTAAGTAATATGAGAATTTTATTGTGCGTTGCTACTCTAGTGGTAACGCACTCGACTTACCTTACCTTGACATCTGGGTATTCTGTAATATTATGTGGAGTGCTTGGAATATCTTCTTGTACTATATTTTCCGCTGATGTCACGATTCTCATACGTTTTTTCTTCACTGTCTCATCGACTCATATACCAACTGTTGATAACTTTAAATCCCGATCCGCGAAAGCAATTTCGCGAGCATTACTGAATTGCTGAAAAAAATTGAGGCAAGTTGCGGAGCATACGATCGATGGATCATCGGTGACAGAAAAAACAACACAAACAAGATTATTTAGTAATTATGGGGATCAAGTAACAGCAGCGAGATATATAGTACAAGAATATATTCGAAGCACTCAATAAAATATTACAGAATACCCAGATGTCAAGGACATTATGCGTGAAGCAGATACTTCAGTTGTACCAACATTGTCTACATTTATATATGCAGTTATCGTAGAGGGTAAAAAACAGATACTGTAACATTGCAAAACTAGTATATAGCCTGGGGTCCTGCGATATAACTGCAAGAATAAGACCTTGCTCATTTCTTTCTTGCGTATTACTTTCTCTGGCGGTATTTTTATTTAGAAAAGTTGCGTCAAAAACTATTGTAAATGCAAATCAAGCTTTGGGTTTCTGTTCAACCTACAAGAATGTCGCGATATTTAAAGCATCTGCTGTTAAATCTTGGAAGCCCGATTTAGATACGAATTCCTTTTTCTCGGTATATTCTTGAGAACGCGGATTGGAACATCAAAGAAAAAAATAACTCTGGAAGGGACGGAAAAAAATTAGTAACAGTTTATTGCAATGTTTACACAACCGAAGCACCAGATCCAGCAAGCCTGGTGAATTTAATTGTTTGCTCATGCAATCTGGGTTACGGAAAGCATTGTGAATGTGCAAAAGCTGGTTTACAATGTCAAGGTTGTCTTGAGGCTGAAGAAGAGAACATTGATGAAGAAAAGGATATACTTAAAGATTAGGTACATTATTACGTGCGAAATATTCATCCTCAAATTAAAAACTATTTAAATATTCACATGATGCACTATATAACTCTAACTGCCTGTAATATTATCTAAAGTTTGAGCAAGAAAAGAAGGCAATGGTTATTCCGAATAAAATGTTTAAGAAATAAAAAACAATTGGAGTAGGCCTAAAGGAGATATCGCAATAAAAAATGCGCCGAGAACCCTACCGCATGGGTGGGGTGGAAATAAGAGCAACAAAAGAAGGCGATGGTTATTTCGAATAAAATTTTTGAAAAAAAAAAACAAGTGGAGTAGGCCTAAAGGAGACATCGCAATAAAAAATGCACCGAGAACTTTACCGCATGGGTGGGGTGTAAGTAAGATCCTAGTGCTGCATTAAAAAAAATATACCCGTTTGTAAGTTATGAGTCAATAACTAAGCGCGAGAGTACATTGCGCGGAATAGGCGAAAAAATCCCCTAGTCCTGGAGCTAATCACGCATGAGTTATGATATCTATATCAAAAGTGTATAGAACCTTTTTTGTTGCAAATTTTATTTTAAATATTTTCACATTGATTCATTCTTGTACTCCGATGCACCCATTCGTAAATGATAGCCAAAATACAGCGCCACTATCCGTTTAGGGGATGTTTCTCGAGGCTAGGGTTGTATGTGTAAGCGAGCGGATGGGGAACTTTTTTGGTATTCATTTCTAATTCCTTTGCGGACATGATTATGCAGAAAAAAAACTTTTCTATTTTTTTCAGGATAAAAGTCTAATTTCCCCTGACTAATATAAAAATACCAGCATTGTAATAATATAATATATCGTATTGAAACGTCACCTTACTTCTCTGAAATAAACTTTCTACACATTTAATGGAAAGTTCCAACAGAAATTTTTCACATTGTAATTATACCCTACTCAACTTCTTGAAATGTCTAACTCAAAGTGCTTTTAGAAAGTTATATAAAAAAGTAACACACAACAATTTATATCTTTACTTGCTTCAAAGATAGTAAAGAAGAATTGATTGCGGTAATTATTTAATAATTTTCGTGAATTAAAGTCCTAGCTACACTCAGAAAAGAATTTGGTTTGTTCAATAACATTTCTCGGGCAATTTAAAAAAAGTATAGTTAAGTGAACAAAATTTCTGTTAATCAACCAGAGTTTTTGATTGATTCGTTTTATTTATTGTATTAAATATTTTTTGAAATAGTCAGATGCCATGATTAAACTAGCAAAAATGGGGAAAGCCTCAGTTGTACACCGCTAGATTGTAAACGTGTAATTTTGCCAACAGATTTACGCAGCAAAATTAATGGATTGTGATCGTGTTCAATTTTTTGGTTACATGATTTGAAGTTTGAAAACAAGAGAAAATTATTGACATCACGAAATTTTTTGGAATTTGCAGGCAAAAATGAGTTACCTTCAATCCTACCCCGCTAGATTGTAAACGGTGAATTTTGCCAACAGATTTACGAAGCAAAATTAATAGATTGTAATCGTTTTCAATTTTTTGGTTACATGATTTGAAGTTTGAATACAAGAGAAAATTATTGACATCACGAAATTGTTTGGAATTTGCTGCCAAAATTACTTGCAATTAAAGAAATGGAAAGCAGATATTTTTGACAACAAATTAAGCGAGGTGCATCAAATATGAAATTATTAAATACTCCAATTTTTTTATTGTCAGGGAGATATTTTTTGAAATGAAACTCTTTTTTATTCCATAAGTAATAATTTTATAACTATATTCAGTGCAGAAAACAGGGCTGAAGTTTTCATGGACATAATCAGATTCATTTATGTTTGCAATATTTTTGTGATCGGTAAACTTTGTCAAAAGTTTGTCCGAGAGTAATTCGCGCAATCGAGAGATCAGCTTCAGAGTTACGACGGTGATGGCGCTGAAGTTTGAGCATTCATCTCATTGATGGCGATTGGTATCTCTGACTCTGTTACATGCCCGCAATTTTCAAATGGTAACACTGTATTTATACATTCTTATCTGAATGAGAAGGTATTGGTTTTATATGAAAATCGACTTTTGCGGATTTCATCAAATCTCGACATTTTCGGACTCACTGATTTAATACTAGTTTTACGAATAAAATAAAAACTACGTATCCTATCAAAATGTGATCCAAAACAAATTTGTCGAACTTTTTTATATCCATAATTTTTGTTTTCTCATCTTTTTCTATATCTTGCATAGTTTGACCATAAAATGAAATTTCTTATTTTCAATAATTTTTTTGTGCAATTCAAGTTTGAATTTTTGAATATTACTTGGGTAATTTTTTTTAATAAAAAAAGACATAAGGGTAAATTGTTTGTCTTTTCGAGTACTACTGATAACTGTACATAGAATTTTCAAATCTTGAAAAGAAGTTGTCTCAAAATTTTTCAAAATGTGCTCACTTTTTGAATTTTTATCCAAAATGGCTGGCTAACAGACTTGAACTTCAATTTGAGACCCTAAAAGAATATACCAAAGGCCAATCCATCTGTTCATTTTTTCTAAAGTTATCGTGCTAAGGAACTAAAAATCCACATACAGACACATTCGTAAAAACCTGCTTTTAGGATTCAGGGGGTCTCAAAACGTGGACATTTGACAAAAACGGGGGGAGGGGGGGGGGCAAATTTTACACAAATATATTACCTTCTCATTATAGGATGAGAATGTAATAACAATTTTTTTATTAAACATTTTATTGTAGCTTTTTTCTTAGTGCACAAATTTTGTCTATTAGTTTTTTTGTGGTTTGTGTCGTTTATCCCAAAATTTTATTTATTTTATTCTCAAATGAGTTTTTTTACGAATGAAACAAAAACTACGCGTCCCATCAAAAAAATATTAATAACAAATTTGTAGATATTTTTTTCTCGCACAATTTTTGTCAATTAATATTTTTTCGTATCTTGTGTAGTTGGACTGCAAAATGGAATTTTTTATTTTTCATTATTTTTTTGTGCGATAGAAATTTCAATTTTCTATTTTGAAGAAAATTGAAAAAATTGTAATAACAATATTGTAGGGTGCCCAAAAAGAAACATTTTTCTTCTCCTGACTTTTTTTCCTATCGTGCTTTGTTTGGCTTGAAATGTTCATTTCCGTTTGTTTTTTGGAATATAATACGTTAATTCTTTTGAAAGTTATCGTTCTAACAAACTAAAAATCTACTGACTAACAGACAGACAAACAGACAGAGATTTTGTACAAACCTGTTTTTGGGGTCCAGGGGGTCTGAAAACGTGGACATTTGACAATGGGGCGAAGGGGTCAAATGTTACACAAATCTAATATGTCTCATTATAAGATGAGACTGTAAAAAGTGCGCATCCTATAAAAAGAACAATTTTATTATGAAACCTATTTTTGAAACTCGTGTCGTTTTTCCATAAATTTAATTCGTTTATTCTCAATGTTATTTTTAACAATCTAAACTAAAAATACGCATCCTAGCGTAAAGTGGTCTCAAAAATAATTTGTAACTATAATTCAGGCGAAATATTTTTTTTAAATAAAATGTTATTGTAGCTTGTGTCCTTTTTCCAAAAAATTAATTTTTTTGTTTTCAATATATTTTTATAACAGGTGTTTATAAAAAATCTGTAGATCTTTCTTCGTCCAACGACTTTTGTCTTTTAATATTTTTTTTTCGTCTCTTATGTCGCTTTTCCAAAAGTTTAATTTTTTAATTTTTAATCTTGTTCTTTACGATTAAAAGAAAATCTACTTGTTCTATCTAAAAATTATCATGAACTGATTTTTCGATTCTTTTTGGGTGAATAAGTGTTGTTAATTAATTATTTTTCGTACCTTGTGCCGTTTTCCAAAAAATTTAATTTTTAATTTATAATTTTATTTTTTACGATTGAAACAAAAACTACGCACCCCATAAAAATTATCAATGAAAAATTTGTAGCTCTTTTTCGGATGAACAACTTTTGTCACTTCATTTTTTCATAGTTTGTGTCGTTTGTCCAAAAATTAAATTTTTTAATTTTTAATGTTGTGTTTAATTTTTTAATTTTCATTCATTGAGATACAATTTTAAGCAGAGGATAAATTCTGAACCAAGAAGGTAAATTTTTTACCAAAAATATTAATTCTTTATAAAATTTTCAAAATGATCAAATATTTGAAATTTTGAAGGAATTTTCAACCTAATGGTTAAATTTTCAACCAAAGAAATTAATTTTCTACCAACAATATTAATTTTATACCAAAAAAGTTTAATTTTTCAAACATGGAGTAAGTAAATTTTCAGTGGAACAAATTAATGTTCACAAACATTTTTTTTCAAATAGTTTAAAAAAAAGAGGATTTGCAACTAAAATGATGAAGCATCAACCAAAAAGATTAATTTCCAACAAAGAATTTTCGCTTTCTACTAAGTAGTTGAAGTTCCAACCGAAGAAGATGAATTCTCAAATAAAACATAACAGTTGATGTTTCAACCAAAAAATATTTTTATTTTAATCTAAAAACAGCCGAATTCCACCAGAAAAGACGAATTTTCAACAAAACTAGAACCTCATACGCGCGCTCCGCGCGCTTCCAATTAATTTACATGCAATCATTTTATTTGCAAATGAAGTTAAATAAAGTACCATGAAATTAATTTTTACTTCAGTAACATAATAAAAAATAAATAAAAATAAAATAAATAAAAAATAATGAATAATTTGGCAACTATAAACATTTTCGTGCAACTTTGGAAAAATCCTCTAAAATGTCGGCGCGTACAAATTTTCATAGAAATGAATAGTAAATGATCTCAACTCGAGAAGAGTCCAAATTTCAAGCCATATTTCGAGCGCGCATAGCACTCAGATGGGTCACCATCTCGACGTACGACCGGGTTTGTGTATTCACTGCGTTTGAACTATGTAATGTCGAGCCGGAGGTTTGATGCCGAGGATGACTGTATGCATTCGATGGATAGGGTCGAATGTCTGCTTTTAAACTCGTCTGTCGAAAAGCCGGCTGTAATCGGGAGATGGTTTTCTGCAGGTTTCCTCTCCTCTGGCCAAATATTCAGGCAAATGCGATTACTTCTAATAAAGTTACATCCAGCAGCGGTTTATCATTGTTTGTGATTAAATTCATACAGTGATCGTGAGCCTACATTAATAAAAGAAAATTTTTCACAAAACCCATACCCATTGAAGTGGAGTTGTCTGGCAGTATATGTACTCATGCTAAGGACTTAAATGATGCTTTAGCAACGATAATGACCAGTGTCTATACCTCTGTTTCACCAATATTAATACCAGTTATATGTTCGTTTGAGTTTTAAATTACTGTTAAATATACGAAAAAATATATTGCAAAAGAAAATATATTTAAAAAAATCTTGATAAAGCAAAATATCATTCAACTGAAGTGATTATTAAATTACTTGAAGAAATTGAAAAAAAAAGAAATAAAACTGAAATTCATTAAAAGGAAAGTTTTTACGATTATAAAATTTGTATGCTTTTTTATTTCTTATTAAATATATACTGCATATATTATCTTATAAAAATGAATTTGCTGTAGTTATTATTGAAAAGGTTATAGCTGCATGTATGTTTTTATTTCATGTAAAAAATAGCCAAACTCTGAATTTATTTATGAAAATTGTTTTAATAATTAATAATTCCTGTAAACTTACAAAGCAGCATACAAAAGTGTCATCGGAAAGATATAAGTTGAATCCATGAAAAAATTGTGCCTATTCCTTGAAAAATAGCCAAACTCTGAATATGTTTATAAAAAATGTTTACATAATTAATAATCATGATAGATTTGCTAACTATCGTTAAAAAAACTTATTGGAAATACATTCTTTGTTTATTCCGTAAAAAAATTAAGCGTATTTGTTGAAAAATGGCCAAACTCTTAATTTCTAATTAATAATTCTTCAAAATTTACGAAGCAACCTCTTTTAAATATTCATAATTTTCCATTAGTTATAATTATGATAAAAAAACTGTTTTTAGTTAAAATTTTAAACTTCTTCTGAATTTGCCTGAAAGCTATCTAAATTTTGAAAAAATTTAAAAAAAAGAGCACGGAAGAGGTCATTAAAGTTTTTTAGGATTAAATAAATTTTTGAAAAAAAAGCAGACCCAGCCGAATTCTGTACAATCCCAGCAACTTTTCAGTATCTCATAAATATACAGATAACACCGGCACACAAAAAAAAGTGGTATGCCCGGCGGACTACACCGGCATATCTATATGTTTTTGGGGTAGCTGAATCCGAATCCGGAGTCCAAATACCCAAGTTAGCTCGTATTTTTCCAAAAAACACAAAAATAGAAGTAAAATCTCCGAAAACAGTGATGTTTCCTGTATATTTTTACAAAAAACAAAGTATTTTCATGCCCGGTGAACTTAACCAGCATATCTATATGTTTTTGTGGTCGCTGAATCAGAATCCGGGGTCCAAATACCCAAGTTAGCTCGTATTTAAAAAAAAAACGCAAAAATAGACGTAAAATCTACGAAAACAGTGATTTTTCCTGTATATTTTTACAAAAAACAAAGTATTTTCATGCCCGGTGGACTTAACCAGCATATCTATATGTTTTTGGGGTCGCGGGTATTTGATTTCCCCGGTACCACCCATATCTGGGAGGCGTTCCCCTATCCGCAACCTGGGGAGGCGCCCTATGGAGCACTAGCAACCCCACACGGGAGTCGCGGATCATGACTGAATTGCAATTCATGGCACTAGCGTTATCATTCCAAACTTTTGCCAATGTTGGTCTGAGACTAGCGGCCAAGCTTGAGCCAATTAAAAAAACATTGCTTGCAATTATTAGGCCATTCCTGACCAAATGACCAGAATTGGCAATTTTCTACTGAGTCGATACAAGATTTTTATAAACGACAAAATGGCGGATCCCTAAATAGGTCCTCAAATTATATTCCCTACACTCATTAACATAGTGTAACAAAAATTTTTAAATATGTAACAATTGATTCTAGAGCAAGTGCGAAAATTGTTCAATATTCTTTAAGATTATCAGGCTTTGCACTATTTTTTAAATACACCTTCAGATTTGGTGAGCTACTTTTCTAGTTTTTGCGACAAATTAAACAGGTAGTAAAAGGTTTTAAACTTCCGAATCATTCTTGAAAATATAAAGCTAAGTGATTCGATAGAAGATTTTAAAAAATGACATAACTTCGTTTTTTTACACTTTAGTAGCGTTTATTATGATTATAATCGTTTTCCAATATCCTTAGGTTTTTTTACTTTATGTTGGATTTGTCAAAAAATCCAGAAAATTTTATAACCAAATCTTTGGATTATTACACAATGAATCACTCTATTTACTGAAATAATCCCTAGGGAAAATTCTGCACGCAAGTACAGAATTAAAGTAAACTTCAAAAACATGAAAAGTATTAAATAATTGGAGATATCTACTTATTATTTTTAAAAACTATAAAAAATTAAGTTTCTCATGGATAGTTTTCTACTATAGATGACACAGCTTTGTATGCAATTTAATTTATGAGGAGAGTATAGTTCCTTCATTGAATGTTCTGTATTGTTTTAGTTTTCTCTTCTTTTCATTTCAATATAACTTCTAATTATTTTGCAATTCAAGAGTCTCGGGTAGTAAGTCACTGCAATGTCTTTAATAATACATGACTGAAAATATGTGGAAAAATTACGTAACATAGTTGGGTAGGGGAGGTCTAAAAAATTTTGGTACGACTTAGTACATAGAGCGGGAAGGGGTAAAAGTGGGAAAAATTAGTTTACGTAATTTGTGGATAACCCCAAATCTTGCGTTCAACTCATTACCAAATCTAGAAAATGGTTCCTAAAAAACTTTTGAATTCTTAAAATCGAGAATTAATTAAATCTACTGCGTAAATCCGGACCAAGAACATGGATAAATATTGCGTGATTGCTAAGTATTCACGAAAAATATTTTTTCGTGGAGTCGAAATTTTTACGAAAATAAACATACGAGAATCGTTACTTACATTTCTTTCTTATCAGATGCAACGTCAGATTGTTAAAACTAGCGCAAAAAAAAATGTTAGGCCTTAAAAACTTTTTTGTTAAAAACAAGAGAAACCAACAAAATCCGTATATCTACTGGAAAAGTATTTTTTATATTTTCAAATGTGAACAATGGTTTGTCCAAAAATGTATTGATCATTTTTTCTTTTAAATTTTCATTCATATCGCCCAGAAATATATTTGAGTTCGCAAAAAAATAAAGCATTTTTTGTTTTGAAAATCAATTATATTTAGAGGATCCGCAAAGCCCCATGAAGTTTAACACGTATTTCCCAGGAGAAAAAAAAACGTTTTTGTAAATTTTACACAGAATCGTCAATAACAGGTGAATCAAGTTAAAACTCAACATATCTCTTCATAAGTAGCCATAGAATACGAATAAAAACCTATTCTTTTAAATATCACTTCCATATGTCTGTTTTATAGGATCAATTTTCAATGTAAAAATTTTGAAATTGTTTCGATAAAATTATTAGTGCTGGGTATTGTGGGCTGCTGAATATTATTATGGTTTCAAGAACGTAAGTAAAAGTATTCTAAAGGTGCCTTATATGACTATTTGTAATCTTCCAATTTTATTTTTTATGCACACGAAGAAACATTGGAGTTGTTTCGTTAATAATGTTAGGGGTGATTTTTATAGGTTGCTGAATATTATTATAAGGTCAAAAACATAACCTGGAGTTTTCTAAAAGTCACTTCTGTGTCAATTTTCAATGTAAAAATTGTATACTTTTTTTACATGCAAATCTTTTAAAATTGTTTTGTTAAAAGTGTTACAGGTGGGTTTTGTTCATTGCTGAATATTATTATAGGGTGGAAAACATAACCTGGAGTATTCTGCAGGTGACTTGTGTTACTTGCAATTATTATTAGTATAATTTTGTACATTATTTACTTGAGCAGCATTACCAAATTACCCATCACCTCTCTCTCGAATGACATACATAAGTAAACCTTGGAGTATCTAAGACTGAGCTTAATAAAAATCTTATTAACACCTATCGAAGATGAAAAAAGAAAAACAATTTTATATTTTATCTACAATATAAATTGTTAGTTGAAAAAAATACAAAATTTACATATCATGAATTCTATTCGATGAGACTTTAGATATTTATCAATTATATTCGATGAACAGGTTTCATATTCATCCCAAAAGGCTGAACAATCCACGAACTTATATCATCGGAACAGAGTTATTGTTTTTCAATTGAAAGGTTTTGATTCTGGAAATTGAAATTATATTTAAATACTTTTTAATTTATGTTTCAAACCTTTTTTCTTACTTGAAACGTATTTTATGTAAAATGGAAACAGTTTATGAAAAATTAGAAACTTGGGTCTCCTCAGGTATTCGGGGAAATATTTTTAAATTTGAAAGCCTTTAAACATATTCAAATTTTTTCCTTTAATTGAAGACAAAAGTTGTAATTTCAATTCAATTTTAATTAACAGTAACTCATTTAATTCCCTGAATGATTCTATACTATTTGTAAAGTTTTTATGAAAATCATTTTAGTTAGGAAGTAGTAAAGTTATTCTCAATTATTCACTTTGCAAATTAAAATTAACTTCAATATAATTTAATTAAATGAGAATGCCCTGGATACTGTTATTTAAAATTTATTAAATATTAGACAAATATTTTTGGAGAGCCTTTCCTGCAAGGGGTTTTTATCCAAAATTATGATAGTTATTTTATCACACTTTTATTGTGAATTGATTTGCGACCCCAGTATTGTAATCAAAAAATTCTCGTCGTTTTGTTTGTGAGCAAATGTCGGTTTCCTTGCTTCAATCTTTAAACGATGTTAAATAACCCTTAAAATAAATTTGACCACTTCTTCTGACATAAAATCTTTCCGACGCTTATTTTGAATTTACTTATGACCACAATTCTATAAAAAAAATGTCCTATCCTTTTGGTTGTTAGTAAATTGTGATTTACTTGCTCGAAACTTTAGGGATGTTGAAACAACCCTTTAAATAAATTCAACGACTTTTGCTGCTGGGATATTATTCCCACATTTATTGCAAAGTGATTTTCGACTAAAATAGTATAATAGAAAAATCTCCCATAGTTTTGGTTGTTAATAAATTTGGATATACTCACTCGAATATTTAAGGGATGTTAAAAAATCCTTACAATTAATTGAAACACTTTTCCTGCTAGTGGTGTTGACTTGTTTCTACAATCTCGCAGGAAAATTCAGAAACCGTTTCCAATCCCCTAAAAGGCCAGTAAACCTCCTTCTCAAGAGCCACACGAGTGACACAAGTATGCTTTCGAATTTTTTAATTTTCAAAATTTTCCAATTAATAACTATCTTTGAAGAAAATTATTCTTTGAGACGATCCTCAGCATTAAGAAAAATTCTCGCAATATCGTAAATTATTCGAAACTTAAGAAAATATAATGAAAGTATAATTTAATAATGTTTTTTCGTATTATTATATTATTAATACTACGCATCATAAAGAAACAAATAGTTTCTGAAATAAACATTTTTGCGTATAATTTACAAACAAAATTATTTTTATGATAAATATTTCTTTAATTCAAAGTTGAATTACGGTACTTCTATATATTTTTAAATTATTAAAAGTAAAAATGTATGGAAATAATCGTTATACCATTTTAATTCTTATTTTATGCTTCAATCGTCAACTGTTTCGTGTTTTCAGGTAATACGTGATTATACATTACGAAACATTAAAATTATTTGTATTCGCGCTGAGCTTTGAAAACGTCTAACGCAAATAAGGCGATTTGAAACAACTGATATCATTTTCCAAACATCCTATTTTTTGTCAAATCTCGTCATTTATTTAGTAAAAAATCATGATTGCAAAAATATTGTCTAAATATTCCTTTTTCTAAGATAACGGTAAAAGTGGTTTCCGGTTTCTTACCAAATAATTAATTATCTATAAAAAATATATACTTGCTATAAAGAGATTTAATTCGAGAATTAAAGCATATAAATTCTCAATTCATAAAGAGCTCTTTTTATAATATATGCTGAAGAACAATTAGTGGACAATTATCAGAAATATATTAATTTTATAGAGGAGAGCCTGTATATTACTTTCAATGACTAAAACCTTTTTTTGTTATTTCTGTCAAAACATGCGAAAGGTATTCTATGTTAAGAAGTTACGATTTACCGTCCGTCCTATATATTTCTATTCTGCCTCCTCATTTTTAATCTAAACAAGACATCTCGCTGAAATTTTTAAAACGCCGGAAATCTATTATACCACTGCTGTCGGTCCCATTTAAAATTACATTTTTTTCTAAATAATGAAATTTATTTTAATTTTTAACATACAATATAATTGAGAACTGAGCTGTATAGTACCTTAATTCTATATCAGCCAGGGTGCTGAAAACCTCCTCTCAATAAATTGCATTTTATGTTAAAAATAAATAAAATGTCTTGTGCGGTAAGCTTTAGTACTATAGGACCCCATTGTAGGTGCAAAATCATAGGCCGCCATATTGCATGTTTACTGATATACCGATGGTATATAATTCATGTAATTTTTTTCATTGAACGGTTCTTGGATGTTAAGGCATTTTTTGTTTCATACTTCTTTTTAAATGAAAAAAATTGTTAATGCTCCTTCTACGAGGAAGCAAATACTTTGACAATTTTATCATCATGAGGAACCACAATAAAATTATAATTACAACTAAAGGGTAACACCCGAGATCCTTCATCAGGGTGTTTCGCGATCCTCAAATTCCGTAGTTTTTTTATAAAAAACAAAAGGGTTTTAACGCCTTTTAAGTGGCGATTCAGTGACCAATTCATCAATGTTGAGTAGAAATATGATCCGAATATGGGTCAGATTCAAGGTCTTGGCTCGCAAGTTTGAGCGCGGTTACAGCGCGCGACTGTTCCTTCTCGCGCTTCGCGCTCGATAATGTATTAATCCCGTGCTACGTGTTCGGTATTTGTATTTCCCCCACATTTACGCACAGACATTTTAAAATTAAAAGTAAAAGCATCGACTACTGTAATTTAATGATTGTGAATTCTCTTTGGTTAAAGCTCCTACGGCTTTAACGAACACATTCTCAGCACCTATCGTGCTTCGCACTCGATTTTGTCGAAAATGTAAACTTTTCTACATTATGTTCAACTCTATTATATAAAATGTATATTATATTTGTTTATGTACCTCGGTCTAGGACTGCTTATTCAAATATTTCAAAATAAAGTACAAATTTTATTTTTAATGATTACTTTCATATTTTTTTCCTATTTTGCAATAAATTTCATTCTCAGCTACCGTGAAAAATGTATCATTTCAATAAATTAATATTAATAAAATTCATAATATTATGCCTTGGTATTAAAACATACGTATTTTCATTGTCTTGTTTTATAATTTAAAAAAGTTCGCATCCTATACAAAAAAAAACAATTTTCTTATTAAACATTTCATTGCAACTTGTGTCGTTTTTCCATAAATTGAATTTCTTTATTTTCAATGTTATTTTTTACGATTTGAACTAAAAATACGCATCCTAACGTAAAGGGGTTCTAAGCAAATTTGTAGATATAATTTGGGCGAACAATTTTGTTAAATAAAATGTTATTGTAGCTTGTGTCCTTTTTCCAAAAAGTTAATTTTTGATTTTTAATATATTTTTATCACAACAGTTTATAACAAATTTCTAGATATTTCCTGGTTGAAAAACTTTCTTATTTTAATTTTTGTTTCGACTCTTGTGTCTTGTCCAAAAATGTAATTTATTTTTTTGTTTGTAATGTTGTTTTTCACGAACAAATCAAAAACTACGCGTCCAATAAAAAAGTGAATAAATACAAATTTTTAGATCTTTTTTGGGTGCACAATTTTTCTTGATTAATTTTTTGTTCTGATCTTGCATAGTTTGACCGCAAAATGGAATGTCTGATTTTTCATTATTTTTTGTGCGATCAAAATTTTCGCTTTTTCGAAAAAATTCAAAAAGTTGTTATGATAATCTTGTAGGGCTTACAATAAGCAACATTTTTCTACATTACTTTTTTCATATCGTTCATTGTTTGGCTTAAAATGTTCATTTTCGTTTGGTTTTTGGATTTTTAAAATGCTATAACTCCGACAATTTTTATTTGATCGAAAAAAGTCGTGAGGATAAATGGTTAGAATTTTTTATTGCTACGAATAGCCGTTTGAGATTTTACATGACAAGAATGTTTTTAAAAGTGAAGTTTTATAGAGATGAAAATATTCTTTAGTTTGGAGAAGAAAAATCATGCATTCTTATAGAAATCCAACAGATTGCAGCTCTCCATTTTACCTCTAACACTTTTCCTTTCAAATTTGGAATATTTCAATCATTAAAAAATCTAGATGAAAATTTGTAATGGCTTGATGCGTGAAATGAGTTTAATTATCAAAAAATCTGGAAAAATTGTTTTGATTTTGACATTGTAACAGGTCATGTCCGGAAAGCAACCAGAAGTGGGTAGATTTCATGTTCGAAAAAAGTATATAACACGTGCGCTTATGGCACTAAAGAACTTTATATGCGTTTTTGCGAAAAGAAATTTTCGAAGATCCATCTTCAAAAATGCCCGGAGATTCGTTTTTTTAACCTAAAGGGTTTGTCTTTGGCTTAAAATGCCGAGAATTTATATGGGCATATGACCCTATACGTAACTCCATACCGGTGCGAGAAATGTGAAACGTGAAAAATAGAAAAGTTTGGTCAAAGAACGCGAATGTTCAAGATTTTCAACTTTATTAAAATAATAGAAAGGCCATATTCACCTCCATACCATTTATTGTTTCAAAATGGGAAAACAAGAATTATTTGCGTCATTTTCACATAATTTAGAATTTCATGTCTGTAACATATCTCATATGTTTTAATTATTTTCGCTTAAAGGCTTAGAAGTCATAAATTTGACGAAATGAAAACGAACTTATTTCCCCTATAGTAAAATCGCACAAGGTGAAAATTTGTTTCCCATGTTGGCCTTCTCCAGCCGACATGTGTAGATTCGGTTCACTCGAGATTCTGATATTTTAAAGGAAAATAGATCAAGGTTGCTTACTTTAGAGCATTGAAAATACGGTTTATGCAAACCTTCATTGACTTCACCTGATCCCACCCTCTAAATTAAGGTAAACATTTTTGTAAGTAATGAGATAATAGACAGTATATATACAAGTGAAGCTTTCAACATTTTATCAGTTACATCTAAAAAATTTCGATAAAAATCAGTTTTCTGTCTCTGACAAAATGAGGTTTTTTATTTGTGCTGTACTTTTCACTTGTGTGATATGTATTCATTCTGTTCGTAAGTAGAATATAATATAAAATATTACCAAATACATCATATTAAAATATCTTATACATTTATGTGCATCTGTATGACAAGAGCCTTTATAGTTGATTCTAGTTTAGAAGATATTTGCGTTCTTCTAAGTGAAGGTCAAAAAAATTTTTTTCGTGTTTGAAATAAGATTTTTTAACTCAGTTGTTATTAATGCTACAAAAAAATTTTTCAATATGAAGTTACGAAGAAAAAATTAAATATTTTGCAAAATTAAGAAAACAATAACGAGATTCAACTTTTGAAATTTTAGCTTTAAAAATAGGTTTTATACATATTTTCTGGTCCCAGGAAGATGAAAAAATTAAAATAAGGTCAACGAAATTTCATGTCTACTTTCACTTAAATTACCCACGAAGTTTTGCAGGTTTTTTTTCAATTGGTGTTTCATCTTGTTGCGCAATCGTGTCATTTGCCAAAAAAGCGTTGAATAAATTGTTACGCAATAATTTGCTATAAATTATCTGTTAAAATAGTTTGCTATAAAGTCAATTTAAATGTACTGCCACGTGGATTTTTACGTTCATGCCCACGTCGACATTTTCGCCTGGATGAAATTTTTGTTCTTCTCTATAATATCTTTGTATCTATTCTCATCGCAAGTAGTTTACCATCTAATACAAAATTAATCATTAATTAAATTATTTTACATCCAGATACCAACCCAATTCAAAAATTTATTTTTCTCAAAGCATATGCACTGAACAAGTTGAAACAAATGTTATCATAGGTGCGTTCCGCTAGCACCTCCACAACGGAATTTGAATATTTTCTTCATCTTGGGATTTTTTTGGGCACTGGTACCGATTTTTGGGCTCTCTCGGTTTTCTGAAAGAACCGGATTTTTGGATGGAGGTCCTGACAGCCGGCACCTCCACTATATACAATTTTAGACATTAAAAAATTCAACAGCTCCAGAATTTGGGGCTTTTTTTGGTCTCCAAAAATGCAAGAATTATTCACGAAAAGACCCTCTCTCCTAAAAACTAGGTTAAAAAAATTTGCACTTTAACTAAATGTAAGCATATCAGAATTTTGGGCTTTTCCTGGGCGAAAATCCCGATTTGAAAATTATGTTGAAAAATTAAAAAAATCAACAGCGCCAGAATTTTTGGCTTTTTTGGGCTCTCCAAAAATGCAAAAATTAATTTTTAAGAAGCAACCCCTATCTCCTAAAAACTACCCTCAAAATAAAACATGTACTCGAACTAAATGTAGGCATATCAGAATTTTTGTTTTTTTTGGGCTCTTCTTGGGAAAAAATCCCGATTTTCGGGCTCTTTTATTTTTCTCAAAAAACTCAACTTTTGAGTGGAGGTGCTGGAAACTATCAGCACCTCCACTGCAGAAAATTGGAAAAATTATAAAATCAATAGCACCAGAATTTCGGGCTTTTTTTGAGCTCTCCAAAATAAAAAAATTAATTTCCAAAAAACAACCCTTATCTCCTCAAAACCATACTCAAAATAAAATATGCACTCAAACTAAATGTAAGAATATCCGAATTTTGGGCTTTTCAGGGCTCTCCAAAAATGCAAAAATTAATTTTTCTAAAACAACCCCTATCTTCTAAAAACTACCCTCAAAATAAAATATGTACTCGAACTAAATGTAGGCATATCAGAATTTTTGGCTTTTTTGGGCTCTTCTTGGGCAAAAATCCCGATTTTCGGGCTCTTTCATTTTTCTAAACAAACCTGACTTTTGAGTGGAGGTGCTGGCCACCTGCACCTCCACTTCAGAAAATTGGAAAAATTAATCAAATCAATAGCGCCAGAATTTTGGGCTTTTTTCGAGCTCTCCAAAATGCAAAAATCAATTTTAAAAAAACAACCCCTATCTCCTAAAAACTACTCTCAAAATAAAATATGCACTCAAACTAAATATAAGCATATCAGAATTTTGGGCTCTTCTTGGGAGAAAATCCCAATTTGAAAAATTGAAAGAATCAACAGCGCCAGAATTTTGAGCTCTTTTGGGCTCTCCAAAAATGCAAAAATTTATTTTAAAAAAACCGTATGTACTAAAAACTACTCTCAAAATAAAATATGTACTCGAACTAAATGTAGGCATATCAGAATTTTTTATTTTTTCGGGCTCTTCTTGGGCAAAAATCCCGATTTTCGGGCTCTTTTGTTTTCCTGAAAAAACTGGGCTTTTGAGTGGAGGTGCTGGCAATCATCAGCACCTCCACTGCAGAAAATTGGAAAAATGAATAAAATCAATAGCGCCAGAATTTTGGGATTTTTTGAGCTCTCCAAGATGAAAAAATCAATTTTCAAAAAACAACCCTTATTTCCTAAAAACTACCCTCAAAATAAAATATGCACTCAAACTAAATGTAAGCATATCAGAATTTTGGGCATTTTTTGGGCTCTTCTTGGGTTGAACTTCAGTTATGTACAATCTCTTGATAATCGTCAAAACTGAAAAACAATTGAAATGCTTCCAATATTCCTATTGCTAAATATGAATCATTTTTGGTTCAATTTTGTTTCAGTACATTTTGACGCCGTTTCTTTGTTTAAAATGAAAATTTGTTTACTTTTTCTGTGGACTTGAGTCCTGGTAGCAGCCGGACAATAGATTTTACTTTTCAATTAAACTTAGGCGCTGTTTGTTCGGAATAAAAGCGAATTTTTTGGGTTTTTTGATAAACTTTAATAAAAACTCAAAATTTCTTCTTTCAGAATCAATGTTTCCAGAACCAAATGGAAATAGACATGTGTCTTTTAATGGTGTGAGATTTCCAGTACCCATTGGTGGATCGTTTCATACGACGAAAATTGGATTATGTATTCCTGACAGTAAGCGAACTAAAATACAATCTATAAAAAATAATAGAGAATTCTGCCTGAAATATTTACTATATAGCTCATATCTTAATTATGGAGTGTTTCATGGGCACTAGGGTGGTCCATAAAATTGACATATAAATAGAGTGCATGATACCCCATCCCCATATTTTATGAGGTTTACAGAAACAAAATTCGCTCCAAGTTTTTTTTTCTCCTACTTTCCTTCAATATTAAGACGTGCTGCAATGGCACGGAAATCCCATAAAGATTAACATGGAAATATTTTTGTTATCGAAAAAATGTGATTTACGTTTCTAGGTTGAAACTTCGCTTGCGGGAGATTATTAGAATTTGCTAAGGAGTCCCCAAGGAATAATTTCCGCTAAATTATTTTGAATTTTGACAATTTGGTGCAAAATTGATACATGTTTGTCCTTTTTTCCATTGTTAGTTAGTTTTAATCGACAATAATTTTGTTCTCACTAAATCATTGAAAGGAAGTTTTTTTCACGTTTAATCATTTACCAATTGTTGAAACAGACAATTATAATAAATTTATAATTTTTCGTAAAAAAATGTGATTGTCTTTGTCACTATTAGTAAATATTTACGTAATTCAGATATTACCAGGAACCTCACAAAATGGGGAGGTGGCATTCCCTCTATTTGAAAAAATAAATTCAACACGTATGACGTTGATTGAAACAATCTTGCCAATGCCTATTACAGTTTTTTTTTTTTTTAATATGTAAGAAATAAACAATCTTACGTCAAGGGGTGGGGTAGGGGGTCATAAAAATCTTACGTATACTTAGTGGACTCATAATTTAGAAGTTATAAGTAAATGGATTTTTTAGTCTTGAAATTAATAAGCAAGTATATTTTTCTGGCAGTAAAAAATAATAATCCAATCATTCCTATTGATAATGATGAGCTGAAGCGTGCTGAAGCATATGTTGGAGTATACAAAGTCGAAAAAAGATTCAGAGGTCTAGTGCCGATACTTTATCCATCAAGTGCAGGTAATCTAACCGATAATTTGAAAATTTGCCTCTCGCTTTTGAAGTACTTTTTGTCTGATGACGTGTAGGTCAGTTTAACATCTGAATAATTGTCTCCAATATTATGTTGCTTCCCTTGATTTGTAAGTTATTCATTTTGTGCATACGAAATTTTTATTTTTACTCCACTTCACTAGTTTACAGCCACTTTGCCCACCATATCTCACTATGATTTTCCTATGTATTTTGGCCCACTAAACACGAAAACACACTCAACAATTTTTGTATGGAAGCGTTTTTGAGATATCAATGTTCAATTTTTTTTTTCAATTTTCAGAGTTGTTCCGACGTTTTTGAGTATATTTTGTGTTCTAATTGACGTATTTCCCTAGTTGGCTAATATTTTCGATTTCTCTTCTTCCCAGGACGATATGTGAATTTTCAACCTCGATTTTTTTCAAATAAATACAACTTGTTTAACTTATTACAATTGCTAGCACCTGAACTACTGGGCCGATCTGAAAACTTAAAATTCTGCAAATTGAAAAAAAATCGAACATTCATATCTCGAAAACGCTTTCATAAAAAAAAGTGTTGTGTGTGATTTTCGTATTTAGCGGACCAAAATACATTTAAAAAATCATATTAAGATGTGGTGGGCAGACAATTTTTTTTATTTTGTAAAGTAGTACAAAAGGGCTAACGACTTAGTTTCAAGATCCTATTTTAAGAATGCTTCAATTCTTCAACGATTTTTAGAAATTTTCAATTATATTACTTTCTTTTAACGACAAAGCAATACTTGATCACAAAAATATGTTTCCCGATATTATTTGTTAATTTTAGAAACAAATTATGTAAACAAATTCCCAGTGTAGACATTTAAACTAAAATAAAAAATATCATCTCCTAATTGTCATTAACAGGCATAAAATCATGTCACTACTAATACTGACTGACAATTTTTCATACAATTTGTGCGTAAAATAAGCAAATAATACTAAATGACAAACTTTATGTACTAAATTCTTATAAATCTCACTAGCAACATAAATTAAGGACAATTGAGAGATAAAATTATTTTTTATTGACTTCAAATGTTCGTAATGGGAATTTGTTTATATAATGTGTTTCTGACTTTAACAAATAATATCGGGAGACATAAAAGCAAGTAATATTAATGAAGAATTATCCTTCACAAATGAGCAATCCATAATATTCAGGGTTTGTTAATAGAACTTGTTTGTAACAATTATCATTACAAGTCAACTATTTTTTTCATTTTACGCACCTTATTATTGCAAGAAGAGTCCATTTTTTCATGAAAGGTGATTTCATAAGGAATCTTTATATCCTAGTTCAACAAAATTTAAAAATTTCACAATTTTTTATTACAATTTCTATAGATTAAAAATGTATAATTTTATCTCAATACCTCTAAATTTCAAGAAAATTCTAATATCGTGTGTTCTATACCATTTTTTTACATACAGGGTGAAGTAACTATAGAGGCACATGTTGATATGAACAAAATATTTGTAATCTTTTAATTAATTGATAACTATGTTTTTCTAATTGTACAGTTCCAAAAAAGGTAACACTCGAAGTTCAACCTAAGGATTATTTGGTACGCAAATCAGTAGAAATTGGAATATATGAGGAGGACTTTGGATTTCGCGCTCTCAAGCTGGTAATTTGAAAACCAACGTACAATCGAAAACGAATATATTATAGAATTATGCCTAAAGCGTCCTATTTTTTCTGTGGTGTATTTTGGCTTTCTCTCACATTTTCTTTATCCCAAGGGAGTTAAATATACAATTTCACGTACTTCAAGCCACTTGTTAAATTAAGCTTTTCTTAAATTATTACGATATGATTTTTTTTGAACCAATGTCATATTTTTAGTGTGCAGTGAAAAAAATGACAATGTAATGTTTTGGACCATTAGTATAGATTAACTCACTTAGTAATTTATATTATATATTTGTTAATGGTTGATAGAAATAACTAAAATAATTCTTGTTTCCGCTTCCTAACAGATCGCAGCAATGTGAAGATTGACCACATACGTCATATGCAGACATAATGAGGATGATGGCGCGTGCAAATATTGACGAAAAATTAAAAACTGAGAAAAAATGTTAAATCTACATAACAAATAAAAAGCTTTAACATGAATATGAATTTTTTCCAATCATATTATTAAAATTTTACACTTTTCCAAAGAGGATTAAATCCTCCTTATATAACAGTAGAATTTAAAAAAAGTGTCGTCAAGGTTTATCTGAATGTTTGCCTGAATCTTTTAAGTGATGAATGAAAAAAATCGATCAAGCCCTTTTTCACATTTTCAAAGGAATAAGAAAAATTTAATTATGGGCAAAGCCCTATTTCGAAGAATTCAACAAAAAAATTAGAAGCTTTTTAATAATTTTGAAAGATTTGAGGAGATTAATTTTTTTTAAGATTTCTGGGGAAACTGTAAATGGTTTAGGTTTTATTTTAAAAGAATAAATTTAAGTTTTGAAGATTTCAAAATGTGTGAAACAAGAATATGGAAGACTTCAAAATAATTTTTTTTTCAGGATTTAAACAATTTTTAGGTAAACTGAATTTGGCAGAGTGTCCAGTGAATGAAAAAAATGTTCTTAACATTTATGGGAAAATTACAAATGATTTTTTTTAATAAGTTCTAAGAGAAAATTGAAAAAGATTACAAAATATTTCAAATTATTTTAGACAAAATCTGAGTGAGCTTAAGAGATATTTAGAAGTTTTGAAATGATTCAAAAACAATTTAAACTATCAAAGATATTTCAAAAATTTTGTAAAGTTTCAAGAAAATGAAATAAAATCATTAGGTTTCAGCTCTGAAGAAGTGAACAGCAATGTTCACGAAACGCCGGCAAAATTCGTAGTTTTGCACACGATTGAAACCCGAAAACCTCCTTTAAATTTATTTCTAAAATTGTAAAAAAAAAAATCTGAAAGATTTTAAGGAATTTTTTTTTTAATTTTGAAGAATTTAACAGAAATTTTAGTCTTTAAAAGGTTTTACAAAATGTAAATTTTCAAAGATTTCAAACAAAAACTTCAGAAGTTTTAAAAGGATTTTGAAAGATTTCAAGAGAATAAACAATTTTTCTTAAAATTTCTGGGAAAATTTGGAATATTTTAGTTCAATTCTTTTACATTTTCAATGATTTTTCAAAATTTTAAGAAAAATTCGAGCCAGTTCAAAATATTTCAAGGAATTTTAGAGGTTTTGAATAGATTAAAAATATTTTTAAACTTAGAAACATTTCCAAAAATTTATGAAATAGTTTTTTATTTCTTCCAAACTTCTGAAACCATTTAAAAATACTCGAATTTTTCCTGATATTTTGTAAGATCCTGTAACATAAAAAAATGTCTTTAAAATCTTCTAGATTCTTTTTTCAAACATCTGAAATATTCAAAAATCTTTTTTAATTCTCTCAAGAATATTATAAAAAATAACATCTATATAAATTTAAAAATAAACTGATAATACTTCTTTTCTTGTCAGTAATTTCAATATTTGTATGACTAAAAAAAATATTTGAAAAGCATTCAGTGTTACATCAATATATTATTTTATTTATTTTTAGACAATCCTTTTTCATTCATAAAAAAATTTCAACATGATGAAAATAATTTTGGTTTGACAAATAATTCTTTCACGGACTCTTTAATTTGCCCTACTGAGTGGCGCCGCGCCATAGAAGACCTGAAATTTGATTTTTTTCTCGAAAACCAGTGGCAAACCCACTCCAAGAATTCTAGGACTTGTAGACCACATTTATACTTTCCTCTGACGAAAAAAATAAAACAAATATTTCAAAAATTGCATTTTTGGGAAACGCGTTTTTAATTTTTATTTTTTTTTCACAAAATTTTCGAGAAAAATTTTATTTTTTATTTTTTATTTTTCAATTTATCTCAAATTAAGTTAATTCAGACGTCGAAAAGTTAAAACGGTCAATTAGAACCCAAGATAGGTCATTTAAAAAAAAAAAAATATCCAAAAACTCAAAGTCCCATATCTCCGCTATTTTTTCGAATTTTCGAAAAATATTTGGTGGGATTTCTTTTTCACCGCCAAGCAATCATATATCATGAATTACAGCCAAATCCCATTTTGAGACGAAAATTTCCGTGATCAGTTGACGTGGACTCCAACAACTTGTAAAAAAATTATTTTTCACCATTATGATAATTTTGACTGCGAAAAGCCTAAAATTATAGGTAATAAAATCGCTACCAAAAAATTATTGATTTTATTATTGAATTGTATAGCTTTTGAAAAATAAAAATACGGTGGAGTCTCATCTATTCTCCAAATCAGTGCTGCCAATTTGGCTCCCCAACCGCACTGCGCATGCGCCGCACCAGCAGTAAAGAGTACAATTAAATAATTATTTCACTTTGCCCTCTGAAAGACTATTTTGTTATCTGAAAATAAATTTTTATTGTTTCCACAATGATGATTTATCATAAAAAATTGATTTACACATGTCAAAGTTTCGAAAAAGCGCGCCATTTACCCTTATTCCCTATCGCCTTTATTTCCCGTCGGCTGTAGACGGTTATGTCCATTTGCGCAGTTCCGGCAACTCCCACGACGGTCCCGGTATATTGTCCTCCGCACAGTGGCTGACCAATTAAAAAGTGGCCCGACGAGCGGGAAGCCTTGAATTGAGTATTTTAGTATGACGGTATAGGAATACGTCATACGACTTTTGTGAGAAAATATTATAAACGTAAAAGTCATAAATGTACAAATAGTAATATTCCTCAAGTCTAGAATCTATTTTTTCAGTCATATTCCATTTTTTTTTTGTCGATTCACGACCTTTCAGTTTCATGAAATAAAATAAAGTATCCTAAATGTCAGGTGAGTTGTACTTTAACCTCAAATTTCGGACAGATGCTTGTATTTCGTGAAACTGAAAGGTCTTCAACCGATAAAAGGATGAAGAAACAGAGCTGCGCAAATGCACTGTACACTTGAAAAGATTACTATGCAGACCTTTATAACTTACCTTCACGTTTCGGAGATTTTCTCCAAAAAGTCGTACGTCTACAATTTATAATCCATATTGACAGTCTTTCTCTTTGTCCTAGTGGAAAACGATAAAGTTTAAATCCATCTTTTCTTTTGTTTTTAGAAGACGGAGCACTCCCTACCGAAAGTCTTGATCATTTCTAGATATTTTCTAGACTCAGCTCGTCTAGCGAACGTCTAGGGCAATTTTATGATGGTCGCCTTGTCAAGGGTTCGTCTCTTTTGAGTCTAGCATTCGTCTAGTATCATCTAGAAAGGGGTCAATTCTAGATGATGTGCTCCTAGAAAATCTCATCTAGAAATCGTCTAGATTTCCGGTAGGGCTACAGCAGAACATTTTTTTTGTATATTCTAAACTTAATTTTAACTAAAATGCAGGACATGCTTATCGCATTGTTTCCCGCAAGCTGTCCAGGAACTAATAAGGTGGTTGCATATTCCTGTCTAATATAGAATCCTAGCTTCACGGATGTTTGGAAGGAGAAAAAAATAAATTCTCATAAATTCTCGCAGAGGAGGAACGTCGGGTAAGTTACTCGGTAACTTACCAATATTACCGTAAGTTACCAGGGTAATTTACCCGACTTAAAACTCTAGAGATTTTGCATGGTGTTTCGTAGGATACGGTAACGTTAAATAGGGAGTTTTTGCATATCGTTCACAGTTTGTTCACAGTCTGCTACAGAAGCTTCCCCTAAAAAAAAGGTCTTCAGTGGTAATGTCCGGCCGTTCCGCATTTTGAGTCTAGATAGTTGGCTACCTTGATAGTCTATATATAAAGTCAGACCCAGTCAGACCAAACTCCTTCACAGGAATATAGATGAGCAGTAACCGTAAATTACTAAATTTACCAAGTTTCTGATCAAATTTACCGTATTTACCGTAAATCCGGTAAATCATAGTTTTCAAACAAAATATAAACAGTTGTCTCATTATTTATGTCTAAAATGAGCTATTATTAAATGCACGAGTTCATTTTGCAAAGAAACTCCTACTAAAATTATTTGATCTAGGAAAAACTGACAAAGTGTCGAGTCGTTAACGAACATAACCTCGTTAACACAGCACCCTAATAGCACGGAACGTTCCAGGAATGTTCCCGGGAGGTGTAAAATGTCCGCCGTTTGGGAACGTTCCAGGAACGTTCCATTGGAACCTGAGGGGAACCTTCTATTATTGTTATTTTTAACAACAATTATCTCGTAAACCGTAAGAGATAGGTGGAAAGGGATGTAATTTTTGAGTTTTGTGTACCGCATATACTATCTATAATATGATATCCATATCACTTACGGTTTACGCGATATTTATTGATAATAATAACAATAACGGTATTTTTTGTTTGGAACGTTCCAGTGGAACGTTCCCAACCGGCGGACATTTTCCACCTCCCGGGAACGTTCCGAAGGTGCCCCCGGAACGTTCCTAGAACGTTCCGTGCTATTAGGACATAGTCAAAGTCCTAAGTCAGAATAATTTAGTTTTCTAGAGTTATAAATGAATCGATTTATTGTTTACAGCTGCCCACAACAGAACGTTATTTCGCTCTCCTAACAAATTCCGATTTTGTTGGTTATCTACATCTATACTGCAACCCTTCATATTATATTTTATTTATGCGGTGTCTGTTCATTACTTCGAATTTAATTTATTTTATTAAATTATTTCATAAAAAATACGGACATGATTGTTAAAAACATTACTTTATTCTTAATCATAATTTTTTTTAAATTTATAGTCGCGGTTTCAATGTAAGTTCATATATACATACATCAGGATAATACAAATTTTCATGATTTTCCAGTTAAAAAAATTAATATTTTCAGAGTTTTACAATATTCGTCAGGAATAGACATGTATATAATTATTTTATTTTAATAACTTTCTTTCCTTTATAATAATGCATAACACCGATGAAAACTTAAATTTGAGAGGTTAGGTTCCTCTAAAACGTCTAAAACGTAATATTTGCACTTGTTTCTAGGCATGTTTGCTTTGAAATTAACAAGAAACGTTATAAAATTACGTTCTGCACTTGATAATCTGCTTGCAGTCTTTTAAATTAAAATAAAAAAGCTAATTATCACTCTTACGGTATATATGGTAAATATGGTAAGAAGTGTGAGAAATTCGGTAATTTACGAGGTAAGGCCGGTCAGCGCCCATCTTTACACAGGAACCGTCAACATTACACGTACAGGTTCGTGTGCAGCTCGGTGTACAGGAACATGTGCAGAATTCTCCGAGGATCCTGTATAGGAATTTTCAGTAGAAATGTTGGTGCTTCTCTATATATTAATGAAACATCAATCGTCAGAGGAGCACCAAAGTTATTAATTTATTAATTACTTGCCAAAAACATTTGAGCTTTAAAAATTAAATTTATTAACAAGTAAGCATTCTATCGATTTATTTAAAATAATAAATTCTTGATTACTATTATGAGGAGTTGTTTTCTAAACATTCTTCATGAAAAATTACAAAAAACCGAAAGTCAAAAATGGTATAAAATCAAATAGATTTTTTGAAACTATTGAGTGTAGAAAAAAATGTTGAACATAAAATTGTGATATTTCTTTAAAAATCTTTAGGCCTGTTATAAAAGAGCATTATGAAAAATCAATACCCTTTCTTCATAAATTAGAAAAACTACAAGGAAATTTTTATTTTCATCGTAAGGACTATTATCACTCTTAAACTATTGACTAAATAAAAAAGTGTTACAAAGACCAAATATCTATTTCACTGAGTTCTACATTTTTTTGTGCACAATATTTTTCTCTGAAATGCATAGTTTTAAAGGTATAGTTCGTTTTTCAGCCATAATTACGAAAAATCAGCGTGATTATATCATCCTTGGTCAATTTTTTCAGAAATTAAAATTAATAAAAAAGCTTCTGAGGCTTTTCTTGTACAAGATTGAATGTATGAATTTGCATATAATATTTGCATATAAAGTTTGGACTAAAGCAACTAAATCGATGAGAGAATAGTAAATTTTACGGAAAGTATCAGCTTTTTTAGCCTTCTAAATATTTATGTAAAGGCCGTGGCTGCTTGTTCCGAAATTTCGGTACAAAAGTAGCCCGATTTTTTCGGTACAAATAAGGGGAGCTGGAAAAGGGGCTATTTGTACCGAAATGTTGGCACGTATAGCTGTCTTTTTTCGGTACGCGTAGACACTTCCTTATATGTAAAAGCAAAACAAAGGCTTCAATGAAATTATTTCCATGAATTTTTTATTTAGTATATACTGTAACTTAGACCTTAATACAAAATTGGGATAGCTGAACTTGAAAATGAGAAATTGGCAGTTTTTTTAAGTTTGGTGAAATTTAGTGCATTTGTACACAACTATGAAGATGGTCTTTTCAAGTTTTTGAGATACGTGTCTGATCAATATATTTTTTAAATCTACTCTTGAAAACGAATAAATTCAGCCATTTAATTTTAAAATCGATTGTGCATTGCCTTTTTTATGCAGGTTTGAAAAGAAAAGTGAAATTGCAACGAAAACATCAAATTTGAAACAAAAAATCATGGAAAGATCTGATTAAAAAAATCTAATACTTCGTTTTTGGGCACCAACTGTAGTGATGGGACATCGATATCGAAATATCGGAAATATCGATAGTATCCTATTTATTGATATATCGAGTTGCATATCGATATAAATGTTCGATTTCGATATTTCGCTCTCTTCCCGCGCGATTTCTCTTCCTGTTCTTACTTCGCAGTTTCGTGTTTCTCATTGTTTGTTGATTTTGCAGATTGAATTAAACATGTTTCCTTTGGAATTTACTTTGCAACAAAATAAATTTTTGTGTTGATATTAACATTATTTTTTCAATTCATTCCTCGATATTTAGATTAGTTTGTTAATTTTACTCAGTTGAATTAATAATTAATAATAATAATAAATTTAATTAATTAAATTGGTAATTTAAATTTGGAGATAATCTTGTGCGCATGCGTATCGATATTGTCTTTTCGATACTATTGATATCTAAAATATCGATATTGTTGTTTTGATGTCCCATCACTTACCTACTATTAGGAAAAAAATCGCTGACATGGTCGAAAATCAGGGTTGCACGATTACGCGTAACTCGAACTTTTATACGTATAATACGTATTTTAGCTATTATACGTAAAAAATGGCGGACTTGAAAGGTGGGTGGCGGTAGCGGGTGAGGGAAAAGAGCATAATATAACCTCACTTATTCCGGAATGCATTAAGTGCAAGATCAAATGACTTATTTTTTATAAAGTTATATTACGTAAGCAACCCTGTCGAAAATGTGCCCAAATGGCAGAAAGGCTTAATAATCTAACAGGGGCTGCAAGTCTTGTGTGGAACATTCATTTTAACATTCATTTGAAGTTTTTTGTTCGAGGGTTGGGGGGGGGGGGTTCTTGAAATGTCAACACTTGGAAAAAGAGGAAATAGAGAAAGTTTTTGAACAAAGTATTTTGGAACTGCTGTAACTCATCATGTTTTCCTCGTTTTGCAAGCAAAATTTTCTAACGATCAATAAAACTTTTTTGATTTTTCGCGCCAATGATAGCCACATGTCGGTCGTGCGGCGCGGTGGAAGAAATCGCGGTGTGGGGATAGCTCTTTTCCAAAAGCGTGCGTCTGTCATCTGCAAAAAACACTTGCTGAAAATTGCCACGGCTTCGTTGATTCGTTCAATCGTAAGCTTTCAACCTGATTATTGAATTTTTTTCTCTACTAAAACACCAAGCCGCTAATCATCTAATGTGTGTTCTTTTCAAAATGTCTAATAAATCGCATGTAGACAAAGGAGGAGAAATAGGGAGAGAGAGGAAGAAAACGAGCGAAGGAGCAGTGAGAGAAAGTGCAAGAAAAGTCGTAAGGGTATTTTCAATGTTGTTTTGACGAAGAGGGTGGGGGAGAGGGTGAGTCTTCTCTCAAACGCGATAGGGTGCGCATTGCCAAATAAGGTGTTTCACGGGTTTCCGGTTTTCCTCGACATTCGCCACCTTGCGGACATCCGGCAAATTATCGAGCGGTAGCCAGTCAAATCTACTCATTTAATTTATATTATCAACAAATTCTGTAATCTGAATGACTATATTTAACTCGCAATAAACAATTTCTTGATCAATCTTGTCTCGTCTTTTTCATGCATGTCTCTTTAACACTTTTTGATCCTGCATCCTCTCGCCAGAGATATTTCTCAATTTTTAGTGCTTGTTTTTCTGCAAGAGGCTCGAAATAATTTCTGTGAAAGCGAAAATATTACTTTTTGTCGTTTGCTTAGCCAAACTTTTTCTATTAATGCTCCTCAGCTGGATCGCTTTCAAACTAGGAAATGTGCGCGCGCAGCGTATAGAACACACCCTATATGTCCATGTCCGCAATATTGCATACGACTCTATTTTAATTAATTATAATTATATATGTGAAGAAAAAAAAACAGGTATCGGGCTTCCAGTGCGAGAAGAGTATTTTTTGTTTTTGTGCACAATGGACCAATCGCAGGTGGACAGTAAGAATTTAATTTATTTAAGAAATTTATAATATCGTGAAAATGATGTTTAAGTCATTTAAAAAAATGAATTTGTTCTTGTAAGTATTAAAATAGGGGGAAATTGATGGAGTTAATTGTCTTGCTAATACTCTCTGAATGAAGCTTGTTTACTGAAGTGGAGGATGCACACTTAGGTTACAAATGTCAATAGAGGTTTCATGACTCATATTTAACGTATGACTCGCTGGATGAATTACGGTTTACGTGCCCCGAATAATCGTCTGTGTTTCGCAGAGGGGGGCTCCGGTCCGATAGTCGAAACGGAGCAGCATTGGGAGAACGGTCGCGCCAAAACATGCTCCAGATACGAAAGTGATCAACGTCAGTGAATAAGTACGTTTGGCGTTTTGGCTGAAGTGAAAATGCTAAAAAAAGTTTGAATTTTTCGTTAAAGTGTGCTTCAAATCGTGTTGAGCTCTTAGATTAACCATTGGCAAATCTGAGGGCATCTATCCACGCGCTCTCGGCTCTATTAAAGGCATCAAAACGATAGCTCCGCGATTCGAAAATATTCTCATTTTATATATTCGTGTCGTCCGTTTCGGAACCAAGGGTGGGGAATCTATTTATAAATTGGGGGATGATCCACGCGACGCCCACGTTCGCTGTGCTTAAAGTAACAATAATAATTTATTGAAAAATAATATTAGTTGGCGTAGCGGTGTACGGTACAAACCCGATTTATAGGTTAAGCTAAAGTTTAGGTCTGATTGTTGAATGTTGTTTATTGTTGTAACTTAGGTCCAGGTATGTCTTTCCGCGTGGTTCGCAGCAGCAAGTTCCGCCACGTATACGGAACAGCTCTGAAAAGAGAGCAGTGCTATGACAATATTAGAGTTTCCAAGTCTTCCTGGGATTCAACGTTTTGTGCAGTTAATCCCAAGTTCCTTGCCATCATCGTCGAGTCGGCCGGAGGCGGTGCTTTCATAGTTTTACCTCATAATAAGGTACGTTCCCTTCACTCTTTCCAATGAACATACATTTTTATTTTAGTAGTACACTCAAAATAAACTAAATTTGCATGATCTTCAAGAATAGAGTACTAATCGCCAGCAACTGTTGTAGCCTTTTGTGGCACGGGTACAAGTTGTTTTGTTTTCTCAATCTTTTAAATATGATCCAAGTATGTGTCATTCCTTTAAATAAAAATTCTTCGGTTTGCTAAGTAAGATTCCTTTAAAAATAGAGAAATTGTCATTCGTTTTTTGTTTGGGCAGATTTGTAACTTTCCATTATTTGTTGGCACAGTTCAAAATTTAGAATATTTCTAACAGACTTAATTGAGACATGGTCTCAATAATTACATCAAATCAATTTTTAGAGATTGTGAATGTAATTTATTTATTAATAAAGATAAAATAATGCTATATATGCCATTAATTTAAATATATATGATACAAATATTACATTAAATATTTTATAGGTGTTTGCGTATTTCATATGAAAATGCGTATAATATATTAGATACATTTTATTAGGTTTTACATGCATGTATCATAAACTTCTAGTAAATGGAATTTATTTTATTTTTCAAACGTTCAATGAATACAGAAAAAGAATTCAACTCTACGAAAAGCATCGCAATTTTTTTTATTTCTCAAACTTGGTTTATCGGTGGCTCGTTTCCTTTTACGTCTAATTGTGGGGCATTGCTGTATGTCACTGATAAAATTATCACTTAGAGAGATAATGCAGCTAATGATGTAAGCTAATGTGTAAATTATGCTCTTGAAATGTCCACAAAAATTTACTTAGAATTCCAATATTATTTCTCCACAAATAACATCAAGTATAAATTATTACTCTACCTTTCAAAATATTTTATATCCCAAAATTTACAAACGAATAATAAATTTATAGCAAACAATAAATATAATAATAATAATAATAAATAGATAACTCTAATTTTAAGGACGGTTCTCTTTTTGAGGGCTTAAGTTTGTACAATCTTGTGCTGAATTTATGTTTTAAATGCAGGTTGGTAGGATATCAGCGGATCACCCTTTGGTCGGTGGACACAAAGGACCCGTTTTAGACATCGCATGGTGCCCACACAACGATAATGTGATCGCATCTGGATCTGAAGACTGTGTAGTTAAAGTCTGGCAAATTCCTGACGGTGGAATTTCTCGCACACTGACTGAATCCGTAGTAGATCTTCAGCTTCATCAAAGAAGGGTCGGTTTGGTCCTATGGCATCCGACAGCTCTAAACGTATTGCTCACAGCCGGCTCAGACAATTTAGTTATCATATGGAATGTGGGGACGGGAGAGGCATTAGTGCGAATCGACAGCCATCCAGATGTGGTTTATTCTGCGTGTTGGAACTGGGATGGTTCTCGTCTGGTTACCACTTGCAAAGACAAGAAAATCCGCCTCTTGGACCCGAGATCGGGTAAAATATTAGAAGAGGCTGTCGCGCATGAAGGAAGCAAAGCCACGCGTGCCATTTTTCTCAGGTACCAGCTAATTACGTGTTTTCATTGTAACTACGTATTATTCCATGTAAACGAGTTATTTTAATTAGTGATGCTGATAATATCTATTGTTAGATAAAACCTGCTCGAATGTAATTTGAATAATTACACGGAACCAAGGTGAAAACGTTAATTGAAAAATAAATAGGCATTACTTGTTGGCGATAATTTTTTTCAATCTAAAGACATTTTTTTAATTTCTGGTTTATGCATTCAATTCGTTGATCGTATCTGCAATCGTATTGTGATTCCTGATTATTTATTTCTTTGTTACAGGGGAGGTTTAATTTTCACGACGGGCTTCAGCAAAATGTCTGAAAGGCAATATTCGTTACGAGCTCCTGATATGTTAGCGGAGCCAATAGTTATGGTAGAATTAGATACTAGCAATGGAGTGATGTTTCCCCTCTATGATCCTGATACAAATTTGGTCTTCCTTTGCGGAAAAGGAGATTCCGTAATTCGTTATTTTGAAATAACGCCAGAACCTCCGTTCGTTCACTACATTAACACCTTCCAAACTCCTGATCCTCAAAGAGGGATCGGAATGATGCCAAAACGCGGATGCGACGTTAACAGCTGTGAAATCTCGCGATTTTATCGACTGAATAATTCTGGATTTTGTCAAGTCGTTTCCATGACAGTCCCGAGAAAGGTAAATAAAAATCTTTGAATTATAGCCAGTTGAAATATTTCAATTGTCAGGATATCGATCCTAATATACATTCGTGAACTTTTGCAGTCTGAACTCTTCCAAGAAGATCTGTATCCTGACACTCCTGGTGACACCGCAGCGATATCAGCGGAGGAATGGGAAACTGGCCAAGATGCGGAACCGGTGCTTATATCACTTAGGGATGGCTATCAACCAACAGCCTCCAAAAACGATCTCAAAGTTAATAAAAAAGCCAATCTTCTTAGTAAAGGAGCCAAAGTTGCCTCGAATCCGCAAGGCGGTGGAGGAGCGCCTGCGGCTCAAGGCGTCTCCGTAAGTTTCAATCACATCATTCGAAATTATGTGCATTTCGAAGGAATTATCTTAAATTCTAATTAAAAATATAAATAATTGCAGGAGGACATTCTGAAGGAGTTCGCGGAGGAAATTAGAAAATTGAAAGCCGTTATTTTAAAGCACGAAGGCCGAATCCGCGTCCTGGAATCTGCAGTGGCATTGCAGATGAAAGAGGATGAAAGAAACGAAAAGCTCTCTTCGTCGCCACCAACGGATAAAGAATTACTTGCCTCAGATGAGGTTTGATTCGACTAGCACCTTATTTTTATAGCTTTAAAAACAACGAACTTATTGAATTGTGAAATAAAAAGAATGATCATATTATATTTTGATATGTTGTGTAAATACTAGGACTAGTATTCTAGCGTGCTTTTTGAATCTTTGATAATATCATTATTATTTATTGTACATCCGATCGACCCGCCCTCACATTTTTCAGTATCGCTACGTCTTTTACCATAAATACTTCAGATAATTCATCGTTACCTGTTATTAGGATTAACGTATAATATATTGGAATATATTATATATGTAGTATAATGTTATTTTTTGAGATTTTAATGTATATGCGCCTTGATAATTTTTCATAACACACGAGTGCCTTATTTGTACAGATTATATAATACTGTAAAATAACAATAATCTAATAAGAGATCGCTCTATTTGAGTATGAAATGTGTGTCTCATTTACGACAGTCACTAACGCGACAAATCTATTTCTGCTTATTAGCAGCGTTTTACTTTTTTTACTTGTGAACGAATTAATGATATTTCATAAAAATAATGACAATATTGTATCTTGTTCGAAAGAGCATAAATCGAATTTCGCAAAGCTTTTCGCATATCATTAATCAAAATAAATGACGCTCCACATGTTTGTAATCGTTTTACGCCAAAACACTAAATAAGTAAAAATAAAAAAAATATTTGACATTAATGTAATTATTTATTTAAAAATTAAATCCCCCAATAATCTATTGCATTGAGAATGAATATGAATGCGTTTCAATCTTTATTCTTTTGTTTCGGCCAATAAAGTCTTGTAAATGACGTTTGACACTGAAAATTGGAAATTAATAGTTTTTAAATGGATACCAAACAAATCTCAGCAGTGAGTTCCCTTTACTGGTGGACGAATGAAGAAAGGGGAGTTAATAGTCCTCCTCTGGATTTTTCTTTTATGAAAGCTGCTACATTTGATGGTAAAGTATTCAATTTTCTTATGTGCATATTTTTGTCTGAAATACTTTTGAATGCATTTTTGAGCTCCTTATTTCCAAAAAATTCATTTTCATACATAATAAAATAGGAAAATTAAAAAAATTCATAATCATTCTAAATGTCAGCTTTAGTTTTTAATGCAAAAAAATGATGCAAATAAGAATATTGCATCTGCAGGGCTCGGATACGAATTTTTCCATTTTTTTTTGCACTAGTTTGCCACTTAGTTTCAATTTTAATGACATTGCAACTTTAAAAATTGAAATTCAGAATGTGAAAAATTGTATCATTTTAATTCAGAACATTAAAAGAGGAATAATTTTTCATTGAAGTTTTATACAAAGAAAGAATCGTTAATTAATAGCGTTTGAAATTGAACAATTTTCAACTGCGTGAATCTGGTGTTCTTAATAGTTGGACATTCTTAACTTGAAAACGTTTCAAATAAATTAATTTAAAATTCAATTCAGGAAATTAATTTCATATTTCAATCATACAGTCTCAAATTTAATAACAAAACTTGATTCTCTTGTTTTAAACAGACTTATTCATAAAATATTCATTCGTAAACAAAAGAATCTAAATTTTATCATTTCAATTACTTGTCTCCTTCCTTATAATAACCACTAGTAGTAAACTTAATCATTGCCAATTAATAAGAATTCAAATGGAAAAGGTTTTGAGTTTAGAATTTGCAAGAATTTCAATTTCCAAAAAATTGGAACATTTGAATTAACAAAATTTCAAAATTAAGGCAAACCTATATCAAATTCAGAAAATTTAAGTATATTTAGCACATAAATAGAAAATGCTTATAATAAAATCCAAAGATAAATTATTATAATTAATTGTTATATTCCAAGAGATCTGGAAAACAAGAATTTGCAAGCAACGAGAACCGGCAGAATACCAAAAAAAAATCAGGAAAATCGATACCTAACAAGTTCATTATGGCTGGGTCATAATTCCATAACGTCAACAGCAAAGCTTCCAAACTTTGTGAACAACACTCTTGCGAGTTCAGAGAATCTGAGTTGGCTGGATCTTTCTTTTAACGCCATTTTCGACATTGGAGATGAAATTGCGGAATTCCCAAATCTAAAAATCCTCTACTTACATGGAAACAATATTTCGAATATGAATATTATTTTGAAATTACGAAAACTACCGAAACTTAGGACTTTAACACTTCATGGAAACCCCATCGAGGCATTACCAAATTACAGATCATACGTAATCACTATTTTGCCAAAACTCCTCAACTTGGATTTCTCTCCCGTAATTTCGGCTGAAAGGAAGAAGGCACTACCTCCAGGATTCTTCAAAATTATCAAAACTTCTAGTTAAATGTACACTAATTTTTATTATATGTAAAAATATCTTACGTTTGTACAGAAGTAAACATTTATTACAGAGACGCAATAAATTTCCCTAAGAACATCACCGCAATTCACTGCCATCGAATCTCGCATTATTTACAGTTTACACAGTCGTAGCGGTTGCAATGTGTTCAATATTCATTCAGACACCAGAAGTTTATTCTCGCAGTATTATGAAATTGTACTCTCGAATTTTTATATGATGTAAAAAATAAAAGAATTTCTTGAAAAAAATTCTTAAAACAGAATTTTATCTCTCTTAAAAACAAATGCGAAAAAAATGAGCGTAAAATCTTATTAAAAAATATATAAATACAATTAAAGTACGCCACAAAACTCAATTTTGTACACTTTAATTATATTTATATTATTGAGATTTACTTAGAATTGGCAATATTCTTTTTATTTTAACTGTTTAAAGAGCGTATTAGAGTACAAGAATTCGAAATAACAAACCTGCGATTTGTTCGCTTACCATCAATTATATGTACCTAAAAATTCGTTGATTTAAAGTTAATCTCTTAATGTCGTCTATGCTTGTTCCGGGTTTTGCTAGATTTTTCAAAATCCCTATCTCTCGATCTGCTCCGTGACCTGTATCGGTTGCGAGATTTATGACTACTCGACCGTCGACGTTGCGATTTCTTGGGCTTGTGTGAGCGACTGTGACTTCTTGATCTACTTCGGCTGTGCTTCTTTCGTTTCGAGTGCTTCACCACGTCCCTAACTGGTGAGGGGCTCGTCGACTTCGACCTCCTGAAATCACAGAAAACAACAAACTCTATAGGCGTTTAATAAATAATTTAATTACATAATTTATAGCTTGAAATTCAAAGTTTTAAAAGTTTTAAGCATTAAGTTCAGAAGCGGCTGAATTATGGTCATTTCCCGGTTTTTAAACTTTAAAACTAACTTATAACTTAAACCTACGCATAATGAATTTACAAATTAACCAATCTAAGGTGAAACCATGCTAAACTTTTAGCGTTTACAACTATAAATTATTCAATTCATTGCAAATTTAATATTCAAAATTGCATAATTTCAAAGTCAATTGTTCAAAAATGTATGAATTCGAAGCTTTCAAAATTAAAAAATGTCCAAAAGAAAAACATTTGAAATTGTACAAATCTAAAGTAGCATCCCTCAAAATTAAATATTTCTGAAGTCTTGAAACAGAAAAATAATTCAAATTTAACATTTTCAGAGTTTATTCAAAATTAAAACTTTCAACAGTGAAATTTTTACCTTGAAGACACTCAAAATTCGATGAACTGAAAAAGAAGCACTAAAATTTGTTGAAAGGCTATGTGTAGGTTTACCGAAATTCAGTGAACGAGAATAGTTTGGTCTACGGGGCAACATTCGCCAAGTGTACCCGCCCAAAATTTTGCTGATACGCTTTTTTTTTTAAGTTTTACGCTACCCGCTTTTTTCAATAATTCATAACTTCTGCTAGGGTTGTTCGATTTAACTTTTATATGAAGGTTTTGGAAACAGTCTTTTAATATGACGTTTACAAAAAAAAATTTATAAAAAAAATTAAGTTGACCTTGATTTCTTAATCTTAAAAGTTTCTTTTTAGTTTTTTTCCCCAAATGCGACCTTTTTTATTTTCCTCGAAATAATTTAAAAAGAAAGCTTGATTCTTTTATTTCCAAATTGTCCTAAGCTGAAAATGGGATGGAAGGATATAAGTTTTCGTACAGAGGGTCTTAAGAGCACGGGTACCACGCGCCACACAGTGGGCTGGATCGAGAATTTACAGTTCATAATCAACTACAACTGACAATTCTGAACCGATTTCTGTTTGTTTTTTAGAAATGCTCAACATTAAATGCTTCAGAACATCACTAAACCAAATGTTTTAATTTCATTCTGTGAACTTAATTATTTAACAAAAAATAGAACGTCAAAGTTAGTCATTTCAACAATATTTTTTTTCTCTGGACAAAAAAGTGAAATGAAGTTGTTATGAATCAGGATGAAAGTACATGCACTTCAAGAACATAAATACTTAGCTCAGGATTCAACCCAATTGTTATAAGAAAATCGCATAAGCAATTAGTTGGATGCGTTATTCAACCGCAGAAAAAAAATTTTTAAATGAAAATGCCTAAATCTCCCACAGAAGTAATTTTGAGAACAAAAAATAACCGTAAATTAACAATGACTATTGTTATGAACAAGTTAATAAACAAAACGGTAATTTTTTGGATTTTGTAGATCTCACGAATTTTTTTATACAACTACTTTAAAATCAATTAAAAATTATGCTTTGTAAACAAATAAAAATGTAAGAGTTAAATATTGTTATTTTTAATAACAATATTTAAAACGAAATAATAAATATAGAATTTTTTAACTGGAACAATGCTTTTTTTCTACTGAATCAAGTTGCAGGTGGTACCTCAATCATAATGTTCAACCAAGATTTCATTCAGCTTTTAGAAAAAATTATTTTCTCTTTGCAGAACCCACAGTTTTTTTTACATATGATCAATTACGAAAGTTGATGAGCATCAAGAAACCTTTTCGCCAGAAATATATAATAAGTAGAATAAGGACATTTTTGTGTCTAATAAAGGAAAATACAGAGATGTGTTTTATTACATACTAGCAGTAAATGCACGCGCGCAAAGCGTACGCGTAATTTAAAATTGAAAGTGTTTCAAATTCAAACATTTTTAAACAGAAACTCTCAAAACTGAAAACCTTTCAGACTACCATTTTGAAAATTGGACAGTTTTATTAGAAAGAAGTTGAATTGAATCATTTCTGATTCAAAGCGTTCAAAATGAATATTTTCAGATTCTCATTTTTGTGAATTGGATCATTTAAAATTCAAAGGAATTGTAATTGTTTTATTTACAATTAAAAGCGTTCAAAATTAAAAGATTAAAACTTGAGAACTTTTGAGTTTAAGTAATTTTAAATTCAAAGAGATTAAAATTTGACAATTTGAACTTGAAAACTAAATTAAATCTTTCAAAGTCAAAGCTTCTGAAATTGTAGGATTTTAAATTGTCATAAAATAAAGAAAATTATAATTCAACATTAAAACTAATTAAAACACATTTTACTGAAATCAAAAATTAATTGAATTATTCTAAAAAACGTTGAAACTTAAACGAATCAGAACTTAACTTACAACAGAAAAAAAAGTTTAGTCACCAAAAATTACGATTTTCAAACTTTTTTTACACGCTAAACATTTAAAACTGCAATTATTTTAAGTAAATTTATATCATTAAAAATTAATAATGAATAAATTGTTAATTATACTTTTCAAACTTCAACCAATTCAATTTCAATTGCAAAATTAAAACTTATAAAAGGAAAAAATTGAAAATTTAGTATTCAACATGAATATTCAGAACTCTAAAACTGTAAATATTCAAGATTAAAAAAATGAGTTAATTGATTATTATTATTATTAATTCTTGAAATTTTTAAATAAAATATTCTTCAATTTGAAATTATTTGTTTAGATCTTCAACTAAAAATCGGATAAATTAAATTTCACTAACATTTTTTTTAAAAATACAAAACAAAATTGCTATAATATGATTCCAATGTTTGAAATTCCAAAATTTCAGGTATTTTAATTCAAAATTGCTTTATATTTACATCCAAAATTATGAAATTTAAAACTGACTACCAAGATTTTTAATATAAAACTTTGAAAGATTTAACAGCGAAATTGGCTTCACATTTTTAATATTTGAATTTGAAACTATAGCATTGTGAAATTCGAAATCTTCAAAAATTAAGATATTTTAAATCAAACATTTTCGAATTTAGACTTTTGAAGCAAAAAAATTAGTTTCCAGGTCTCAAAGGTTAAGCTGTTTTAGAATTTCGCATTAAAAACAATAATTTTAAATTTAAATTATAGACATTTAACAGACGATATATATTTTTAACAAGTATCATATCATGTAGTATCAAGTGACATTCAAAGTAATTGGATAGACTTTTTACAAAAAAAAGGTGATTTGTGTCAACAAAATCACTGTCATTTTTACCGTTCAAAAATTGCAGAATTTTAAATATTGCGAGAAATGTTGTGAACCTTTAAGGTTTAATTACTCTAAACACATTGAAAATTATAGATAACCAACAAAATAGGAAATTTTCAGGAGAGCGTAAAATTATGCTGTAAAATCGAAATCACCATTTAAAGATAATACAGAAGCCCACTTCCGAGAAGACGTGTTGCTGATTCAAGCCCAAAAAGTTTGATTAGAAACGTTCATCCATTTTCGAGAAAATATATATGTCAGCTGACAATCTCAAAGTGACACTGACCACGAAATGGAACAGGATAGGCTGCGGATTGCGATAAAAGATATAATCTTCAGTTTACATAAAAATCTTAAACCCGAGGTATTGAGTTTTTAAATGAGGGTAAAACAGTTTCGATCTAAAAAATTAAACCAATTCCGAGAAAAGCATCCAAGAAGCTTGATGTTACAATTTCACAGGTTTCAAAAATCGGTTTTCGGTAGTGATTGCAAATCGAATATTCAACTTCTCACCAAGATAAAAAATTGCTCCCGGGATATGGGGAAGCTAATTAAGAAAAACAAATAATAACAAAACAAATTATTCTGTTTCGAGAAAATCCAAATTTGGTGTGACCGTATAGCACTGACATAGACGATTATTCGACGAATGGACTATAAAAAGAAGAAAATTTTGTTTTTCAATAAACAATAATTTCAAAAAATATCGTGATGTCGAAATTAATTATTACTACGCTAAAATTTTAACTAAAATTTAAGTTTCATGTTTTTATTACTGTATTTAAAAATGAGATTTCACAATCGTTTCCATGCAATGGGAACAACTTCATGTTGCTTTAAGAATGTGGGAAGACAAATTCATAAAATGTTCAGGGTAAATGGTAGTCTATGACGTAATCAAAATTTGACCTTGTAATGTTAATTTTGTCCGCCTACTTATTTTTAAACTAAATAAGTTAGCGTGTCAAAATTTTGGGAGACGGAAGAAAATATATGAGCTGACATCGGTTGGGTCCCTTGGAGTATTTATTTTGTAAGGAAAAGTGGACAATTTCCATTAATCAAATTAGTAGTTTTCTACTAATCGTTAGTGACCGACTTCTCTCTAATTGAATTAGTGATATTTCACTATCAATTAGTGACATTTCACTAATTCAGATTCAGAGAGAAAAAATATAATACTTAAAACGCAAAACAAATTAATATTTTCAATGGACAAGGTATTACTTCAGATTCTAGTATGTGAAGGGGTTGAAATTGGACATTAGGACTTAGTATGAACGGATGAAAAGAAAGCCAAAATGTTTTGGACGTTAGATGGATCCAATCCGATTTTCGATCGCGGATGTGAAACGAAAAAATTGATGACGTAGCGAAATCGAGGCGCATGTCTCGCCATTGCCACTGGCATCTAGAGGGGTGGCCTCAGGGGTGGATTTATCGCATGAAACGTGATCCATGTACACTTTTCGCATATTTCTATTTTTCTATTTACTTTAGCACCACTCGATCGCTGTCTGTTTGTGATACGTCTGCTCGTCCAGATAAATACACGGTGTTCCTGAAACGTAAAAATTTAGTGATATGTTCTCGGGTCTCTAAATATCGTGCTTTATTTAACTTCCCATTGTCGGTACACGAGAGAGCTTGTGCAAAATGCGTATACAAATTGCCGGATTTTCCTAGGCACAATTTACGAGCGAAATTCAAATCAGTTGGAACTGTATCTTTAATCTTTGTTACACGCTTTTTGTAAACCAAGCAAGAGAACTGAAAGGTTAGCCAATAAATTTATTCTGGAATTTGCATGATAACGAAGGAAAATTATATGAGTATTATAGATATTGAGACAGGTTTCAAAATCAGGAAGAAGAATGGACTAATTCAAAATAAATGTACGTATTATTTTTGAATGAAGTAATTTACATAAAAACTGGAGAAACAGGATTTTAAAAAACCATGCAAGGAATAGAATGAGGTTTTGTAAATTACAATTGAATGAAAATTACAAATTTTATCTGAAGCGCAAGATAACACACAAATATTAAAATAACTACATTTGAAATAATCAATCATGATCTAAACCATTTTTTAATAATAACCTTTTTTTCACTTTTATAACGAGGGTTACGAATGGATTAGAGGAAGAAGTTTATGGAGAAGGAGAGGGGGAGGGCGTTAAAATGAGTGCAGTAAAGATAGGAGGGGTAACGTGTAAGTTTGTAACAGTGTTCAATAAGGATGGAATGGAAAGAATTGAGGAAAGAGTGGAAGACTTGCTAGGCGACAGAGAGGAGGGTATAGTGGTACTGGGGTGAGGGCTTCAATGCAAGGATGGGGAGGGAAGGGGGCCTTCACAGGGAAGGGGAGAGCTTTGAAAGGAAGTCTAACGATCAGATGATAAATAAAGAGGGGGAGATTCTAAGGGACTTGATGGAGGATACATGCTGGATGGTGGCGAATGGTATAGTAACAGGGGACGAAGAGGCAGAACACACATATGTAAGTAAGGTAGGGGTATCGGTGATAGACTATGTAGTCATGAATATGCCAGGGTTGGAGGAGACGGAGAGATCCGCAGTAGAAGGGACGGTAGAATCAGACCATTAGCCATTAGGGTTGTGGATAAGGGAGAGAGCGGCAGAAGGCAATGTGGGGAAGGAGTATCGACGGGGTACATCGTGAGCTGGACGAGGGAGGCGATAGAGAAGTATCAGAAGCACGTAGGGAAGGTACGCTTTCAAGAGGAGTCGGTGGAAGAGATATGGGAGGATTTGAAAGAGAACGTGAAAGGGTGTGTGCAAAATAAGTTATTCAGCGAGAAGAAGAAAGGAATGTTGAAGCCGTGGTGGGATAGAGAATGTAAAAAGATGAACAGAAAGGTGAAGAAGAAGTACATGAGTGAAAAGAGGAAACTTCGAAAAGGGAGGGGTACGCAGAAATGAGAAAGGGGTTTATATTGATGTGTAAGAAGAAGGAACAGGAAAAGGAGAAAGATCTCGAATAGGAGTTGGAAAGTGTTCAGACAGTGAGGGACGTGTGGAAGATAATAAATAGGTTTAGGAAGCGTAGAGTGGGGATAAGCAAGATGATAGGGAGTGACGATTGAAGGGAGTTTTTTCAAGAATCATTTCAGGGCTCAGCTTCAAGGAAGAGAGATGATGGGAGTAGAAGTGTGAGAGAGGTAGGCATAGAGGAGTTAAATGACGAGGAGATAGAGAAACAGATAAGGAAGTTGAGAAGGTGAAAAGAAGCAGGGCTGAACGAGGTAGTGAATAAAGCGTGGCTGTTTAATACACGGGAGGTTTGAGAGAGGCTGGAGATCGCCAAATACGCAGGCGGGCTTTAGGGCGGGTAGGAGTACTATCGGTAATATCTACGTTCGGCAGCACGTGGTGGATAGAGAATTAGCGAAGATGGGGTCGAGAGTCTACGCGTTTTCTGTGGATCTCAAAGGCGCGTTTAGCCTAACGTTTTGTGCGATTTCATTCGCGGATATGGTACGTAAGTTGGAGGCCGAAGTGGTAGCAGGAGTTAGGATAGAAGGGGTTAGAATTTGGTCACTCGCGTATTCAGATGACATAGTGTTGCTGGCAAGAAGCAAGGAGGCCTTAAAAGAGATAATGAAGAGGTTGAGAAGATACATAGATAAGAATAGGTTAGAGCTGAATACGGAAAAGTCCAAGGTTATGGTGTTCAGAAAAGGAGGTGGAAGGGATAAAGGGGAGTGGAAGTGAGAGAGACAGACGGTGCAGAAGGTGAAAAAGTTTGTGTACCTCGGCTTCTTGTTTCGGAGAAATGGGGGAGTGGACGGTCGCATAAAAGAGAGAGTGAGGAGGAAAAATGTGGTGATGAGACTGGTGTGGGTGTTGGGAAAGATTTTGTGAGCAGGTGATTTTTGAAGGAGAATGAAATTGTTTGACCCGCTAGTGATGAGTGTGCTATTTTATAGAGTAAAGGTGTGGGGGTGGAAGGAAATTGATGGGATTAAGACGATACAGGAGAGGTATGTACAGTGGACACCGGGGTTGGTAAGGAATACGCCTAACTGAATTGTCAGGAGGGAGACGCTGAACGAGTTTAGGGATTCTAGCGGGGAGTCAAGCGTGTAAATATGAGGGGACATTTTTGACAGAGGAGGGAGGTAAGCTGGTTAGGGTGTATTTGTGGGAGAAGGAGAACAGGAGAGGGGGTGGGAATATGGAGGTTCCAAGGGGAAGGAATTTTAGAACGAATGGACTACAGATGGATGAAGGGGGAAAGATGCACGAGGAAGGAAGGAAGGTATATGAAATGGTTGAGAAAAACGGCATGGAGAGAGAGAAGACAGCAGGGTAGGAAAAAAGAAGAGAGTCCAGGTTTAATGGGAACTATGGGTGTATCATGCCAAGGGAGAGAGCGCAATATTTGTGTGAGAAAGGAGAGAAGGGAAGTCAGAAGCTTATAGCAAGGATGATGTGAGAATGCATGGAGGGTGTCAATAGGTTCTGGTTTTCTAGGAAGAAGAGGTTGTGTGAACTGTGCGGGAAGGAGGATGCAAAAGTGGAGCACTGGTCGGAGAAGTGCATGAAGGTGAAAAGCAGTGGGATAAGCATGAAGGTGTTGATGCATGAAAGGGGGACAAACGGGCATTAGCATGGGTAAAGGGGGTATTGGGTAGGATAATGAAGAAGAGAAGGAAGGAGGAAGAGGAATGGAGAAGGAAATATTATGAATATAAAAGGAAGTTAATAAGTAAACTGTAAATATTTTAAATGGCAGATAGGTATTATAGCGAATTCGGTTATCCTTCACTGGTGCACGCCAGAGCACTCCGACCTCCTCCTTCTTACTTCTTCTCATGTTCTTCTTTCTCCCTTCGACGCGCTTCGGAGCAGGTCGGATTGCTCTGGCGTGCACCAGTGCAGGATAACCGAATTTGCTATTAGGTATTAGCTGCGGAGGCAGAGTTTGGCAATGCGAGAGAAAGAGAGAAAGTAGTGACATGCGTGCGAGGTGAGGCCAAGCAAGGAAGGCAAGGCGATAAGACCGAGCGGCATTGGAGATAAGGTGTGGATGGATGTTACTTTTTGAGGCTTAGTTTTGAAGAAAGTTCTTTAAAAAATGGAAGTGTAAGCAAGTCAATTTTTCAAGGCCAGCAGGCCGAAAAATAAACGTTTATCTATCCATCTATATACTCAACAAAATAATTGATTCAAACATCATCAATATTTAGTTAATTTTCACTAATTATATTAGTCAAACAAATTAAAAATTTTTGAATTTTGCAGGCTATTTCTATTCGTAATTCTAAACATTTATACAATTATCTCTCTTGTTATCATATGAATGTAGAGTTTATACTATCATTTCTTGGAATTTCATACGAAGCACTGGCAAAAAATATGAAATGATCCTTAATGACACACTTTTGTAACAAAAAACGCTTTCGACAACACTCTATAACTGTATCAAGAATCCCTGTAAGTATGAAAAAAGTATTATCATTTACCTGACCTGTAATTTTTCATTGCCGACATATAGATGATACTCTTTTATGTATTCCAGACGACGAATTTAATGATATTTGACAAAATTCAACCAAGCTGATGGTAAATTAAAATTTACTATGAAAATGAGAAAAGACGGAAAAATTAATTTCCTTGAATCAGTTCTTATGACAGAAAATAACAAAATTGTTACTTAATTGGAAATTGTAAGGAAAAACCTTATTTCATTGACTTCTTTCAGACTTCTTCCATTCAGAATTTTGTACACAAAAAATGAGGTTCCGGAACCAGACTGATTCCCTCGTCAGATTATCTATTATGAAATATGTATAGTTAGAAACGATTTTGAATAGTTAGAATTAGAATAGTTCAAATAGTTCAAATATTAGAATAGTTAGAAATTACTTGACAGAGCAATCCAATTAGCAAATCCTAGATACTGAAAGAAGAATCTCGATTCAGCAAAAAGCACACTTATAAAAAACGGCTATACAGTAGAACTGTCAAAAGTTAACGTCACTGAACGTCATGAGAAAATTAAATTATACAAACTAATAACAATTCAAACCTAAATTCTGAAAACAAATGAATATTTCTGACATACAATCAAGAGTCACAAATGTGACTTGGCGCAATGTGACTTGTCGTGATCGATATGATACAACTCTTTTTCAAGGTTATGACAAATAACTTTCTATAATTGAATAAATATAATTTGTACTTAGTTTTTTCAGTCGAGCATAAAGTCGAGCATAAAAACTTAACTAACAGAGCTTTAGCTAAGCATGCTGTTAATTACTCCCATAATTTTGATTTTAACATTAATAACGTTACTATTCTCGAACTTGAACCGAAATGTGATAAACGCTCAATTAGATTAACTAACGATAGCAATCAATTATGACGTTAATATATCAATCGAAATTGCTATCTACAATGTCTTTAACTACATTGACAATATTTTGTTTAATACATTAAAATTGGTTTCTTATTCAAGTACAACAATGATTCCAACTACATTCTTTTTGAACATTTCACAATCTTCAGCGCTTTTCTTTTTCCATATTAGGTAAATTAAAGTAATTTATATTCACGTCTAGACTACATATATTTGAATCAATCTGTTTCACTTGTAATTTTCGTTTACAGTTTCAAATTCCCTGGAAAGGGCTTGATATTATGTCGAATCATGATCTCCATGATAACATTTAACATGAATGAACAGTAACAGGCCTTAACTAAATTTATTATCTCATATAATGAAAACACAAATTTATTAAAAGTTATTGGCTGGACGTTATTCCCTAAACATTTCTATAGAAGCAAATAAAACTCAATTTAAAAAACTTGATTGAAAGTACTTGTTCTTCTTATTTTTTGATGAAAATCATTTACTAAAAATAAGACAAATCATTAGACAAACATCTGTTGTGGGCTTTAAGGTCACGATCCTCCCTTTATTTATTTCTCAAGGCGCTACAGTTTCAGCTCGGTAATTGAGCCCTCTTCTGGCGAAGATATTGTCATTGCTGGTTGATGATTTTACGTCCATCGAATAAAATATATATTGTTTCTTAGCGGCCAATCTAAATGAAATAAAAAAAGTTTTTATTGTGGCCTTTAGATCGCCAAGGAAAGACCTTCAGTTCATTTGTAGGCCGTAAAATTATCCACCAACGACGATAACATCTATGCCAGAAGATGGCTCAATTACCTTACCTGAACTGTAGTGCCTTAAGGAAAAAATAAAACGGATGATTGGGACCTGAAAGGAAACAATGTACATTCTGTCTATTCTATTTACATTGGACACCAGCAAACAATCTCTAGTTCATTCGATGGCTACAAAATTATTCATCAGCAACCAAATCTACGCCAGAAGGTGGCTCAATCACAGAGCCGAAACTGTAGTGCCTTGAGGAAAAAATAAAGGAGAAGATTGGGACCTAAAAGGCCACAATAGAAATTTAATCTATTTTATTTACATGGGTTGCCAAGAAACAATCTCTAGTTTATTCTATGGCTATAAAATCATTCACCAGCGAAAACCTCTGCGCCAGAGGGTGGTTCAATCACCGAGCCGAAACTGTAGTGCCTTGAGAACAAAAAATAAAGAAGATTGTGACCTGAGAGGCCATAATAGAAAGTCTATTTTATTTATACCTGCCGCCAATGAACAATCTTTAGTTTAATCTGGAGCCGTAAAATCATGCACCAGCCATGAAAACATCTATACGTCTCGAGAGGGCCCAAGACAAATTGTTTTCATTAGATATAAATTTGAACCACCCTTGACTTCTAGAGTGATACAAGTATATAAAATTTACTATTAAAAAATAGAATAAAATACTTCAGAAAGTAATGTCCATTTTGTTACACAGTTCAAGGATTCTCTGATAGTTACAAGTTTAAGCTTTCGTCGTTCTCGAGCAACACGTACCTTCCTCACGTTGTTTCTTGCATCCGGAAGTTTCCTGCTGCTTGAAGCTCTCTCTACTGTAATTTCTCGTTCCTCGTTTCTTGGCTTATATAATATATTCACGTCGGCATATTACAGACAACCGAATAATTTGCACCAACTTGATGTTAAATAAGCAACAAACTTTAGAATCAGATGAATTCTACTCAAGTCATAAACCAGAGGTATTCTATTTCCAAAAATAAAGGATCGAAAAGATTTCTTAATATTCTAAAAGATATATAAGATAGTAGCATTTTGATTCTTGTTTGCTTCGAATAATTTATTTTATTAGAAATTAAATCTTAAACCTAAATATTTTTTTGTTTTGTTTAGTAATTTTAGACCATGGTCCTGGGGTATTTTTCGAGAAAATTTACAAATTACTTGGCCAACTTTGATTTCACAAACTCCTATAGATGTATGTGGCAGATATTTTTCGTCGCAGATGTTTTTGGCGGCGTTTTCATATTTTGTGGACATAATTTAATATTTATTATCAAAATTGAACTAGTTTGAAGTTCCTTATACGTAGTTACCCATCACCATCAGCCATCACTCGTACTTGTTAACAGTTCTCTCAGCCTCTCGTGCTCGCTCTACCAAGTCGAACGAGGCAAATGCTTATGGCGTCATAACCAAGCTTGCAAAACGTCCGCCAGCACTTTGTGTAACGTTGCAAGAGAGGGGAAAGCTGCTGCAGCATCCTATGTATATATGCTGTGTGAAGTCACCCGAGCGTACTCCAGCAGGTGAAGACGTTTATGTGGGAAGTACCTTCTGTGAGTTCTGCCGAGTGCGAAGGTTCAAAACTGTCTCGTGCAAACTTGCAAATTTGCGATTCTGGCGCATATTTCTAAAAAAAAAAGTTGAATTTTCACAGAAAAATATTGTGAAAATATGTTCAGAAGGATTCCACCTGAAAAGTGCTTTTCTTAGCTTAGTTTTTTCTCAGTTCTTCTTCTTAGTTTCATCTTTTATATTTTCTGGAATTTTGTAAATCGCAATTTCCAAATGAGGAATTTTAATTCTATACAAGTATTTCTAACAGAGAAAATTTAAATTTTAAATGATTTTTTAGTAATGAAAGCAACAATTCTGCTCTTAAATATTTGACTAAATTATTTCAAAATGAAGAAAGGATTCTATTCATAGCCCCTTGGTTATATTGAATGAGGTTCTATGTATTTATCTATCAATAAAGATTACGAATTTTCTGCACGATACATTTAGTAAACCAAAATTTCTGAATAAGTAATTTTATGTGATGATACCATTTATTTCTGAATGCTTCTAAGGGGCTGCTCAAAAAGTACATGTTTTGTAAAAAACGTGTAACGGTTTTTTTAATATCGGGGAATAATTCTGTTCTGAATATCTTAGTTCACCGTGGTCAGTACCAATAACAAAAGAATTACCAGTACCGACAACAGGATTTCTGGAAACATTTTTAATGATTTCATTTTTACTTTGAAAGATTAATTTTACGTTAAGGTTTCCAAAAAATGTCAATAAAATGTAGATTCTTGAAGATATTAAAAAGCTTTGAAAAGAGTTTAAAATAATTTAAATCCGAAAAAGATTTCTAAAAATTTTCACAAAAATTGAGATTTTTTAAGATGTTGAAAAGAGAAGCTTATTGAAAATTTGGAAATGTTTTGAGAGAATAATAATTTTTTTAATTCCTGGGAAAACATAAAATGATTTTTTTCTCTGCAAAATGAATTTTAAAAGTGAAATGAAAAATATTTCTAAAGATTTTGAAGCGATTTCCTAATATTTCGAAAAAAATGGAGAAGAATTTAAAACAAAATTTTTCAATTTTGTAAGAATAAAAAATTTAAACAAAAAAATTCAAGTGAGTTTAGGATATATTTAAAAGTTTCAGAAGGATAAACTAAAACTTGTAAAGATTTAAAACAGTTCAAACCGTAATGTTAATTATAAAAGAATTCGAATAAAGATTTCGAAGCTTCTTAATATTTTTTAAAGGTTTTATGAAAATAAGCAATTTTTTTTTAATTTCTGGAAAAATATGAAGTGATTTTTTACTTTCAAAAACTAACTTTTAAAGAAAATTTTTAAAGTTTTCAAAATATGTCAAAGAAAATTTGGAAGAGTTTAAGGAAGTTTTTTCAATTTTAAAAGATTTTTGAAAATTTTAGAAATGATTCACGTTAGTTTAAAAGGTGTCTGAAAATTCATCTCTTTTGATACAAATGTCACTTTTGTATGTTAAAAATAGTTACGTTAGCGTTTTCCATGGGCAATCGGTTATTTTAAACAATAATCATTAAATTTTGAAGAAAGCCTACAATAATGAACAATTTTCTGTAATATTAGTGTTTTTCCTGGTAAATTATTTGCATGTTTAATATAAAATTATTCGATTTTCAAAGAATATTTACAATTTTTCAACAACTTTAGGTTATCTTGCTGTATTTCACCTGAAATTAATATTTTTATGCAAAAATCATTAGATTTAAATTCAATGATTTTTGTTTATAATAATACATTATACCAGTCTACAGAATGTTGGATTATGTTGGTATTCTTAGTCAGAAATTGAAATTTGAATAAAAAAATCATTAGATTTCAAAGAAGATTCATTATTTTTTAACAATTCTTGGCTACGTTGGCATTTTACACGTGAAGTTGGTATTTTCAAACAAAAATCATTAAAATTGGAAAAATATTCAAAATATTGGTCAAATTTTGGATTATGTTGGTGTTCTTTATAGAAAATTAGTATTTTCTATTAAAAACACTCTATATTTTAAAGAAGATTTACAACTTTAAAACAATTGAAAGCTATGTTAGCGTTTTACTCTGGAACGCGGCATTTTTATTTAAAAAATCATTAGATATTAAAGAATGCATCCTAACAATTTTTTTTCATGTTATGTCATGTTAGTGTTTTTTTTTCATTCGTCTGAAATTGGTATTTTTAATTTACGGAATGATCAGAGTTTTTAGATTATTCAATTTTTCGATATACCAGAAATCGATACTTTTAATTTCAAAAATCATTGAAATTCAAAGAAGGTTGTTCGTTTAGGTTATCTTTACGTTTTTTACCGAAAATCGGTACAGATTTCAAAGAAGATTGGCAATTTCTGAACAATTTTAGGTTATGTTAACATGGTTTGATTCTATACACAAAAATATTATATATATATTAATTCCCTAGCGGATCTCGTGACCGTTTTGTTCACTGGGCCCGCTAGGGTGTATTTTCATCCTTTTTCACATTTATTCAGAGTTTCACATAGAACTCAATACTGTTTGTATCTGTTTACACATTTATATTTATTTATTTGTATTTCTCTCGGGTTGCCGCATACAGATTTTATTTCTAAATTTTTTAACACATGAATAAATGCAAATAAATACAAATGTGTAAAATGATGAAAAGAATGTTGTGTTCTACGTGAAATTATAAGTAAGTTGTAAAAATTGATGAAAATTTGCCCTAGTGGGAAAATTAACCAACGTAACGGTCACTATGTGGTCACGCGGTCCGCATAGTTAAGTCTGATGTTAATAAATCATTTTCATCAATTATCAAAAATACTGTCCTAGCTTTTTTTTCTATCATTGAAGATAATAGGTACTGTGAAATACCAAATTTTTGTATTAATATTAAATTTATATTTCAATTTGAAAATTGCGTGTAAAAAAATGGCGCGGGTGTTTGATTTTTAGCAATCCTTAAAAATCAATAGTAAACAATAAATGTTTTATGATGCCCTAAAAATGGAAGTGGTAGTAATTCATTTGCGTACAAAAGCATCACTGCACACATTATGTTATCAATATTCCGTGAATTCAAACATTTCTTCTCATCCATGCTAAAAGTCATCGAATCATTGAGCTTTGCAAATCCATTTGCGCTGAAGTTAATATCCCGTATATTTATTTGGGACATTCGAGATTTTATTTTTCAATTGTGCTTTTTTACCGATTGCTTTTTTTTCACTGTGAGAACTATTTTTTATTAAGGAAACCGTATTTAAATAATTAATTCATTTTTTGACAATATTTTTTGTATATATCGATTTTCTACCTTGAGTTTAATACAAAATTTTAATGTTGAAGTCATCACTAAGAAAGATTTAGATTTTGATACCAAGAAATCGTATAATCGTATAGATTGAGTCGTTTAGATGAAAGTCTGCTTCGATAGACGTTTATATGTATAGGGCGTCAGCTCGTGATTCCAGGCATGTGATGCAGCTGAGGAGCATCGAATTTCCCGAATTCCGAGAGAGGTCGAACGAAATTCCATCAAACGTTTAGGTATCGAAGATGAAAAGGGATTTGAAGGGGTAAACCATCTTAGGGACGTATGAGCACACAGAAGGAAGCTTTCAAATTATACTAGAAAAATACTTTCTTGCAGCAATAAAAGTATTATTGCTTGAAGCACTACTTCTTTATTCCCCGTTTCAAACTAATTGAAGTTGAAAGTACTTTTAAACATAAAGTTTTATTTTATTTACCAAACATTTAAAAGAAATAAAACCATCTATAGAGTACTTTTGAGTTCAAGGAACAATAAATTTCAACAAGAAAATATCTATCTATTTTTAGTTAAAAGTTAATTTTTCGTTGTTAAAAATTCTGCTATAATGCATTTTTTTGGAGTTTTTCAATAAGTCTTTTTTTTGTCAAAAATTCGACTATTTGGTTTAAAATTGAACTACTTTGTTAGACATTCACGTTTGTAGGCTGAAATTTTTAATATTTAGTTGAAAATTCGTTTAATTTTTGGATGAACAGTTGTATTTTTTAGTTGAAGATTCATTTATTTGGTTAAAAAGGTATTTTTCTTAGTTGAAAATTCAACTATGTGGTGATAAATTTATGTATTTCGTTAAAAATTCGTCGTTTTAGTTGAAAATTTAACTATTTGATTGAATGTTGAACGCTTCTGTTCAAAAATTCTTTTCATGTAAGATTCATTATTTTAAATGGAAATTTATCTTTTTAATTGGAAATTCAACAATTTTTTCGTCAAAATGTTGTTTTTTTTCAATTGAGAATTATTTTTCTTTACTGAAAATGTATCTATTCTATCTTTGGTTGAAAGTTGATATTTCGAATTAAAAGTTTATCTTTTCTAGTTAAAAATGTAACTAGGTGGTTGAAAATTCATCTGTTTTGTGGAAAATTTGCCTTTTTTGGTCCAAAAATCATTTTTAGTTTTTGGAAATTCAACATTATTGTTGAAAATTCAAATAATTGGTTGTGAATAAACTTTTTTTGTAGTTCTTATTTTCGGGTAGAAAACTAAACTGGTTTGTAGACAATTTTGCTTTTTGGTTGCAACCTTAACTACCTGGTTGCAAGTTAAACTGCATTGTTGAAAATTAATTTTTTCAGATTCTTTTCTTCGTTTGAAAATTCAACTATTTTGGTGAAAGTTCGTTATAATTTTTTTGTTTGAAAATTAATTATTTCATCTGAAAATTTAACTATCCTATTTTTTATTGAAAATGTATCCTTTATAAGTTGAAAATTCAACTATTTGACAGAAAATTTATGTATTTTATTAAAAAATGGTCTCTTTGTACAGAAAACTAATCTTGCTTTTTGTAAATGTATCAGCTTGGTTGATGATTTAAATATTTGGATAAAAACTCCTCTATTTCGGTTGGTGTCAACTGGTTCAAATATATTTTTCTACAATTAGTATTTTCAACAAAAACTCATCAATTCAATTTTTGGTTGAAAGATTATCTTTTTCAATTGAAAATTCAACCATGTGTTCAAAAATTGTTCTTGTTTGATCAAAAATTAACCTTCTTGTTGAATTGTATTTTTTTGCGGTTTAAAAGTCAACTATTTTCTCAAATATTCAACTTTTTAGCATGAAAACTTGACTCTTTTGTTTAAAATTCGTCTTGTTGGGCAGAGAATTAACGTTCTTTGTTGAAAATTCATCTATTTGGTTGAGGGTTCAATTAAATCGTTGAAGGCTCATCGTTCTTCGCTAAATTCAACTGATTGAGAATTGTTTTGTTTTTTGTTGTTGAAAAGTAACTCTTTAAACTGAAAATTGAACTATTTCAGTTTTGTTAAAAATGCATCTTTTTCGCTGAAAAGCCTACTATTTGGTTGAAAATTCATGTATTTGATTATAAATACGTCTGTTGGTAGAAGGTGAATCTTTTTGGTTTAAAATTCAGCTATTCAGGTTAAAAATTCAACTATTTTGTTGAAAGTTTAATTATTCTGTTGAAAATTCAACTATTTTCTCAAATATTCAACTTTTCAGCTTGAAAACGTAACTCTTTTGTTTAAAATTCGTCTTGTTGAGCAGAAAATTAACGTTCTTTGTTGAAAATTCATCTACTTGGTTGAAAGTTGAATTATTTTGTTGAAAATTCAACTATTTTGTTCAAGTCATCTTTTTTGGTCGAGAACTTGACTGATTTATTAAAAAGTTGTCCTTTTAGGTTGAAAATTGATCGTTAATGGTAGAAAAGTAATCTATCTTGGTTAAAAATTCATCATTATTGGTTGCAACTCCAAATTTTTTTTTGAACCTTCAACTGTCATATGGAAAAAAAATTTTGCTTGAAAATTCAATTATTCAGTTAAAGGGTCAACTATTTTATTAAAAATTCGTCTGTGTTACTCAAAAGTTAAACTGTTTGGTTCTGAAAGTAACTGTTTATTTAAAATTTGGTTGAATGTTTGGCTTTATGGGTTGAAAAACCAAAGAATTTCAAAATCAAAGGAATTTAAAGCTTTTAATATTGAATTCAATATCGTATTTACATTAATTTTATTTCAAAGAATGTAGTTCCCTATTGTTCCCCTATTTTCGTGAAAAATCTCCTTAAACGTGAAACAGCGTTTAGCCAACGGCTACGTTTCTTTCATGGGGGTGGGGGCACGTCATTAAAAAGGGGTGAAGGGGGACAAAAACAGTCCAAACTTAGTAAGGTAGTTTATCGAAGGTCCCTAAAGGTACATTCAAAATTAAAAAGGTACGAGGAAGTGGAAAAAAGTTCGGACTATGTTTCAGTTGGTACTGGACGTTTAACGATCGAGGGGAAGTATCAAGTTATTCAGGAGCACTGACACAAAATACACTGAGAATCCGAATCGATAGAGGTGAAATCGCGTTGGCGAGGTTGCAATGCGGCAATAGTCGCTCTTCTCCCACCAATGATAGTCTATATTTCTCTCTCCTTCTCGAATTCTCGTCCTCATCCACATCCTCTTCTCCTCTTCTTCCTGGTGGTATTTCTATCGTTAGATCCGTCTGTCCTTATCAAACCCACAGGAACACACGTGCAGTCCTATTCTGCCAAACTAGAAAGGAAAGGATTTCCTCTGCACACTCTCATCTCCCCAGTTTAATCAGCAATTTTGGCAGCACGTTCCTAAGGCCAAGACGAATCAAGGGTTAATTTGATATTTCGTGGTGAAGAAACGAGGAGAGGTGTGAAGGAAAATGAAAGAATGGAAAGGCGCCAGGACAATTGTTAGTTCAACGAAATAATTTCCTATTCCAAAACGGCTAGAATAAAACACAAAACTTACAAACATAATATTTTAACAGAGTTCACAGCACACAATTTTATCAAAACAGGTGAAATAGGGTATATTTTCACGAAATTGGGGAATAATAGGAGAATAAATTCTCTGAAATAAAAATAATTTATAGGTAACATATGCAATTCAATATGATGAGCTTAAGATTTCAAGTCGAAACGTATTAGATTTTCAACAAACATTTGAAGTTTCAATCATTAAAGATTATTTTTCTACGAAAGAGTTGAGTTATCAAGCCATAAATCTGAATTTTCACTCAAAAAATTGATTTTTGAATACGAAAAGTTGAATTTTCAACCTAGAAAGCTGATTTTTCAACCATATAGTTGAAATTAATTTAAAAAATTAATGTTTGAGCAAGCAGTTGCATTTACAATTAAATAGTTTAACTCTCAAGCAAAAGATACGAACTTTCAACTTAATAGTCGAATCTGTAAGCGAAAAAGACGAATTTTTTTAGAAAATAGTTAATTTTTCAATCATGAAAGATGAATTTTACACCAAAAACTTTACTATCGGAAAAGATGATTTTTCAACCCGAAAGGACCAGTTTTCAACAAAGCGGTTACATTTTCAAATAAAAATGATGACCTTTTAACAGAGTAGTTTAATTTTGAGCAAACTGATTAAAGTTTCAATAATCTTGTTGAATTGTAAAGCAAATAGTTAGGTTTTCGACATAAAAAGAAGAATTTTCAACCAAATAGTTGAATTTAAAAAAAAAAATTAACTGTCAACAAAACAGTTGCATCTACTACGATATATTTCATCTTTTAAGCGAAATAGACAAATTTTCAATAAAATAGTTGAACTTTGACCATACGCAGATGATTTTATAACCAAGCGGTCCAATTTTCAGACCAAAATTGTTACACTTAATCCAAAAACAGTTGCATTTTCAACCAAATAGTTTAACTTTCAAACCGAAAAGTCGAATTTTTTAGAAGATAGTTTGATTGCCAATCCGAAAGGACGAATTTTCTAGTCAAAAAGATAAATATTCAGCAAAACATTTGAACTTTCAAAAACATAATTTTATTTTTAACATATTAATTATATTTCTAACAAAGTAGTTGAATTTTAATTAGAATGATGAATCTTAGGAAAACTGAATTTTCAACAAAGAGGTTAAACCAAATAGTTGAATTTTCAATGAAAAATATCAATTCTTCACAAAAAATATAATAGTTGATATTTTAACCAAAGAAAGGTTTGAAATTTGAATAAAAAATAGCTGAATTTAACCAAAATGATAGATTCTCAATAAAAAATGTGATAGGTGACATTTTAAACAAAGACGATTTAAATTTAACATTAAAAGAAATTAATTCCCACGAAAAAGAAGTATTTCTACAAAATAGTTGAATCCTAACCAAAATAGATCAATTTTTTACCAAAAAGTTGCATTTTTTAAGAAAAATGATAAAGTTGATACTAAAAGAGATTAATTTTCAAAACTAGAAGACGAATTTTGAATAAAAGAGTGAAATTTTCAATCATGAAAGATTTCTCATTCAAGAGAAAAAAAAATTCCATAAAATTATTCAACTTGCAAACACCCAGGCGAATTCTCTAACAAACAGTTGAATTTTTAAATATAAAATATGAATTATCCACAAGAAAGTTAATTTGCAAACAAGATGTTGAATTTTCATCTTAAAAATTATCAATTTTTAATTAAAAGAATACGAATTTTTAACAAATTAGTTCAACTTTCAAGAAAGCAGTCAAATTTTCAATCACGGAGATTAATTTTCTCTTAAAAAATACGAATTTACAATAAAATACATAAATTTTCAACCTGTACATGTATTTAGATGCTTTACTTGTAAAAAAGCACTAACTTACTTTTTTTTCAAGCGTTATAATTCGTCACAAAAACTGAACTGCCCCCTCGCCTGTCAGTGTGACGTTGTTTTTTAACGGCCCCTTCAATTTTGATAAAGGTAAAATGATTTGACACTTTTATGTGTTAGAGCTATTAAGTTACGCTGTTGGATAAAACGATTAAAGGTTTTATCCTATCCTGGTCCTAATTTAAATTCCTCTTTTCTTTTATTCTATTCCATTTAATTAATACAGGCTATCTTATTTCATGCAAAGAGAGGGAGATTTCAGGAATTGGAAAGACATCTTCTAATCATTATCTATTCCATTCATTTTTACATTCTCATTTCAATGAGAAGGTATTGGTTTTATGTGAAAAATGACTTTCGCGGATTCAATCAAATGTCGAGTGACGGCCCAAGATTTAATTAATTTTAATACATTTAAAACGTTTATAGAAACAAATCATGATACCAGAAGTTTAATGAAATACTTTACCTATTAAAATCTAACTTTTTTATGCTTCAAGTATTTCAAAATATGCTGTAAGTGCTTAATTTCAGCCAAAGACGTTTCCATCGGTTTCCGCCAAAACTGTTTTTTCATAATTACTCTTCTGACGCGAATTTTAAAAGAGAAATTGCACCAAGTCACTATTTTTCTAAACAGAGAAAACTATTTTATGTGAAAAACTAATATGAATATGAAAATATACGGGCGTTATTTGTAATAGACACCGTGTCCCGCACCGGCACCATACCCCACTCTCCCCTATCCCATTCAGTTTAATGAAAAACACGAGAACATAGAAATAGAACACTATTCCCATAATGTGCATGCTTAAATTCTCCGATTCAAATAATTTTCATTCAATCCAATATTTTCTCTCAATAAAAAAGAACTGTCTTTAAAAACGAACCCACATTGTGGGTTTGCAAACAAAGTTCTGACATTTACATTCGTGAAAATTACTCTTCTTTCTCCCTCGATACACAATATACTATAAATGCTAGGGTAGGAGACAAATATGGGGAGGAATGGGGGCGGGTTGGAGGGGCGTGATGAGTGGAGGAATGAATGTAATGAAAATACTGAAAAATCTTAAAGAAATAGGATACTGTACATACTATATGATGAATAGAAATATAGAAGGGGATGTGGAAAGAGATAAGTCTGAAGGTGGAAGGAAAAAAAGGTGATATATTATGTTATAGGAAATTACGAAGTAAGGGAGGAAATAGAAATGTTAAATGTAGGGGATCCTATGGATTGAGATTATTACTCGGTAATAGTAACGTTCGAAGGGCAGAAGAGAAGAAGAGATAGGAAAGGAATAAAATAAAAATCAGGGAAGAAGATATAATTAATCAAAAGAGGGAATAGAAATGTCTGCAGGGGTGGAAGCAATGAATAAAGAAATAAAGAAGCTAATGGGCAAAATTTAAAAGATTAATAAGATAAAAAGAGACGAGAAATAACGAAATAAATAAGGAAGGAGAGGATAATATTACCGACTTCCATAGGAGTAAATATATTTTTTTTAAATATATTTTTCGCTTATACTTTATCAAATGGCAAAGAACGTCAAATCGGGCGTCAAAGCATTTTTATTTTTTTAGACAGTTTAACAATAGTATATTGTGCTACGAGTGGGGCAAATGGTCGATTGCGAACGAGAACGAAAAAGACGACTTGATTCGTCTGAAAATAGCAACACGAGGACGAGTCATGGATATACATTGACTCTCCCGCAAAGCGCCCATCTGAGTTGTAGATGGCGCCACGTGAAGGCTTACTCAAGCACACATTCACGACAGAGCATCACTTGCTCCCACTGTTCCACGTACTTTTTCCCACTTCTAAGGTAACTTTTCCTCACTAGGAAAATAAATTTCTCTTTTATACCGTACTAACGGTCTTTTAAATATTGAATGCCAATACATCAGACTCTCGGGTTAGGAACTCGGGGCTTAGGAATTCCTAGAATTACTGGCCCACGCAGTTTCTCAGCGCGCAGGGAGAGGGACGGTTACGATTCAAGCCTAGGAAGGGACGCAGTGCACGAGTACTCAGTCGAGTATATGGCGCAATATCATGTATTCTAACTGGAAACAGTTCAGGTGGCCCTGACTGTTTATGTCTTGATACTCGCGATTTAGGAACAAGGCTATTTGCAGGCAACCACCAAGGCTGTTCCTAAACCGAGAGTCTGGTGTAATAGTCCAATTATCTCCGTTATTATGTTCTTTGCCATCTGCTAAAGTTCCAGCGACTAATAAAGGATGGCAGTACATAACTAAATATGAGCAACAAAACGGGAATTTTGCAGGGAAACGCAAAAGCGTTTATTAAAATCGAAATCACTCAGTGATTTCCAGAGCTGCTGAATCGAGGCCAGGAAAGTTTGATTCAAAAAAGTTATCCAGGTTCGAGGAAATGGATGTGGAAGTTGACGATCTGAAAGTGGCTCTTACCTAAACTTCGAAGAGTTTCGTCTGCAACGAGAGAAAATTCCACTTGCAGTTAAAATAAAAAATAAAAACATGCTTCCGAGATATTAAGTATCGAAAAATGGTAAATGATGCTAAAAGGTTAGCTAATTACTGGAAAATCGAACGAGAATTTTAAGATGAAATTTTCATGGGGTTTCGACTTTGGATGTCGATTCAAAATCAAATTATCAAGTTTTGGCAAAAAGTAAAACTTGCACCCGAAATGTGAGGAGGCTGAATGAGAATATTAAAGGCTTGATTAAAAACAATCATCCTGTTACGAGAAAATACAAATTGAAGGACATATGATATCACAGTATGACATATGTTTTTTTGATAAAAATATGAAGAAAATAAGAAAATATTTTTTTCGTCATTACATGATAATAATTGCAAGAAATATCGATTCTAAAAGGTTGAAAATAATTATTACTACGTTAAAATTATACTTTCATACAGAAATCTGCTCTCTTAAACTGAACCAGTGAAATTGTCACTGGTTGAATCCGTATTTTGAATTATCATTAGTGAACCAGTGATTTTGCCACTTTCACTGTGTGAAAGTCTGGTACGCACGCGTGGCCGATCAGGTCTTGGCATTACTCGAGTGAAAACGAACTTTATTGTGTACTAGTATTTGTGTTATAAATATTTGGCGCCTGGCCGTTCAGAGGACTGGGGGTCGCATCCCTCAGTCCTCCCCTCTCTTACGCGTTACCCCTAGGGACTTACTCCTAACTAACGCCTAGGTATTTTCAAAATTAACTATTACTATCCTACGCAAAATTCTAGATTCCTACACTCGGCCCTCCTGACTTATATTGTCACCTGACAATACAGCTTTCTTAAAAACATCCTCACACATACACATACACCACAACAGCTAGCACACTCTAATTTGATGCTTTTAAATATATGACACTTCAGAATGAAATCACTCCTACTCTATTAAAAATACCACTCTGCCATATATTCTTTGCACTGCTGTCATAAATCATCCATAATCATTCCTTAATTCTAAAATCATAATTTTTAAATAGTCAAAATTCTACTGTCGTTTCTCATTGTCCACGTGTCGTCAGTCAACTGCATTACAAAATTTCAACTTGTCTCTTTTCTGTCAATCGCCTTACCTACTTCTTTACTGTACGTCTTTCCTACTTCTTAACAATGCGTCTTTCCAAACTTCTTTACAATACGTCTTTCCAACTTCTATGCTACCGCCTATCCAGACATCTTTACCGTCATTTCTACATCTTCACATCTACGTATTTGTTAACTTCTTTACCGTCTTTTCTACAACTTTGCAATATACGTCTTTCCTATCAAATAATCTTTACAGCTCTCCTCGTCAGCACGTCATATCAGTCAGTAATGTCCGTTGTCAAAATCATCCTATACAACAGTTTTTTTCGTCTCTACTGGAAATCTTTTACACTTTCGTAAAAATACAAATCACTGTAACTCATAACTGCTTGATCAATTACATCTTAACTCAAAACATAGAAAAAACTGAATACTAATTCATACTATAAGTAAGAAAATACTTATTTCAAGTTTTGATTTTTGTCAACTTTACCGAACCGCTGCACTGCTACTTCGGAATTCCTCCTAGTCCTCTACCTTCCGAATATCTGACACCTTTTCGGGACACTGAGTAGCAATATACCCGAAGTTATTGCATTTGAAGCACCTTGCACCTTTGCTTCGGTGTTCGCAATCGCGTGACTCGTGACTTCTGCTGCCACAGTTGTAGCATCTTCTCTGTTGCTTCTCCGTCTTCGTTGCCGTTGCCACTTCCTTAGTTGCTGCATCTTGGGATGAAGTCTTCTCTGCCTTAATCAGTTTCGGCTTCATGAGCTGGTAATCCTCTAGCGATTTTTTTAACTCCTCTATGGTCCATTTACCGTAGAGCATCGCCTGTTATTCTCAGAGTCGTTGATACCAGCAATCACGTACTTTATCACTGATCTTTCGCTCAAATTTCCACGGGATCCCAGACTTTTCATCTGAAGCAAATATTCCTTAAAGGATTCACCAGGTAACTTCCTTCTTTTTTGCATCGCTTCGTGTAGGTTGCATCCGTCCATCTCCGAGCCAAATACTTCCTTCAGACCGTCCTGCAAAGTATTCCAAGTCGTGATGGTCCGTTGACTCTTGAGCCATAATTTTGCCAGCCCAGTGAGAGACTTTTTGGCGCAAACCAGTGTCTGCAAATCACTCCACGAGTACATTTCCTTGCACTCGTTGATGTGAGTGATCCACTGATTTACCGTAAAAACTAGATTCTCACCATCGAATTTATTGATTGTGCCTTCCACATCTCTCAGTTGAACCCCACTTTCACGTAGTGCTGGCGTCGAAGCTCTAGATACCCTTACTTGCTCCTGCAGCTGAGCTATTTGAATTTCCAAATCTTGCTCGCGCGACATTTTTGCGTTGATGACCGTCGTGTCTTCTTCGTTGCAACGTTCCCCTCCTTCGTCGTTACTTCCCTCTCTTTCGTCGTTGCTTCCTTCTTCTCCATTTCTCTTTTCCACTGCAGTGGAAAGCGAAGGATCTGGGGTGGGTGGCTAGTTTCCACTGTGTCTCAGGTCGTTCTCTCCCTCTCGGAATTTTCCTTGCGCCCCTTCCGCCGTCGCTTCACCCGTAGGATCCACGACTTTCTCTTTTGGCGTCTTCTCTGGAGATTTCTTTTTTAGCGTCGTTTGCGTCTTTCGTCGTTAGTTTTCGCGATTAGGATTTTTCGATTTAAGCGCTGAATTTCGCGTAACCACCATACCACTTTTCCTCGTCTTTGCCACACGTCGTTCGTCGTCGTATTCGTCGTGGCTTTTGGCGTCGTCACTCATAATTCAGCATTCATCACAGACGAAAATCCTAAAAGTCACTGCACTTCACTTTAAACCTCATAAGTCACTTTTCATTCGTCATGTAGCACTTTTGAACACAAGTGAGAACTTTGTTCCCTGTCCACTACACTTCCACTTTCACCGCATCTCTTCGCGTCGCGTCATCAGCGTCCCAAGTCCTAATTTCGTAAAAACGTCCTAATCACTTCACTGTTGTTTTTAACCTAATCCCGGACGAACCCCCAAAATTGTGGGAATGAAGGTTAATGAACAACAGTGATTTTATTAACAACAATTAAGTTTAATGAAAACACTCGAAATATGTACATCAACGTAACATTGATTTTCGTCGTACTCGATCGGGCGTACATGATCGAACTGACCCTTCCGTTCAGAGGACTGGGGGTCGCATGCCTCAGTCCTCTCCTCCCTTACGCGTTACCCCTGGGGACTTACTCCTACCTAAGGCCAAGGTATTTTCAAAATTAACTATTACTATCCTGCGCAAAATTCTAGATTCCTACATTATGTATATCCCATTATATTGCAGCCCGGCATTCATTTATTGTTGTGAGAGTAAAGTGCTGTTTCTAAAAGATATTTTTGCAACTGCTACCACAATAGTGATGAATGATGAGTGCCATACCTAGCCAGTTGACAGACGACAAGGCGTACGACCAGATGAAAACTGGTACTGAGAAACCAGTGAACCATTGAATTCTCACTGATGGCCAGTGAAATACTTCGGGCTATTTCAACTTGTGAGATTTCACTGGAACTCAGTGAGATATCACTGGTTCCTTTTAAGAGAATGTATTTGATTTTTAAAGAACTTTGTATGCAATACATACATTTTCGAAAAAGCTGGTTATCTAGTTCTGTACTACCACCCTTAAAATCTTTATTATTATGGAAAAATGTGGGGGAAAATACTCGATAAAATTTGTTATGAGTATATCATTAGCTCTTAAATAAAATGTTCCATCAAAAAGTTACATGTGTGTGGTCTAGAATGTTCGAATTTATTACTCATCATGTATAAAATGCTAAGTCCGATCACAAAGTTGAAAACTTAACCAAAAAATGACTTAAAAAAGGCAGGTCAGTTTATCATTAAATGATCCAAAAAACATGAATTTTTTCAGACTTTTTTAAATGTTGAGCATAGAAAGTATTTAAATATTTGGCAAAATTCTAACATATTTAAGAAATATTTAATGTGATAATGCAAAAAACATTTTGTTTTCTTATGTAAGGAAATAATATGTACGAGTGACTAGTGTCGAACGGATATCCGATACAGATAATATTATTTTTATATTGAAATAGGATCCAAATGTCGTCAGTTTTTTTGTTGAACTTGTTATTCCAATTCAATTGATAAGAATATCGTGTCCTCGACAGCATTCTAGCTTGATAAGAAAATGGAAAGACCTTATTAACACTAAATTGTATATCCGTCATATATGTTGATACAGAGTACGACTTCCGTAGACCTTTTTTATATAAGTACACGATAATATCCGGTGAGGCGTCACAGTTCTTGCTTCGACATGGAGTTATATTACGTCTTCTTTCTTCTCGTCTCGAGTGCTAGTGTTTTCGCTTTTCAAGGTATTTTTATTCTTAATGAAAAATTTTCCATTAATATTATTCTTAATAAAATTCTCTAGGGTAAGGCTATTCGAATTCAACGAATATTTTTTTCAATTTTAGAGGTCAGAAAAATTTGTCTCTCAAGATTTTAGACCACATGGCTGCTTTGCGGATTAAATTAAAAAAATGAAAGTACGGTTTCAAATGTTTAACACAATTTCTACCTTTCTTGCTCTATTTTACTACAACAGAAACGATTTTACTACGGAAATGTCTTCTAGATTCACAAGATCGTGTTTTAGGAATGCATTCTACGTACAGTCAATCTCAAAATTTATCAAGCCTTCACAATGACTTATACAATTGACAAAAATGCACCCATTGTTTATTGCTGCGTATTTTGAAGAAAGAATATAATGATAAGCGTATTCTACAAAAAAGAATTTTAGTTTTGAATTGTTTATTCAGGAAAAGTTACTTAGATTATTGTGTTTTTGCTTCAATTGTATCGGTAAAAGCGAAAGTTCTCAATCAATCATAATGATCATTGGTAACTTTTATTCCTCGAAATATTCTATTCCTTTGTTTTCTATAAAAGAGATATTTAGAAACCATACAGATATTATTTTTTTGAACAAATTTTTTGGTAAATAATTTTAAATTTAATAAAAACCATCCGAACAGAGTTGTAAAGAATCTTTTAAGGAATGAAATCAGCTCTTGATCATTAGGATTGAATATGATTGTAATTTTTTTACCTTTGATGTAATTAGGTGCGCTATCGAGGCCTATAAGGTCGCAAATCCTAGTGAATGAATAATTCCTTGAATTCTTTACTCACTAGGATACGTGACCTTACAGGTGTCAATAGCACACTCGTTACAACAAAATTTTAACCCGAGCTATTTTATAACACTTTTTAGGAAGTAGTTTGAATTGAACTTCCTGACAGGAAGTACGATAAAAGTGATAGAAAAGGATATATTTAAGAATAATAATAAAAACAGCCACTTTTTAAACAATAGTAATGAAATAGGTTTACAAAGTTTTTTGACTGAAAAACTTTTGGTCCAGCTGAAAATTTAATTTAAAGTTCGCATTGTAAGTAAAAAAATATGCCCGCTGCGCGGCCACATTATCCTCGCGCGCCTACGATGTGCGTCTGTCGGATCTTGCGGTTCGCGCTCGATAATGAATTTACCGCGTGCTACGCGCTCGGAGAATTTCTCGCCTCGCGGTTCGCGCTCGGCTTAGTTTAAGGTGTAATGCATATACAGAAACTTACTTGGAGATATAACAAAACACTCACAACCTCTATCATTAAAGAGATTGTTAAATTTGTTTTGATTTTAGATAAAAAGAAAATTAATTTACTATTAAGGCTTTATCGGCTGTAAGGAACACATTCTAATTACAATACTTGTGCTTTGCGCTAGAAGTTTTTATATATTTTTATATAATTCTCTAAGAAATTATATAATCACAATCAGTGGTGTAGTCGAGACCTGGCGGGCCCTGGCGCCGCTTGGGAACTTTTTTCGAGGATCTGGCGGTGCCAGGCCGCTTTCATGTCGCACGAACAATTTTTGTAGTTAGCATTAACAGGACAATTTACATAGTATTAAGAATTTACTTCCAAGACGAACGCACTTTATGTCAGTAATACCTTAAAAAAATATATTTATCGCAATGTATCATAGATTGTATTATGATTCGGAATTATGTCATGTTTGTAGGAATTTTCCAAGTTATAAATTGATTCTGTTGACCGAATTAATTTCAAATCACGGATGCAATCTATGTTCAAGTCACATAATTATTTGTCACCTAAATATGTTGTTTTTCCGAGAAAAAAAATGTTTCACAAAGTTATGAATTTTTGAATTTTTGAAATTGAAAACGCGGATTATCAAAGAATGGTTCAAAGTTTTGTTAAAAGTGTGATATTTTCTAATGTAATATGGGTATTTATCTTTTTTTTCTGATTTTAATACGATTTCTCGTTCTTTCGAAATTCGTTGAAAATTTTTAAAACAAGTTTAAAAGTGAGAAAATGGCATCAGTTTTTCTGAAAATATTCAAAGACTATTTATTCAAAATTCCACCGCTTTTTCTTTTGATTTTTTTTGTAGATTCGTCCAAATGCCAAGAGTATATTTCATGATATTCTGCCCTGTGCCCGCACCTTGATGAGAAGAGAGATTTTTTTTGTCTGAAAAACGAAAATTCACGTTCTTTGCCAAAACGACATAAGATGCGAAAAAGTCAAAGAAATAAAATTTTTTCCCTGAAAAGTTCTAGAAAAATGTCGTTTGACGCTTTTTTCCATTGGGCGTTATTTTCGATATTTTTTCAAAATATTTATAAAATCCTTTAAGATTTATTTGCTGTCAACAATGAAATTTTATGGTGTCGTAAAAAAACAAAGAAGAACATAGATTACCAGTTTGAACAATTTTCACATGAAACTTTTTCCTTCGAATTCGGCATTTTTGAAATCATCGATACTCTCCATTTCTTCTAACTTACTTCATTATTTTTTCACCAAAACGTTATGAAAGCTGTTAAATTAGGGCCTACTTGGTTTTTCATCTTAACATAAATAAACTTTTTTAACATAGAACTTTTTTCATATATTGTGTTGTTTTGGCAAAAATGTAAATTTTCGTTTATCAAATAAACGAAAATTTTCTTTTCTCCAACGCCCCGGCACAGAATAGACTATAACAGAATATATTTTTACATACGGAAAAATATAGAAAAAAAAACAAGAGATAAAAATGCCAAGGTTTCTGATTAAACTAACCCTTTCAAACTTTTTTTGAATTTTCTAACGGATTTCGAAAGAGGGCGAGAAATCCGATCAGAATCCGAAAGAAAATGATAAATACCTATATTAGATTAAAAAATATCACACTAATAACAAAAATTTTGACCATTTTTTGATAATCTACGTTTTCAATTTTTTAAATTCTAGTACTCATAACTTTGTAAAAAAAATTCAACAAATCCGTAAGATACCTACAAACGCGTACAAATACGTAAGATACTTATTTCCTTTCAAAAACAACATAGTTGAGTAGCAAATGATTCCGCGACTTGACAATGGACTGGCTGACCAATTTGAAATGAATTCGATCTTACAGTTTATAATATATTCTGGCCAAATAATTGTGCGAGTTTCAGAGTTTCAGACATTGGCAATCAGCGTACGTTGGCAAACTTATAATAGAGGACTTTTGTCAGCAAGCAGCTAAAAATTTGCGAAATTAAAAAAAAAAGATATTAGTTTTGGAATTAGTGATTTGAGAATAAGATATTCGGAATATACCACTTTTCAAATGCCTGCCTTGTGTAATTTGTTAAAAAACGTTTTTAATTTAATAAGTTTAAGGAACATAATTGAGGTGCTGAGAAGGACAACTAGTAAAGCCCACTATTGTCGAAAATAGTTTTTGTTTTCAGTTTCAAGTAGTTTAGGTTTTGGCATATTGATAAATTTTAGAAATATGTAAAAAAAAACTTCATTTTGCCAATAAACGTGGCTAAAGTTAAGGTATAGTTGTTGAGAAATAATTATGACAACTGGGTAAAACCCATTTTGTTTTTTCTCCCTCTTACTAAGAGAAATGATGTGCAAATTTCCGTACTTCCCCGGAATTCACCACCGGCGCAGTACTGTCCAGTACTGGTCACCAGTACAGATAGTCGGCAATTCACCCAGGCTCCACGATTGGGGCATTACTACGCCGAAAGTATAAATATTTTTAAAAAATTTTAAAGACGTTTAAAAATATGGTTCATGTGTTCTAAAATGTCCACAAACTATAAATACAACTGTCGCGAAAACAACTTGTTTTCCTATTTTTTTTCTAAGAAACAAATTTCAAGTTCCATATTATTTATGAAAAATTGTAAATGTTCAGAGAAAATTAAATTTTATGTCAATCTTAAGCGTTGTAAAATGGTCTAAAACACCTAAAACCTAACTTTACACGAAACTTAAAAAATTTTGTTATTAAAAAATTGTCAAAGTTCACGATTAAATTTCTAAGTTCCGTCCTTACAAATTTTAAATGTTTATATAAAATTACATTTCCTGTCATTATAGAAAGTTGTAAGGAAGACTAAACGATGAAGAAACTAAATATTACACGAAGAAAAATTGTAATCAATTATAATTATTTAAAAATTATTTTATTGATATTCCTTTTAACACCAAGTGCGAATTGCCGGAACTGAACACACCGCCCAGGCTTGGTCCAATTTCGGCAGCCAAAAATCGGCTAATGTTATTGGGCCAATATCGGCATTTTATTCGGCCCAGTGTTGTGCCCGTACTGGCTGCCTATATTGGCTATTCAAATCTGTCGATCTACCACCGATGCTTGGCCCAGTGATGGCACATTACTGAAACAAGTTTTACTTTTACTACGGCAAACCATGTTTTAAGGGGATGAGCCAGAGTTTGGCCCGGACTCGGCGCACTGCTGTCCCCAACTTCGCCTTTACTCTGGCAATACATTTTTTAATAGGAAAAGCCAGATTCTGGCCCAGCAAAGGCGCATCACTGGTCCCAGTATAACTTTTACTACGGCAAACCGTGTTTTAAGAGGAACAGCCAGAGTTTGGCCCGGACTCGGCGCACTGCTGTCTCTAACTTCGTCTTTACTCTGACAATCCATTTTTTAATAGGAAAAGCCGCAATCTGGCCCAGCAGAGGCGCATCACTGGGCCCAGTGTAACTTTTACTGCGGTAAATCGTGTTTTAAGAGGAAGAGCCAGAGTTTGGCCCGGACTCGGCGCACTGCTGCTCCCAACTTTGTCTTTATTCTGGCAATACATTTTTTAATAGGAAAAGCCAGAGTCTGGCCCAACAAAGGTGCATCACTGGGTCCAGTGTGACTTTTACTACGGAAAACCGTGTTTTAAGAGGAAGAGCCAGAGGTTGGCCCGGACTCGGCGCACTGCTGTTTCCAACTTCGGCTTTACTCTGGCAATACATTTTTCAATAGGAAAAGCCGAATTCTGGCCCAGCAGAGGCGCATCACTGGGCCCAGTGTCACTTTTACTACGGCAAACCGTGTTTTAAGAGGAAGAGCCAGAGGTTGGCCCGGACTCGGCGCACTGCTGTTTCCAACTTCGTCTTTACTCTGGCAATACATTTTTTAATAGGAAAAGCCGAATTGTGGCCCAGCGGAGGCGCATCACTGGGCCCAGTGTGACTTTTACTACGGCAAACCGTGTTTTAAGAGGAAGAGCCAGAGTTTGGCCCGGACTCAGCGCACTGCTGTTCCCAACTTCGTCTTTACTCTGGCAATACATTTTTTAATAGGAAAAGCCGGATTTTGGCCAAGCAAAGGCGCATCACTGGGCCCAGTGTTAATTTTACTACGCGTGGAAATTTCCGCACTACGCCGGAGGTCACCACCGGCGTAGTACTGGCCCAGTACTGGTCACCAGTACAGCTAATCTATTCGCCCAATGCTGCCTAACGGCTGGCTCCACGATCGGCGCCGAGAGTATGAATATTTAAAAAAAATCTTAAGTACGTTTAAAAATATAGATCAGGTGTTCTAAAATGTCTGAGAACTATAAATGCAAGTGCCGCGAATACAACTTTTTCCCCTTTTTTTTGTAAGAAAAAAATTCTAAGTTCCATCTTTATGTAAAATTTTAAATGTTCAGAAGAAATTACATTTCATGTCAATCTTGAACGTTGTGAAATGGTCTAAAACACCTAGAAACCAAACCTTACACGAAAGTTTAAAAAAATTTGTTATTAAAAAATTGTCAAAGTTCACGATCAAACTTTAAGTTCTGTCGTTAAAAATGTCAAATGTTCATAAAAAATTACAATTCCTGTCATTGAAGAAAGTTGTAAAGTAGTCTCAAGAGCGAAAAACGAAATATTACACGAAGAAAAATTGTAATCGATATAAATTATTGATTAAAAAATCATTTTATTTGTATTTCTGTTAACAGTACGTATATTTTACATATGCATAGCGTAGTATGATAATAAATAATTAATTAGAAAAAGAGATTTTAAAATTTGGTGTTTTAACTCTTTTGAGCTGTAGCTTATGAGGATGGCTTTTTCATCGAGTTTCAAATCGTAAGTTTGGCGCAATGGTTAAGACTTCCGACTGCCAGGCGATAGATTTAGGTATAGATGTAGGTTCGATACCCCGTAACGTTAGAAATTTTATTTGTAATATAATATTGAAAAATGTAATATATGTATTCACTCTACACCAGGACCCATTAATATTCAAAATCAAAATACTCGCAATCAATTAATAATAATTTTTTAAATACCTTTTTTGTCATATCGTTAGAGTGAAGCATAGTGGGTGCTACAATTGAACAAAATGTTTGAATGAAATTTCAATTTTTGAAATTATAACAAATATTCGGACGATATGTAGCCGTATAACAAAAAACAATTCAATGATTTTTTATTATTTTTTAAATTAACTTCGGTGATGGCGGCCACAGTCTGGGCCAGAATTGGCTGCCAAGTGCATACCTTAGTTATCATTCCAGCAACAACACGATATTGGCAGCCGAGATCGGGCCGATATCAGTACCCATTGCTGAGCCGGTAATGGCAGCCAGTAACGCATAAGTGATGGCGGCCAGAGTCTGGGCCAGAATTGGCCGTCAAGTGCATACCATAGTTAACATTCCAGCAATCGCACGATATTGGCAGCCGATCTTCGGCAATATTTTTGCCGATACTGCGCCAGTGCTGGGCCGTATCTAACTTCACACTTGGGTATTCAGATTCATTCACGGGCGGCGATACCATACAATATAACAGGCAGACACCATGGAGCAGATTTTCCAGACCACGGCCTGCCATAATCCGACATTAGACGATTTTGAAACAAAAAAATGATAAACATTGATTTTAATTGGCGAGATTGTAACCGTGGATGGAAATAAGATACAAAACTCCATGGTCTCCATGGTCTTGCATGCGTGACGGTGTGGGAAGGTTACTTTCCCGTACTGCTGAAGAATTGTACATTTTTTGCTTATTAAAATACATTTTTTTCGACGCGAATTACGTGATTAAAGTATGTAGTTTGACGTGTGGAAATTAAGTCTAATCCTTCGTGAAGTTAAAACTGGAAATAACAAATGAAGGGTAGCAGTAAAGAACCAGTAAAGAACTAGATAACCAACATTTTTACGAAAATTGTTTTATTGCATAAAAAATTCTTAAAAAATCCAATACACGTTTCTTTAAAAGGATTTCTTCAAATGCATATTTTTTAAATAGATTAATAAAAAATATTCACTTTAAATTTTAGTTAAATATTTTCGAAACAAACCAATTTTTTGGTATGAAACATTTATTATTCTTATTCAGCATCTCCATATTTCGGGAGCAAGCTTTTGTTGTTCGGAAAAATTAGAAATTCGATTTTTAATTTCTACCGTAAGCCGCTTTTCAAATCCTGTGAAATTGTAACTTCAAAATTCTTGGTTAATTTGTTAATTTACTCTGAATTGGCTAACATTTTTGGATCAAATCTTTTTCACTCGCTTTTAGAAACTCAATAATTTGGAAGTAAATTTCTATCGAAACTGACGATTTTACATTTTTTATCGGAATCCGCAGCCGAGCCTGTTCGAATTTGTGGTCAGTGTTACTTTAAGATTGTCAATTCACACACCTATTTCCTCGAAACTGGACAACTTTTTCTAATAAAATTTGTTTAGGCTTGAATCAATAACACGTAATTTCTGAAGTGGAGTTTTGTCTTATTTTTAAGTGGTGATTTCGATTTTACAGCATGTTTTTTCGCTCTTCTGAAAAATTCCATTTTTTTTGGTTATCTAGTTCTGTACCGGCACCCTTGAAATATTCTCAGTGCAAAGAATTACATTCATTGATCGAATTAAAGAAATAGGATTAGAATTAATCATCACCGATGGATTCTTGAAATTTATTGGAGGTTTTGATCCGAAAAAACTCAACCGGTGATCTCATGTACTACGTAACATTATAGGCATTATTGAAAAAAAATGTATCTGAAGCTCACAAATCCTAATTCGTCGCTTGCATACAAAATTCAAAATGAAAAATTTCACCCCAGATTCATTCATCTTCAAGTCGTCAACTATGCTGTATGCATAATAAAATACTTTGGACTGAAATATTTTGTACTCAGAAAGTTGAAAATTATTTCAAGTATTTTTTTGTGTAAGAATATTGTAAATCATAGTAATACTTCTAAATAGATGTTACTCAATAGCTACATGCACAAGAGTGCATCATTTTCCACTGATTCATTATTTGATACATATAATGTTGCTTAAAGCAGCGGTACAATCATATAATCGAGTCAAAAATAAAAAATTCTAGAAAATAAGATCAAAAATTCCAAATATAATTCAAACGAATCCATTGGCTTATAAAATCCAGTGTAAAATGGTACAATGAAATTTATTTTTAGAGCTCGTTTATAGACGTTGGTGTGTTAATCTCAATCAATTATAATTGCACGCAAAAAAATCTAATTAATTTTTAAAGCCCATTTACCTTAACTTACAATAATTTATAATGAAGGATGCTTCGAAAAATTTGAAGTTTTATTTGCAAAATTAAATATGTAAATAATCTAATTTGTAAGCAGTGAAATTAAAATTATCGAGTATATTTAAAAAATTAATTCATATCAATTACGGTTGCAAAAAAAAAAGAAAAATATTTCAACCTTTGAATATACTTATGTATTTATATAATTTACAAACATTAAAAGAATCTCATAAACTAATTATTCCATGACATTATAATTTTTTTTATAGAGAGTTGCACGTCGTCTATTAGCCGAAGGCCAAGCATCAACCTATGATGAAGCCGAAGTAGCCGCTAGTTTGTTGGCCCTTAAATTTGGAAATGCAGAGGCACTTCATGCAGCAAAAGAATGCTCAAGCGTAGAATCCGCTTTAGCTTTTTTACAGCAAGAATGCGAACTCTGCACGAGTCGTTTTGCTATGAGTCAGGTGAAAATATATAAAAATAATTATATTTTCCTTCTAATTATTATCATTATAGCTAAGAAGTTACCGTTAAATGAAAGTTAGGGTAACGCTAGACACTCTTAAATTTAATTGTAAACTTTTAGTATGTTTCGTGCATGCGAATCTGCATTCCCATGTAAGAAATTCTACAGATCCCTATCGCCAAAACATACCCAGTACTTACATTAAAAGATTTCAATTAAATAACTTAGTGTCCGCTTTCTCTATTTCTACGATACATATTTACTTATTTATTCTTTAAGTTTTACTCAACTTTACTAATTACTTATTTCTAAAAACTACAGATGATTTCTATGCTGAAATGTACTCACAGATGTTGCAATGACTGTGCGAAAAACTATTTTACAATACAAATTAGTGATCGCAGTATAACAGACGCTGTGTGTCCATTTTGCAAGGAGCCGGACTTGACTGATGCCACTGAAGATGAAGTTTTAGAGTACTTTAGTATTTTGGACATTCAGTTAAAGTCACTTTTGGATCCACCAATTCACGAACTCTTTCAGAGGAAACTTAGAGATAGAACACTGATGCAAGATCCGAACTTTAAGTGGTGTGTTCAGGTAAAACGTAACGACCTTCATAAGTACTAATGTATTCACTACCGAATAAAAAAAAATAATTGGGACGAATTAAAATTTCCGAATTCAACTGAATCTTGCTTTCTGATTGGTTGTAAAAAAAATTGAGGTGCACTGGTGAATTGAAATTGTGCGAATTGAATGCATGCCCCAGCTGACAATTCCTGTGCAGGGATCTTGGAGGATCCTATACATGTTCCTGTACACGAAACTGCACACGAACCTGTACAGTTAATCTTGACGGTTCTGTGCAAGAATTTGGCGAAGGATTCTGTACATGGTCCTGCAAAAGAACCTGTATACAAGCTAACCTTTGATAAAGTCACCATATTTGAAACGCTGAAATGCAGGACGCTAAGAGTAGGCTTAAGGGGGGGGGGGGCTAGAGAGAAACTCAGCCCTACTGAAAAAGCCTACATAGGTCGGCTTTATACCGACGAGCGGAAGGTTAGTTTCACGCGCGTAGAACTGTCGGTGGGAGAGAAACTTTCGCCTCGGAGAGCGCGTGAAAGAAGGGTTGCTAACTTATAAAATTCTATCTTTTCTTCTGTAATTTCCATTACCCTACGAATAAGTATTTTTGAATATATTTTACTTGCGGTACTTAGTAAGCAATAAATGTGTTTCATGACTCAAGACTTTCTTAGTGTAAACATATTGAATCTGACCCCCACCCCCTTGATTCTACTGTTAGCGTCCTGCATTTTGTGACTAGTCAAAGGTGTGCCTTCCCGCCTCTATGAGACGTTGGAAAGGGGCAGAGGTTTAACCAACATTATTTTTGTGACCAGTCAAAGGGGTGCCTTCCCGCCCCCAAGATTATTTACAGTGTTTCTCACTATATGGATGTTTAAAAGCACCTAAACGGTGAGTGAAATATGATCATTTCGATATCATGACAGACCCATATTTGAGACATCGTAGTAACAAAAGTAACAATAATTTTAAACTTTTGCCTAGTTAAATCGCTTCATTTATCGTTCAAATAAAGATTCTAATAGTTTGTTGCCGAAAAAAAATTTTCCAGCCAAAACAGAGGTGACGCCCCTATTCTGCAATTGCACCTAAATTTCAATTGGAAACGGTTCAGGCGGCCCTGACTGTTTACGTTTCGATTCCCCCAATTTAGCAACAAGGCTACTTGCTGGCAACTTCCGACACTGTGGCTAAACCGAGAGGCTAAACAAAGGTTGAAATTGGTTGTGGGTAATTATTTCTTTTGTTTTTCCATGAAAATATATGTATATTAAAAGACCTACAATTTCCTGAATACATTTTTTCTCTGTCTCTTTACAAGAAATGTTGAATAAATCTTCGGCGCCATTTTGTGATATTGTAGTTTTCAATTCGAAAGTGTACGATTTGCGTCATTCAGAACTGATGATGGTATTGGGTTTCGATAGCTCAACAAGCCATAAAAATCGACAACAAAAACCTAAACATTCCGAAATCAAGACTTTGCTTCATATTAACGTTTTTAAATTAAACCGATCACTTTCTTCCGTATTGGATCCGTAATTCTTAATTTTTTAATTTAGACTTCAGATTTTTGAATGAGCGACCTGAAAAACCCCCGAGTATCACTTTTTAATCAAATCTGTTTCATTTTAACAAGTTCAGACCGCCATATTGGATCCGCCATTTTCGATTTTTAAATCTGGACTTTAGATTTGAAATCGGCGACATAGTAGTTCCCCGAATAGCGATATTTAATAAAATCGATTTTATTCTTACAATGTTGTTCCACCATATTGGATCCTCCATCTTGAATTTGGACGTTGTATTCGAAAGCAGCGGCAATCAGTAACCCGAAAAAATCATATCGGTTCGGTTTTCCAATTTTGGTCGGTTATATTGGATCCGCCATTTTGAATTTGGACATTTTGACTTTAAATTCTAATTCAGCGACCCAAAAAACCTTTAAATACGACGAATAGTCAAATTTACTCAGATAAAAATCATTCGTGCCATGAAGATTCCAAATAGAAAATTCAATTGCATTTTTCTCAGATTCGAACTCGGCATGAAAAAATCTATCAAAAAATATAAATAGCATATTAGATATAATATCTAATTGCCCACGGTATTCAATAATACACATTTTTTTTCAAAAAATTTCAATTTTAACCCAGATTTTCAAGGTCAAAAATATATTTTCTAAAGCACCATATTTTCCCTCTATTCTGTAGTTATTCATCTGTAAATCCCAAAATTATTCATCCTGCGCAGATGGTCACCCATCCGAGTGCTATCCGTGCTCGAAACGGCTTGACATCTGGCATGTGGACTCCCCTCGCATCTGATTAGTCCTCATTGTCGAAAAATCGGTGGTGATTGGTCTTTGCAAAACAGAAATGAACAAAGATCTTTTTAATTTAAAGAATTTTAAAATGTAATTTTGAAGACTTAAATAATTAAAAATCAAAGCGATTGAAATTAAAAATTTTGAACAAAAACATTTTAAGTTGATCAACTGCAAATATAAGTTTTATTCAATTTTGAAATAACTCAAAATTAGTAGATGCCTAATTAATAGCTTTGATTACATTTCAAATCCTATTCAAATATTGTGTTAGTCTGAAAAATTGTCAATTAAAAAAACAATTTTTTAATGCTTTGCAGTATTTAACTGTTCATTTAAAATTAGCAATTAGGTATCAAACATCAAAAACTACATAAGAAATTTGAAACTGAATTTTTTGAAATATCCTCGAATCGTAAATATTGCAGAGTGTTAAATTAAAACTTCGAGCGTTAAAATTTAAATTGGTCCATTGAGAAAAAATTAATTTATAATTTAACGTGTTGAATTTTTATGTATAAATAATAATTGAACAATAATCAATTTGAAAAGACCTAAGCTCAAGATAATTTAACTTTTACTTTTAAAGTATTCAGCTGAAAAGCTTGTATTCGTTCAATTTTAAATATTTCTAACTTGAAATTGCCTAAAATTATCTAATTTTTAACATTTACAAATTTATTGATTCATTCTTTAATTCAGAGCATTGAAAATAATAACATAGATTTATATTTTTTAACCAGAAATCTTTGAATTGCATAATTTATAAAAGTTAAAGATTTTAAATTATTCAGTTTAACAGCACTTAAATAAAAATTGTTTAATTGAACAGTGTTACCTTTTCTATGAGACGCAGGAACTCGAATACTCCTTATGGTGGGGAATTAATTTTTCCTGCCCAAGGAGAATTCAAGTTCGAACCTGGCCGCGGTGAGGAGGCCTAAGAACCCCCGCAGGTAGCAACTCCCGGAAGGCGCAACGAGGGGGAGTCGGCAACGACCCATCTGGAAAAAGCATCTTCCCCTGTGGAGATGGAAATTACCGGAGGAGCCTTAAAACATCCTTAGGAATCTGTATGTGGGGGACCATCTGGAAATAACCCTGGCAATACTAATGCCGGGGGGTCAAACCAAACGGAAAAACCATAATGAGCCAAATCGTAGGAAGCTGCTGGGAAGAGGTTGAGACGACAATTGTTAAATCAATCGAATGCAACAACTAGCCAAACGAGGACTCCAACGAGGGGAAATTCTGATTGCAGCATACCGAATGAAATGAGGGAACAGAAGATGCGGCTGAGAGGTCCAACAGTGTCTTATCGCCAGGCTCTTCAAAGTCACTTGAAAGTAGCCATAGTCGCAGAAGGGTTCTCAATAACCAAATTTGATGACAACCAAACCAAAGTAATCGACAGCAAAGACCTGCCAAGGCCAGTAAAGCTGCTGGCTTGGATTCCTAGTGTATCCGTGGAACTAACAGCAGTACTTAAAATGATAGCATTTCAAAACCCAACCATGAAAGCGGGAAGATAGAAAGTTCACAGACCTACACAATTTCAAAAACCGAATAACCCAGAAACGAGACAATACTTATCCCAAGGTTTTTGGTGCGCTGAATTCGAATCTGACCGCAGAATTTCTTCAGAACTTCAGGTTTTTGAGATATCCTAACCTAAAAGTGCAAAAGACACGGTTTTTTGCTATGTTCGGGGTTAAATTACATCGCGAATTAATTTTTTTTCCTAAAAACTCGTTACGGAATCTGAAAATATCATTCTTACCCTTCAAAAGCCTTTTTGAATTTTTAAGATATCTTTTTTTCTTGGAGATATCGTTCAAACAAGGCACACAGTTGTTTCTTTATCTTGATCAATTAATTTATGAATCGGATATATATTATTTGGATTAATTAAAAATTCTTTTCATATATTTATTCATTTATTCATTTATAAGTTGAAAACTTTACCGTTTTCGTAAATACAACCTTACCGAAAAAGGTATGTCCAGAAAGCAGAAATAATGTGCTTCTCCACCTACTCCAACTCCTCCACCTTCTCCAGCTCCTGCACCTACTCCAGTTCCTCCAACTCCTCCAGCTTTCACACCTCCAACTCCTCCACCTACTCCAGCTTCTCTACCTACTAAATTACGATGTAATTTAACCCCGAACATAGAAAAAACTGTGATTTTTGCACGTTTAGGTTAGGATATCTCAAAAACCTGAGGTGATGGAGCAATTCTGAGGTCGAATTCGGATTCCGCGCACCAAAAACCTTCGGATAAGTATTGTCTGGTTTCTGGGTTAAAAATCTTGTCGGCCTGTGTTATCGATATCAAGGCGAGTAGTCAAGCTAGCCAAATTGTAATAAGTGCAGAGCCAGGAGTGGTCGAGAGTCTCAAGAAGATCGACTGCAGGCCTCACTATGGGTTGGAGGTGATCAATATGAAGATGCTCTCAAAAACCAGAGTTACACCCGTACACAGAGCTCTGGATTTGTCTTCAGAAAAGATGGAGGAGGCAAGTAGAAAGTTAACATGGACACTAGATGCCTCTCTTCCAGTCTGGATTTCATCCAGATAAACCTTCACCACGCTAAAGGGGCGTCTGCTATCTTGATCAGACGTTTGACAACGGAACGAACAGCTTTTGCCTTAATAGAAGAACCTTGGGTTTACAAGTAGTGATGGAAAATCGAAACAAAAATATCGATATCTCAGATATCGATAGTATCGAAAAGACAATATCCATATTAAAAAAAAATCGATATTAAAAAGGAATATGGATAATGACCGATATATCGTAATAAAATATCGCGCATGCGCACAAGATTATCTCCAAATTTAAATTACCAATTTAATTGATCAAATTTATTATTATTATTAATTATTAATTTAACTGAGTACCATCGATATGCCAATATCTATATATCGGAACCAAAATATCGATATTTCCGATATTTCGATATCGATGTCCCATCACTATTTACCTCCACTATATAAAAATTGAGAAAAAATAAAAACCAAACACGAAGGAATTTTGTGCCTTTTTGGGCTCTTGAACGCGTCAACAACCAATATCCAAAAACCACACCTACTAACAATAAAACTACCCCCTATGTAAAAACTCAAACTCGGAAAAAACAAAGTACACAAGAATGTCAGGCTTATTTTGGGCTCTCGATTCAACGAAAAAAAATTGCAAAAACCACCCCCTATGGGAAAAAAGCCACCAATGTGCCAAAAATTTAATCTCCAAAAAACAAAGTGCATCACAATTTTGGGCTTATTTAGAGCTCTTCAATTTTTGAAGAGTCCAAAAACCAAAGACTCTATTGACACTGTAAAATTCTCAAAAAGATTATTTTATGATAAAGTCTAAACAGCGTGGTATCAAGGGGCTGTTTTTCAACGTTAGGGGTTGGAACCCAAAAATCGGTGTTGTTATTTGTGAAACGCTCAAAAATGAGAGAGTTGACAGAAATATTACTTTGTCAAAAAATAATGTTTTTGAGAATTTTACATTATCAACTCTATTTTACAGTGATAATAGAGTCTCTGATTTTTGGGCTCCTCAAAAATTCCAACACACAATTCCAACACTGATATTTGGGCTCCAGCCCCTTGATACCACGCAGATAAGACTTTGTCAAAAAATAAACTTTTTGAGAATTTTACAGTGTCAATAGATTCTGTGATTTTTGGGTTTCTCAAAAATACGAATACCGATTATTGGGCTACAACCCTGAACGTTGAAAAACAACCCTTTTATACTACGCAGATATGACTTTGTTAAAAAATAATCTTTTTAAGAATTTTATAGTGTAAATAGTCTCTGATTTTTGGGCTCCTCAAAACTCCAAGACTGTTTTTCGGGGTCCATTCCTCCATGTTAAAAAACAACCCCTTTATACAACTTTACTTTCTATTTTGTTTTTTTCCAGGTTTGAGTTTTTACGAAGAGGGTGGTTTTTTGTACATAGGGGTATTTTTTAAAAATGTTTGTATGGTGCATTCGAGAGCCCAAAATAAGCCCAAAATTCTGATGCAATTTGTTTTTTGTAGATCATATTTTAGGCAAAGGGGTGTTTTTTTGCACATAGGGTGTGTTTTTTGGAATTTTGTTTCGTGAATTCGAGAGCTCAAAATAAGCCTAAAATTCTGGTGTTCTTTGTTTTTTCCGAGTTTGAGTTCTTACATAGGGGGTAGTTTTATTGTTAGTATGGGTGGTTTTTTGAATTTAGTTGTTGGCGCGTTCAAGACCCTCAAAAAAAAAAAAAAAAAATTCTGTCGTGTTTGATTTTTAATTTTTAAAAATTTTTATATAGTGGACGTGCTGGCTTGAGTCACGCCAGCACCACCACTCGGAATTTTCAAAAAAAGTAGTCGAGCCCAAAAATCGGCAATACAGCCAAGCCCAAAAAAACCCAAAATTCTGATACAAAAAAACTTAGAAATTTCGATTGTGGAGGTGCTAGCTTGATGGACTTCACAAAGTACAGGCGCCAACCTATGGCGATTTGCTCAGCGTAACTGCCATTTGACTCCCAGGACACACCATCTGAGGAATGACAAAATATGGTGGACTACTGTTGCGTTAACTACTGATTAGAGGTTATTAAATCAGGGTAACACACCTACCGTCGTAACATCTATACGTCGCGAGGTAATTGATTTGATCTTATGTCCAATAAGTATTCGCGAAGTGTTCAAGGGTTGGCATGTATCGTCGGATACGTCTCTATCGGATCATAGATATGCTTCTCCTTGACAGCCATTAGACCTGAGGTTCAAAGGTATAGGAACCCTAAAAAAACTGACTGGTATACTTATAGAGAGGATCTCAACAGTTTGATGGGCGCTATACCAGGCAGAATAAAGTCTATCGAACAAATAGAATCTGCTGTCAACGTGCTACAAAAAGGTATCAACAGAGCATATGCGGAAAATTGTCCTCTCCGTATTCAGAAAACAGGCAGGGATGCATCCTGGTGGCATTCTAAACTGGAGAACCTGAAAAAGGACAGTCGACGCCTTTTAACAGGGCTAAAAAGAATGGAAATTGACACTTGTACAGGGCAATCTTAACAATAATAATGATGTACAAAATGCCTTAAGAAACTCATGGAGGGGGTATTGTCAATGAATCGAGAATATACCTGACACTGCTAGATTCCATATGCATGTATTTCCATATTAGCCAATTTGTACTGAATTTGTATTTGTCTAGACATGATAGCCATTTATAAATTGAAACTAACTTATTAAATAGATTACCTAAAGAGGGTACACTTCCCGGGCTCGGAGTTGGATTACACGAATGAGGAGGCGGCCTATGAGTCGTACCCCGCAAATTACATAGGTAGTTAAACAATTCAAATCATTTGAAGCTGCGGGAGATGATAAAATATTTCCTGCATTAATTCAAGAAGGATTTCAGTCCTTAGTGGGCCCATTGTGTGTCATCTTACGGACATGCTTGGCAATGGGATACACCCCGGTAGCATGGAAAGCCGGGTAGGGATACCTACAATGAGGCAAAATGCTGTAGAGCGATCAGCTTGTCTTCGTTCACGCTGAAAACACTAGAAAAATTAGTGGACCTTTACTTGAAGGAGGTAATCCTAATGGAAGAACCTCTCCATAGGAATCAATTTGCCTCTGAAAAAGGCAGATCTACCGTAGACGCTCTATATGTGTTTACCTTCCTCATTATTAATAAATTCCGGAAAAGTGAAGTAACAATTGCACCATTTCTAGACAAACAGGGGGAATTTAGTGACACCCCGATTGAATCTGCATACGGTTCTGCTGAAACACCCCAGGTGAAAAAGTTATATATAGTTTATATATAGTGGACAAGACTATTTTTCAAGAATATTTGTCATTTGCTTTATAAATTTTTCTGTATAAAACAAATGAAGAATATCAGTATTTCGTCCACTCTATATAAACTATATATAAGTTTTTCACCTGGAACACAGAGTTAATGACAGGGTATACAGGTAGATATATACTTCGCTATATGGTACGCTATATCGTAATGAAGTGAAGGCCGAAGTTTCAAGTGGGCGCTTATTATTGATGACCTGATTCCTGTTTTAAACGAATCGGGGTTTTACACTCAAGGCTATGTAGATGACCTGACGATCCTGGTAACAAAAAAGCATGAGGGCACCTTACTGGAACTCATGCAGTCAGCACTCAAAATAGTAGAGCAATGGTGCAGGGACCGTTGTTTCTATTTGGCCGTTAACCCGGACAAGACGGAACTCATGCATTTTACCAGAAGAAGGAAGCTTCCTGACTTTAGAAATCTTAATTTCTACGGTAGGGAAGTAGAATGGTCAAAATCAGCTAAGTATTTAGGAGTAATATTAGACCCTAAATCAACCTGAAGACTGCATGTTGACGCAATAGTGAAAAAGCTAAGATAGCTTTTTGAGTCTGTAGATGCGTAATAGACAAAACCTGGGACTTTAAACCCAGGATTACTCACTGGTTTTACACAATGACAATCAGACCCATAATAGCATATGCATCTACGATCTGACTGCCAAGGACTGAACTAATCAGTACTATTAAAGAACTGGAAAGCCTCCAAAGGGTTTCCTGCTTGACGATCACTAGTGCTATGAAAACAACACCAACAGCAGCTCTTGAGGTCATTCTGGACATACTGACATTGCACCTGTTCATATTGAGGATTGTGGCAGTGGAAGTCTATAGATTCTTAGTAGGGGGCAACCTTAGTGATGTTGACGTGACTGATATACACGATGAAAGTAAGCGAAAGCTATGCGAGGATAATATTCTCAATATGCAAACTGATGTTATGTTGAGCAAATCATCCTTCATGAAACCCTTCAAGGTCATCTTTCCTGAAAGTGAAGAATAGCATGATAAAGGGAGAAGAGAAGATTTATTTACACCGAAAGGTCTCGTTTGATACATATACGTCTCTAGAGACTCTTTGAGAACAGGGACTGGAATCTGTAGGAAGAAGCCCAGGTCTGGGGTGACAACATCACTGGGCACATTCTCTACAGTTTGCCAGGCCGAAATAATAGCTATTAAAGCTTGCCAGGAGGAAATTTGTGAGCGGGCTTATGAAGGCCAGCACATTTACGTTTGTTCTGACAGCCAAGCAGCACTTAAGGCTCTTTCATCTGAAGAGTTTACTTCCCAACTATACTCTATTCCCCGAGAGAATAACCTACAGGCGAATCAACTTACGCCCACTTTGCGCAGCTATGGAATCCTATCTTAAAAAAACTTGACCCGCACGCTCCCTGAACGTCATAAGAAATCAACTCCCTGCTTCAATATTGGACATTTTCACCCAGGCAACTTCTTCTTTATGTTGGTTGTAGCATCGATACTGATAGGGTTTCCCATGCCAGACAGACAGAGAACGAAGAGGAAAGGGTCTGAGAGGAAGATCAAACCCCATAATTTAACATGGAGATTCTTTTAAATACTTCGAAACGCTTGTCGCTTACCGAGGATCATCTAGGCACCCGTAGAGCCACCGCTAGGGGCCATATTATGCGAGACGGTGTTGATGGTGAGCCGCAGGGTGGTCAAGAAGATTTCACTAATCAAACAGCTGGCCAGCAAGAACATCTGCGACAAACGGTAAACAGTGGAACATCAACTGTGCCTGTTGAGGATGCTTGGCTAGCGTTAGCAATTTGCAGCCAACCACCTCAACAGAAATACCGTGGTAGAGCATCAAGTGGGATACCACAATGAAAGAGGAATTGGTGCATCTCTACTACTAAAGTGCGAAGTATGAAACTAAAAGCGAAAAGGGATACAACGTTAGGACGAAGTTTGCTGCGACGCATCCTAACATACAGAAGGGGACAGTGGGAAGAATTATAGGTAAGATGAAGGACATCCGAAATAATATTCTTATCTCAGAAGACCGAGCAATGGAGATTAAACAGCACGTTGATTTGGCGTGGAGAAACGACGCCAATGAACATCAGTTAGAGGAAGCCGCATCGGATGACCAAGCAGCGGCAATTCGTCGCCAATACTGCAACAACGCATATCTCATTTTTGCTAACTTTTCAGGATAGCCGAAAAACTGACAATATTCCAGGGCGATTTGCGTTACGTAGTGTTGTCATTAATACGATTCTAGCATTTCCAGTGGCCAACCTGAGAAATAGCGATGAACAGGTCGATAGAGTGAGAAATCTGAAATTCATCGGTATAAATATCTCAAAAACGAAAAAAATGATATATGTGATGTTGCAGTATTGGCGACGAATTGTTGTTTTAGTGCAACCTAATGATGATCCAGCATCATCACATGCTCTAGAGGTAGATGGCCTAATTCCACCAAAGGCAGAAGCAGAGGTTCATCAATTAGAAAGGCGATTAAAATGAACATACCATATGAACAGAGAAAAAGGATGTTGTACAAATTCGCAGGGCAGTAAAGATTTAGTCACCATAGACGCTGCTGCCATGACGCAAGCTCGTAAACATCAAAGAAACTTGCACATCATCGACTTTCTAAGTCGTGTGATGATGCTCTGGGGAACAAGAATCAAGTATTTCGATCATGGACAACCAATCATAACTAGTTTAATACGCATTACAACGGTCATCTTTCAAGGCGACCCCATCAGTGCACTATGGATCTGTTTAGCGTTGAACCCGTTAAGCAAAAAACTAGAAAGCATGTCTTATGCGTTTAGAATACATGTTAATAAGGATCGTCATTAACTGACCCATCTTCTGTACATGGATGAATTGAAGCTATACGCTAGTTTAGATCAGAAACTGCAGCAAGTGATCGATGTCACAAACCAGTTTTCCAATGATATCCACATGGAGTTCGAACTAAATAAATGCAGAACAGTGCATTTAGCCAGAGAAGAATTACGGAGCGCAGAGCAAGAGAACAAGTATGAAAATGACATCGAGGCAATGGCCGAGGGTGAGTCATATAAACACCTGGATATTATCGAATCAAAGGGTATTCAGCATACGATAGTTAATAAAAGCCTAACGAAAGCCTTCACCACAAGATTGAGATTGATTCTGAAGAGTTCTCTGAACTCACGAAGCTAGATCGGGGCAATTAACACTTATGTCATCCCTGTCCTCAGGTCCTCCTTGGGGCTCATCAAATAGTCGAACATCGACCTTGAAAGGTTAAACAGAACTATCCGCGTAGGAATGACGAAGCACCGTATGCATCACAGTAATTCGGCGATTGAAAGGGTAGTTCTATTACGACATAGAGGCGGTAGGCGCGTTGTAGATGCCAAGAAACGGTGTCAGTCACAAGTTATACAGTTTCGAAACTGTTTTAACAGCAAGCGAGATGTTGCACCTTACAACACCATCTGTAAAGCGAATCTTGATTAAACGCCCTCGAATACACGCCCTTGAATTCGTCCTCAGAGGAGGCTTGAAAATTAGAGTAGAAACCATAGAGAACTTAGAAACGCAATAGAGACAAGAAGCTATCCACGGCGAGCACTCCAAAACGTTAGATCAATATGAAGTGGATATTGAGTCAGGACAGGGTTGTTAGCACCAGAAATTATCGCAACCACATATTACCTCAAGACGTGGTTGACCGGTGTCGATTATGTGGAGATACCAACGAATCCATCGAGCACATTATTGATGGTTGTCGCGTAATGGCTCAGAAAGAATATACGCACAGACGTAATGGTGTGGCGGGCATTATACATCCACAAATTGCCCTAAACCTAGGACTTTTAACATAATGGATGCCTTTCTATAAATACATTCCAATGCCCGTTTTAGAAAACGAAGATTACATCTTATATTGATTTGTTATTATCCAGGCTCAGAGACTGACTGGTCATGTAGAGGGGATCCTTCACCCACATAACATCAGTTCAAGAACATCTACGAACCTGGACGAAGTGATTGACTATCTTAAACAGCGGCTCATGGTCTTGTGAGTGTGACTACGACGATTCAAGGGAGCGATCGCGAGAATGAATGACAAAAGGGCTTTTTTGGTAGACGAAGAACGTTTCTATCGCGAACTTACAGATGGCAAAAATAAGAATCAAAATTATTGTGAATCGCCTAGGGCCGAGGAAATGGCCAGATATTCGTCGAGCATCTAGGGTACTTATAGGTCAAGTCAACTGGACACGACGTGGCTCCGTCTAGAAAAAGACAGAGTTGCACGGTTGCCTGGGATGAATAGTCTATCCATCTCAGCCTCCGATGTAACTCGTATCCTAAAGAGGGCTAAGAACTGAATAGCGCCGGGTGTGGATGGGGTGCACAGCTTCTGGTAAAAATTACCTAGAGCTTCAGCACCCCTCCTTGCTGGAGCCCTACAAAACATCTTGGAGAAACCAGATCACTTGCCCTCTTTTATGATGAAGGGCGTCACGTATATGATACCCAAAAAGGAAGATTCTGGTACTCGTAGTAATTACCGACCAATCACCTGCCTCTCCACTATCTGTAAGTGTCTCACGGCTATAATTTCTTACTTCGTCTACAAATATTCAGTACCCCTCGATTATTTACTTAAGGTCCTTAAGACATATAAGATCTGTCCTCACGTCATCCAATTTCTGGAGCACGCTATGCACACACGGCGCACAATGATTAACTGTTTTATTCGTGGGGTGATGAGGGATACCCGAAACTTGCCTATTAAACGAGGAATCTTCCAAGGTGATTAATGCAGCGCACTGTGGTTTTGTTTAGCATTGAACCCACTAAGTTAGACACTCAACAATACGTCCTATGGGTTCAAAATTGAGGTGGGAGTGGCAGAGTCTCAACTCACTCACCTCCTGTACATGGACGACATAAAGGTTTAGGCAAGCTCAGAGTCGAAACTGAACAGCCTACTTAACATCTTGCTGCAATTCTGACTTTTATGACAGAGGCCAGAGTCTGGCCCAGCATCTGCTTCCTCTAGTCGACCAGACTGGAGGGAGAAATGATCAGACCAGACGAAAAACAGAATCTGGGGAATAAAGGAACCAGATTCTGCTATTTAGTTTAATTATTAGTAATTAATGTGTAACTTAAAAAATGAAATTGAAAATCTAGCATTTGGAAATTTAAACGATTCACAAGTATGCCCAAACATGAAAGTTTATACGACAAAAGGTTATGTTTTTGATATTTCAGTGTGAATCCTAAAATGTGACATCTCCGTAGTATATTCTCCCAGAAAGGGCTGAAATATAGTGTAAAATTATTAAAGAAACCTGTTGAGTACCATTTTACGTTATTTTGATTTTGTCTGGTGTATATCATGACCAGTCTGGGCCATGATCTGTTATACCAGACTCTGGTGCCAGAACAGCACGCCAAAAGGGGACCAGCCGGGCGCCAGGCTGCAAACAGATTCTTCTGTTTCTGGCGCCAATCTGGCGTCAGTCAGAAGTTATCTTGCTTTTAGGGATCAGGATGTCTTTGGTATTGGGCAAATCCAGGAAGCTGCATTTGTCCCGTGGAGAGATAAATGCTCCACTGCTACTGGGCCAGTCACCTCCCCCCCAAAAAAGTTTCCATTTCCGGGCATTTCAAAATCCCATTCAATTAACATAGGGAAATTTTGGATTTTCGAAAAATTGAACTCATACTTCAGGATTTGATCGAAACGTGCCAAGTTTTTTAGAGATTAAAGAGATGTGTCTACTTAATAAAACCATACTAATAATTTGTATTTTTAACCCACATTCAGCCCCCCCCCACACGGCGCCACATATATGACACAAAAATTAAAAAGCTCTATGGGGGGGGGGGGTAAGGTTAGGTTCAAAATAAAAGTTATTAGTATGGTTTTATTTCGTAAACACTCTTCTTCAATCTCTAAAAAACTTGGCACATTTCGATCGAACCCTGAAGTATGAGTGACTTGCCCTATAGCTCGAAAAGCGTTTTTTGGACAACTCTACTTGACATATTGCAGGCGAGGGGTCCGGTCTACTTTGCAATCAAAAAAGGCGCTTGACACTGCTTTTTCGGGTCGCCTTAGTCTGATTCTGGCGTCTGGCCTCAGTGCGAAGAACATCACAAAGCTGATTAACACCTATGCCATTCCGCTCCTAACATACTCGTTTTGTTTGGTCACCTGGTCCTTGATTGACCTCGAGAGGCTTAACAGAATCATCAGTGTGAAAAGGTCTGAGCACCGAATGCAACATAAAAGGACAGCTGAAGAGAGAATAGTTCTGTCATGCAAGTTTGGAGGCAGAGGGACCTTGGATGTTCGTCGATTGTGTGACTCACAGGTTACGCAATTGCGCGAATATTTGCAAAACAGGACTAACATCTCACTTTACTACTACATCCGTAGAGTTGACTTGTATACCACCTTAAAACTTGCAGCTTTTGATTTCGAGAACATCAGACATCTCAACGCTGAAAAGCTAGCTGCACAATGGCGAGGTAAACAGCTGCACAAGCAACACCCCCAAACATTAGGTCTTCCTTGCGTGGATAGTGATGCTTCAAACCTTTGGTTGAGGCCAGGAGAACTCTTTGCGGAGACGGAAGGATTTGTCATTGCCATCCAGGAGAGAGTAATCAAGACGAGGATTAACCAAAAACACATCCTTAGTATGGCGGCAGTTATGGACAGATGCCGCCTTTGCGTAGATCTCAATGAGCACATCGAGTACATCATTGATGGCTGTACGATGCTTGTCTCGCAAGCATACACGCGCAGACATAATGATGTTGCTGGGATCATTCACCAACAAATTACCCTGAACACTGGTTTACTAGAGAGGTTTGAGGCTCACTACAAATATAGCCCAGTTTAAGTACTAGAGAACGAACTTTATCTGCTTTAATGGGACAGGACTATTCGGACTGACCATCTAATCAGACACAATCGTCCAGATGTCCTCTGGTTAGATAAACGTGCTCAACACGTGAAAATAATAGACATGAGCGTTCCCCTTAATAATAATATTAGGCTTCGATATCCTGAGAAGATCAAGAAATATTCGGAGATGAAGCAGCTGATCCTGACTGTGTGGAGGGTGAACAAGGTTAACATTCACCCGGTCGTGATCTCCTCCACTGAGAACGTTTATGCGAGATGCGTACAAATTTTGGAAGAGCTAGGAGTTGGAAATTCGCTACATATAATTCACAAGGCAGTACTGCCGAACACGTGCCGGATCGTCCGGAGTTTTCTGGGCGTGAACAAAGATAGCGGCTAAAATAGCTTTCTGTAGCCATTCCGCGGACATGGCAGATGATGTGATAATCACATTTTTAATTTTTAACTTTTAATTTTTGACTCTTTTTGCATATATGTATATGTCCGTGTCCGTGTAAGAAATGGGGTTTGTCTCTCGCCGTCTAATGTACATAAAATTAATATTTTGAATCGTTGGTCTCAGTGGTTGGAATTGGAACTAGCGTTTGTAAGAAAGATGGATCCCTATAAATGGGCATTCCAGTATGAATGCTCGGTACCTGTAGGGCCCTCCAGGATGAATGTTTGGATTCCTGTAACGGGCTCTCCAGTATGAATTTCGGATCCCTATAAACACGTTTCGCGTTTCGCGACCGTCTTTAGCAGCGAAATACCAGGTCATGAGTACTTGCGGGTGGAAGGTCGGCCAATATAATAATATTGAGGTGTATTATATATACTATTATTATTTTGATATTTTTTTATATTATTATATATTATATATAATAATCAGGCGTAGGGATATGACGAACCCATCGCCGAGAGCTCTGGAATTTGCAGTCAGCCACGTTGCATTGGGCTAACTCCCCAATGCAACGAATTATGCTCATATAATTATGTCTTGTTTTTAAATGTTTATAATGTTTATAATTTTTCATAAATGTTTTCAATTATGTTTTGCTGTTATATATAGATCTCGAGTCACCAGTATCGCGCAGTGCCACCCACAACAAGCGTTTCTCGGATGGAGACCTTGGTTCAGTTGGAATTAGCAATAGGACTGAACCGAGGCGTCGACCAGGCAATGTTTGCAGACAAGCGCGAGAATATCGTTTCAAATGGTCGGACCAACTCAGGAAGGACATCCTTACCCGTTTTCAAGTAAGCTGACCGGCGCGAAGAGGATACGTGCTAAGATTACATGAACGTTGGGTCAATATGCACCTGGAATATGCTCATACAATGCCTCAGTATTTAGGAGATCAGATATCCTTTTTACGCCGAAAGGGATATGAAGCTCTTCATCAGCAAGAAGAAGAGCAACATCCTCCACCGAACATACCACCCGTTCCAGCAATACCACCTTTGTAGATAGCCGATAATGCCAACATGAGAACTAGGAGATCAAAAATCTACCAAAAAGTCTTTCTCAGGATGGACAAATTAGCGACAATAGAATTAATGATACTTCATGACGCCCAAGACTCGCGAGCGTATTTTACAGCTTCAGTTTAGAATTAAAACGGCAAGACTTGCTTACTTGTTCGAAATTTAAGAAAAGCAAACCACACACTGAACAAATGTAAAATGTTGACCATCAAGCAGCATCAGACGCAAAAAATAGGAGCTCTTTCAACAGCCAAAGAGCGCATTGCACGGCGGGTAAAGTACATTCAGGAAAATTCCACCTTTTCTACTTATCCTTCCCGTCTGTTCAATAAAACGCCATGCGCCGTTGAAAATCTGCCTAGTCGAGAAGAGATTCAAGTCTTGTGGGAGCAAGTATATGGAGAGACTTATCAGCTAAATGAAGACGCTTCAGATATATCACTCTTACGTAATTTTCGCCAAAGCCAACAACTTGTAGTGGAAGAAGTTCACTTCTACGCACCAACACCTGGCTCGTATATTTACTACTTTCTTAAACGGAGAACCACCCACCCCGCAGTGGTTAGTGAAAGGTGTAACAAGACAAAATTTTGAGCATCCTTATTTAAATTATTATTTGATGTTTAAAGCGACATCTGTTCTCTCGTCACAATTCCCGCCTACAGTGTTTTATGAATATTATTTTCTTTGACGCGTTCTTTAAGTATATGTAAGTTCCGCTACATAAATTTACGCGGAAGGGTAGGTTTTGGGAGAAATTATAAAAATGGTAAATTCTGAAGTGTTAAATAATAAGTTTAGAGTTCTGAATCATCTTTACGTAGTTCAAAGTTGTTTTTACACTTTTACAACATTTTTCATCACGAGGGGTAGGTATGTATGACTTACGGGTAGTTTTTTGGGACACGTATTATATGTCATCATAGAGCAAATAAAGAGCAAACAATTCCCGCCAACAGTGTTTTATGAATATTATTGCCTTTGACGCGTTCTATAAGTATACGTAAGTCCCGCTACATAAATTTACGTGGAATGATAGTTTTTAAGAGAAATTATAAAAATGGTAAATTTTCAAGTGTTAAATGATTAATTTAGAGTTATGAATCATCTTTGCGTAGTTCAAGGTTGTTTTTACACTATTAGAAAATTGTTGGTCACTAGGGGTAGGTATGGATTCCTTAGGGGTAGTTTTTTGGAACACGCATTATATGTCATCGGAGAGCAAAAAATGTGCCAAAAATTCGCGCCAACTGTGTTTTATGAGTTTTATTATTTTTGACGCGTTTTATAAGTATATGTATGTTCCGGTACATAAATTTACGTGGAAGGTTAGTTTTGGGGAGAAATCGTTAAAATGGTGAATTTTCAAGGGTTCAATAATTAATTTAAAGTTCTGGATCATCTTTACGTAGTTCAAGTTTGTTTTTACACTTTTATAACATTTTTGATCACGAGGGATAGGTATGTATGACTTAGGGGTAGTTTTTTGTAATACGTATCATATGTTTTCGGAGAGGAAAAAAAAAGCAAAAAAATCTACCCTTTTCGTTTAGTTTAATATTTGAACAAAAAAGGATTTAAATTTAAAATAAAGAACTAGCAATTTTAGCTAAATTGCAATTTTTATCAGAATTCATAATTCCATTGATAGTCCTTTTTATACATTTTACATATGGACTAATTATTATTTTATTGTTTTTATTTTCGCGTTGAAAATGTACTTTTTGTTGAAAATTCACTGTTTTGTGGAAAATTCGTATTTTCGACTAGAAAATTCAACAATTTGATAGAAAATGTATGTATTTTATTGATGATTCGTCTTTTTTGCTAGAATATCAATTTTTTGATTGAAAATGCGGGTTGAAAAATAATCTGTTTTAGTTGAGTATTCAAGTATTTTTTTGAAAATTCTTTTTTGTTTCTGTTAAATCAAACTGTTTTTTATTCATAATATTGTAGACAATTCGTTCTTTTATTCAAAATTATATCTGTTTAATGAAAATTTAACTACTTCATTTTAAAAATTAAAATTTAACTACTCCATTGATCTTTTTCATTTTAAAATTCAACTTTATGGTTAAAAATGTACGTGTTTTCTTGAAAATTCGTCTTTTTGGAAGCAAATTAATCTTCTTGCTGAAAAAATTATGTATTTTATTTTAAATTATTATCTTATTTTAAATTTTCCGGTATGCTGTGATTCGTTGAGATGTCGGGCATATTATTTTAGCCAATTAGCGAAGAATTTCAAAAATATTTTTCAAGGAAAAGTAATGAAATAGTGGCATTAGCGGAAAATAGTGCACAGAAAAAACTGGGGTTTCTATTAGAACTAATTTTTGGTTCCTAAGGAGCTGCAGCAAAAAGAAACCCAAAATGATGAATTTGTTCCAAAGGAGACTCCATTGGACCTCCAAAGGAACCCAATTTTAACAGAGACTTTTTCCAAGGAACCTATTTTTCCTTTTTCCCCACTTCGATACTTTATCTAGTTAATAATGCAACTTTTACGTTAAGGCATACATGTAAAAAACACCAAATATTATCGCAATTAGAATAGATATAATGACTTTATAAATATCATTTGTAGGTTATGTAGCAAACTTTTAAACATAAAAGCGTATTCATGTGCAAGAAACTTTTCATTTCAAGTTATCGGTTGACAAATTCTTTAAATCCTTTAAAGCGGTTGGTTTGTGAATGCGCTTTCATGTTGTTCTATCCAAGTGTCTCCAAAGGAAACCTTTTGGGTCTCCAGAGGTTTCTATTGGAATTAACATTCTAAAAGATACCAACTTTTATTCAAGCCGCAGCTTTAGTGAACTCTCAGTTTTTTCTGGGAAGGTCTGGACCACTCTAATGTTTACACATAAATCTCTCTTGGATCGCAATTTAGGACGTACTAATTTTTTCAAAAGATCATCATGTGCCAGGTATCAAATTCTCAAAAAAGTTTGAACCAGATAAAGACCAAGTGTGCAACAATGCTGTTGGCTAGTGAATGCGCTTTCATGTTGTTCTATCCAAGTGTCTCCAAAGCAACCCTTTTGGGTCTCCAGAGGTTCCTATTGGAATTAACATTCTAGAAGATACACCCTTTTATTTAAGCCGCAACTTTATTGAAACCCCAAGTGTCTTCTGCAGGTGTGTCAGGTCTCAAAAAAGTTTGAACCAGATAAAGACCAAGTGTGCAACAATGCTGTTGGTTAGTGAATGCGCTTTCATGTTGTTCTATCCAAGTGTCTCCAAAGCAACCCTTTTGGGTCTCCAGAGGTTTCTATTGGAATTAACATTCTAGAAGATACACCCTTTTATTCAAGCCGCAACTTTAGTGAACTCTCAGTGTTTTCTGGGAAGGTCTGGACCACTCTACTGTGTACACATAAATCTCTCTTGGGTCGCAATTCAAGACGTACTAATTTTTTTTTCAAAAGATGCATCAGGTGTCAGGTCTCAAAAAAGTTTAAATCAGATAAGGAACAAGTAGGCAACAATGCTGTTGGTTTGTGAATGCGCTTTCATGTTGTTCTACCCAAGTGTCTCCCGTAGGAACCCTTTTGGGTCTCCAGAGGATTCTATTGGAATTAACATTCTAAAAGATACACCCTTTTATTTAAGCCGCAACTTTATTGAACCCCCAGTTTCTTCTGCAGGTGTGTCAGGTCTCAAAAAAGTTTGAACCAGATAAAGACCAAGTAGGCAACAATGCTGTTGGTTTGTGAATGCGTCTTCATGTTGTTCTATCCAAGTGTCTCTAAAGGAATTCTTTTGGGTCTCCAGAGGTTTCCATTGGAATTAACAATCTAAAAGATACAAACTTTTATTCAAGTCACAACTTTAGTGAACTCCACTGGGAAGGCCTGGACCACTCTACCGTTTTGCAGGTGCCAGGTCTCAAACAAGTTTGAACTAAATAAAGACCAAGTAGGCAACCATGCTGAGGGGGTTGGAATCGCGGATTGTTGAGCTGGGTGGAGGGTTTATATGGGAGGGTTTAGATAGGCAGGGATAGAGTTGGACACGATATCCAACACAGGAGAGCAGACGATAGCAGGAAGCGGGTTGGGAAAATACGAGCGAGCGATAACGACATACACGTGTAGACTGTACGCGTACCCCATTAATCCGAGCGCGTCGCATTGATCTATCATTGTCCGGCCGGGCCGGGGGGTGATATACAGGATAGTACACCATAGGCTGATACATAATAGATCGCAAACTCAGCAGGCCGCGAAGCAAATAACTTCGGCTAGCCGCGCTTATACGCCGCTTGTACTATAAAAGTCCAATAACCCACTTTACCGGTTGATATGTATTCTCTTCGTTGTGTACTTGTCTGCAGTCTGCACGCACAGGCTGTTCCGCAATTCATTCCAAAAAGAAACAACAAATCGGCTCAATTCGCACAAATAGTTTTTCAGATGCAGATTTATCGCAATCTCAATTTACGGGTCGTGTCGTTGGTTTATGTTATGCTATGTTATTTGTTAGGTAAGCTTGGATTAGTTATACGTACAGATTTTAGGTATTGATAACGTTGAATTATCGATCTTGGCGACTGATTCTTATGTCAGGCCTGGCACTGCTTTATGACTCTCAAATATGTAGTAAAAATAACCAAGAATGTTTATTTCATTCATTTTTTACAGAAAAAGTTAAGCCAAGTCTCTTGTGATTCAATTCTTGCAGTGATTCTAAGCCCACTTTAGTCAAAGAAAATTTCACACAGGCACCTAGTGATCTTGCTAAAGGACTTAAATGATACTTTAGCAGCGAGGGTGACCCATGTATACCTCTGTTTCGCCGGAATTTAAAAAAAAAGGCACAGGGATCACAGCGCAAAAGTATCTTTAAAAAAGGGAAATAGTGTAATTTTCTCAAAAAAAAGGGGAAAATAGGGGAAAGATCAAACATTTATTTTTACATGTCGAAAAGAACAAACAACCTTTTTATGAGAAATGTTATATTTTTAAATAATTTTCAATTATTTCTGCCATTCAAGAATTTATTTTTAAAAATTGGATATACCTAAGTCGTTGAAAATCCATTCACAGCGATATAAAAATCTTCAACTGGAATCGTTAAATTTTAAACCAGCAAAAAAAAAATAATTTTCAACTAAAATTATCAATCCTCAACTAGAGTAGTTGAATTTAAAAAAAAAGAGGACTTTCAAGAAAATAAATGAATTTTTAACGAAATAGTTGAATCTTCAACTGAAAAGGACCAATTTTCAATCAAACAGTTAAATTTTAAACTTAAAAAGATAAATTTTCAACTGAAATAGTTGAATTTTAAACCAAAAAGATTAATTTTTTAACAAAAAAGAATACTTTCAACAAAATAAATGACTTTTCAAGAAAGCAGTTAAATCTTCAACTAAAAAATATCAATTTTCAACCAAAAATGGAAAAGTTACATTTTCTTGTGAAAATTAATTTTTGACGAAACTGGTGAATTTTTAACTAAAATGTTAAATCTTTAACTGGAATACTTGAAGTTTTAATTAAAAAATAAATTTTCTACCAAAAAAAGACGATTTTAAACAAAATAAATGAATTTTTAATCAAAGAGTTGAACTTTGAACTAAAAACGATCAATTTTCAACCACAAATAAAATAGTTCAATTTTCAATTACAAAAAATTAATTTTCCACCAAACTGATGAAAAAAATCAACTACTTTTGGTTGAAAATTATATTTTTTGTTCGGAATTCATCTCGTTTTGTTTAAAATTCTAGTATTTGGTTAAAATTTTTATTATTTTGTTAAAAAGTCTCTGTTGTTCAAAATATAACTATTTTGTTGAAAATTCGATTTTTTTTCAATTGATATTTTTATTGAACATTGATCTTTTCTAGTTGAAAATTCCTGTGTTTTGTTGAAACTTAATCTTTTGGGTCGCAGATTAATCTTAATAGTCGAAGATTCAACAATTTGGTGGACAATTAAAATTATTTTTATGAAAATTTAACTATTTAGTAAAAAATTAACTTTTTTGTTCAAAATTAATATTTTTTAGTAGAAAATTCAACTACTTTGATCAAAGTTGAACTAATTTATTAAAAATACAATTTTTTGAAGAACAACCCCATTCGATGAAAATTTAACTATTCCATTTTTCGAAAATGAATTATCTGGGTTAAAAGATCATCTTTTGGATTTAACTCTTGTTAAAACTTCATTCTTGACTTCATTTCTTTTTGTTCATCATTTTAGTTGAAAATTCGTCTCTGTTGTTGAAAATGTAACTATTTTTTTGAATTTTGTTTTATTGAACATTGATCTTTTCTAGTTGAAAATTCCTGTTTTTTTTTTAAATTTCGTACTTTTGGTCGAAAATTAATCTTCATGGTTGAAAATTCAACCTTTTTGATTGAAAAATTAACCATTTGATTAAAAATTCATTTTTTTAAATTGGAAATTCAACTACTTGATTCAAAGTTGAACTAGTTTGTTAAAAAATTATTTATTGTTAAGAATCACCCCCTTGGATGAAAATTAAATAATTCCATTTTAAAAAATTAATCTTCCGGGTAAAAAATATTCTTTTGGATTGAACTCTTCTGTTGAAAATTCATTTTTTTTAAGATTCATCATTTTAGTTGAAACTGCAACTTTTTCGTTGAAATTGTAACTATTTGATTGAAAATTCATTTTTTTCGGATTTATTTATTTTAATTACCAACGTAACTATTCCATTTTTGGTTGAAAATTGATTTTTTAAATTGAAAATTGACCTTTTCTAGTTGAAAATTAGTCTTTCTGGTCGAAAACTCAACAATTTGATGGAAAATTAAACTATTTGGTTGAAAATTCAACTATTCGGTTAACAATTTTTCTTTTTAATCAAAATTTAAAAAATTGGTAGAAAATTAACTTTTTTGTTGAAAGATCATATTTTTGTCCTGAAAATTTAACTGTTTTGTAGAAAATTCGTCTTTTTGGCTTGAAAATTCAACAATTTGGTAGAAAATTAAACTTTTTGGTTGAAAATTAACTTTTTGGTTGAAAATTCATATTTTTGGTAAAAACTTAAACTATTTTGATGAAAATTTAACTATTTGGTATAAAATTAACTTTTTGGTTGAAAATTCCACCTTTTTGTGGATGGTTCGTCTTTTTGGCTTCGAAATTAAAATTACTTAGTTTTTGGTTAAAAATTGAACTAATTGGTTGAAAATGCTTTTTTTTTTATTCAAAATTCTACTACATGGTTGAAAACTGAACTACTTTGGCAAAAATGCATTTTTTTAGATTCGCCTCTTTGATTAACAATTAAACTTGTTTGGTTGGAAATTCGATTTTTTGTTTTGTTAAAAATTAATTTTTTATCTCAAAAATTAACTATTCCATTTTTGGTTGGTTGGTTTTAAATTCATCTTTCCCTATTAAAATCGCATCTATTTAGTTAAAGATTCAACTATTTTGTTTTAAAAAAAAAGTTTATTTTTTATTTTATTCAAATGGTTGAGAATTCATATTTCCTGGTTAAAAATGAACTTTTTTTCTGAAAAATCAAGTGTCTTCAAAATGCGTCTTTTTGTTTTAAAAATTGAACTATTTTATTATTATTATTATTTGTATTGAAAATTCATCTCTTTTGGTAGAAAATATTTTTTTATTGAAAATTTAAACTGTTTAAATATCACATTTACCCTAATATTATTCAAAATAATTTATTCCCCTATTTTCGTGAATTTTCGCCTTCAACGAGGGAGGGGGGGGGGGGTCAAAAAAGCCCAAAATTGTTAACGTAGTTTATGGACGGTCCCTTATTAGTTGGCGATAAATAAAAGTTGAAAAGGTGCAAATAAGTAAAAAAATGGAAGGTAATATTGAAGTAATGTCATTTCCCTCGAGATGATCCAGGTCACGCGAGAATTGCAAATTGCATTTTCTCTCGCTTTTGACTTCCTATTTCGCTCTCAAATAACACCGGGTGCAAAGTTTGAAATATTTCCAACGCCTCATCTCGACATCATCCGGGTGTAAAAACCGAGGACGCGTGTCCGGGGACGTGTGAAAAGACTAGTTACTTTATAGCCCCGCGAGTGTGCGAGAACACGGTACACATATTTACCCCAGACGCGGTCCGGGGCCGATGATTTATTTCACGTTCAGCGATATTTTTATAAACCTTGACTTTATTTGTATGATAAATTTTCTTGGTCATTGAAATTCAGCGAGGGTGGTAACTATATGACTCGCGAAGAATGGATGCTTGATCATAAGGACTTTGTGAAGCTCTTCCCCTGGGGTGATTGCTAGAGAGATTGATCAGCGATATGGGTCGGAGCTGTGTTGTTAGTGTTGTCAGTGTGAGTCAAGCTTACCCCGAAAGGGATTTGGTTTGATGGTATAATAATATTAATATTATTAATAAATATTAACTTTTCTATTGGCCACGTTTCCCATTTCGATGAGGTCCTGTCTGGTTTCACCAAGCGGAAGAAAAATTGTGATTTTTCATGAAAAATATATAAATATTGCAGCTTGAACAAAATAGTTGAATTTTCAATTCATAAAAATTAATTTTTTACCAAAAAAATGATGAATTTTCCACTAAAGAGCTAAGTTTTCATGCTGGATATTCGAACTTTTTAGACTTCTGAACCCGAAAATATGAATTTTAACAAAAAAGTTAATTTACAATTAAGAAATATGAGTTTTCAAACAATTAAATGAATTTTCAACCATCAAATTATTTTTAACCAAACAGTTGCATTTACAACCAGATAGTAGAACTTTCAAGCAAAAAAGGACTTTTCAACAAAACAAAACAGAATATATAAACAAAAAAAAGTTACTTTTCTACCAAAAAAATGAATTAAACAAAATAGTCGAATTTTCAAATAAGTAATTAAATTTTCAATAAAATGGTTTAATTTTCCACTGATAAAGATGAATTTTCAACCAAGAAAATTACCTTTCTACCAAACGACGATATTTGCATGAAAAAGTTGAATCCTCAACCAAAAAGATTAATTTTCAACAAAGCAGATCAATTTTAAACTAATAACGGATAAATGTTCAAATTCCAACTAAAAATGTAAATGTTAAATTTTCACATAAAAAAATTAATTTTCAACCAAAAAAAAACAACATTTTAAAAAAAATAGGTAAATTTTCAATAAAAGAAACAAATCTTTAAAAAAATTAATTTTTAGACCAAAAAAATACAAAATTTCAACGAAACAGATGTCTTTTTTAACAAATAGATTAAATTGTTACCAAGAGAAATGAATTTTCTAACCAAAAAGATGAAATTTATGCAAAAAAAATTGAATTTTCAACAACAATAATTATTTTCTACCAAATAGTTTAATTTTCTGTCAAATTATTCAATTTTCAAGCAAAAAAAATTGAATTTTCTATCAAAAAAGTCAATTTAAAACCAAAAATTATTTGAATTTGAAATTGAAACCAGTTGAATTAAACCAAGGAAGCCGAATTTTCAACAAAATAGTTGAATTTTGAACTTAAGATATATTTTAGACTAAAAATGAAAATGTTGAATTTTCAGATGAAACAAAAAAATTGAAACAAAGAAAGCATTTTCAATAATATATTTAATTTTCAATCAAAGAGGTGAATCTTAAAAAAAAGCTGGTACAAAGTAGTTCGAATTTCAGCCAAACAGTTGCATTTTTAACAAAAAAATATAAATTATTAACCAAATAGTTAAATTTTCAACCCAAAAATATAAATTTACAACAAAAAAGTCAATTTACAACCAAAAAAGATTTGAATTTAAAATCAAAACCAGGTAAATTCAACATGAATTTTCGAAAAAAAGGAACATTTTTTCAACAAATCAAATAAATTTCCAACTAATGGTTTGAACAATCGATGTAACGTTGGTCCAAATTTTATTTGATTCATTTATAGTTTATATTTTTTCGTTAAAATTTTTTTTAAATAAATAGTTACATTTTTAAACTAAAAAAGATCGATTTTTAACCAAAAATGGAGTAGTTACATTTTCATTTAAGAGAATTAATTTGCAATAAATAAAACGAATTTTTTGCAAAATAGTTTAATTTTATACCAAATAGTTTAATTTTATACCAAATAGTTAAATTTTCAACCAAGAAGTAGAACTTTTTAACGAAATTCCTGAATTTTTAACAAAATAATTCAATGTTGAACCAAACAATAAAATTTGTAATTATAATATAATAAAAGTCACATTTTCAGTTAAAACTATTAATTTTCAACAAAATAGTTACATTTTCAACCAAGGAAATGAATTTTCAACTAAAACTGATAAATCTTCGAACTACAAAAAAATGGATTTTCAACAACGTAATTCAACTTTCAACTAATTATGTGAATTTGTTGATATTTCAACGAAAAGAGATTTCGTTTTTAAATCAAAAGCAGTCGATTTGTATCAAGAAAGACTTAAATTTCTAAATTTTTAATTTTTAATTAAGAAAGAATTTAAATAAAAAACTGTCGAATTCTACCAACAACAAAAAACGAATTTTCCACAAAATAGTTGAATCCTTAACAGATTAATTTTTATCAAAACTTTTGCATTTTTAACCAAAAATGATCAAATTCCTAGCAAAATAGTTGCAAACAATTTTTTTTGTCCTGTAGAATCTAATATTTGATCCTTATTCAGTTGCCATTCTCATGTCTTGAAATATTTTCAGTGTGCCTAGACAAAATTCATTTCTATAACCTATTTTTAATTATCACATATATATATATATATATATATATATCTTTTGTTTATTTTCTGTGTATCACACATTCTGTTTTGGTTAGCTAAATTTTATTTATTGCTTCCTTATGGATAACATATTTAACTTAAAATTCCTCTCCTTATTTATTTAATGCGCAAGTAATTCGCGAAGAATGTTTTTCACTAACTATTTGCGCACTAAATAAATAAGGAGTGGAATTTTAACCACCCATCTCACGGCTGTGAGATCCTTATTTATTTAATGCGCAAATAGTTAGTGAAAAACATTCTTCACGAATTATTTGCGCATTGAATAAGGAGAGGAATTTTAAGTTAAATATGTTGGCTGTAAGGAAGCAATAAATACAAGTAATAATAATAATAATAATAATAATAATAATATACACAAATAAATTCATGTATTTTCACCAAGCAAATAATAGTTGACCATTATCAAATTAATAAATATTTCAACCATTAGTAAAATGTTTTCGGCATACATTTTATCTTTGCTGGCATTCTTATAACGGAGACAGAATCGTAAGAGATAAAGAAAAATGATCTAATTTTTTTACTGCTCTAACATGCAATCTATAAAACATATTGTAATGTTTCATAATTCTAAAAGATCTGTGGTTAATAAATCTAGTAAATATGACAAATTTTTATATCTGAGAACTCCTTTCACTCTACTTATGTTAAGAATCAAATCAACTGTTATTGGATTAAAGTCATAAAAGTTATCAAAGTTAACTTTTATGATTTTAATTAGTGTATAACAGTCATTCATGGAGTCGCTCTTCACGAGCAATTCTTGAAAAACCAGTTTACACTTCTCTGTCATTGTGAATATTCAAAAAAAAAATGAAGATTATTACTGAAATTCTACTCCTCGTATTCGTGGGTTTCATTCATTTTAAAAGTAAGTTTAAGATAATATTATAGTTATTATTTATAACAAATAGAACATTTATTCTAAAACACGTTTACATATAAGCATCCAATTGAATTGTTGATTCCCAAAGATTGCAAACATCCAAAATCTCTTTATTACTACAATAATTTTAATTATAAATAATATTAACAGCATTAACAATATTAATTTTCTAGATCTTTCAATTTATGAAACATAAAAAAATTGAACAATTTTTACTTCTTGATAGCTCTAAATTTAAAAAAAAATGTAACTCCAAGCATACATCAAATTTTTTTATTTAAAAATAATACCAGCTCTAAAAATTAAATGTAATTTTGAAATTTCAGTTTCTTAGAATTTATTAAAATATAATATTAAATTAGAAGCCTACTTCACATTTTGAAATTTAAAATTGGAAACCGCCGAATATGAACAATTTCAAATTGAATGCATGCAAGAAAAGTAATAAATCTGAAAAAGTATTATAAACTGTACAATTTAAAGCAGGGGTGTTATTAAGTGGATTATGCTTTTCCGTTTTACACCAGCTACCATATATTTTTCTAAAGCTTCCTTTTAAGATAATAAATTATAACGCATGTATGATATATATTTCTTAAATCTTCAATTAAATATCGCTCATGTTTGAAAAACTTGAATTTACAACTGATAAATTAGAAATTGTTGGACACAGAACATTTTCAAGTTAAACACTGATAGATAAAACACTTTTAAATTAAGAATTTTCTTAATTAAAAAAAAAAGGATAATGAGACCTTTTAGATAGTTCCAATGCATAGACTTGAGCTTTTTTATTTTCCTAGAAATTTTTTTTATCATAAATCATAGAATTTTTGTACATTATTTTAACTAACTTTGAATTGTTTTAAAATAGAAAGTCAAGTAAAAGTTAAAGCCTTGTCAGAGATAATGTTGGATAAACAAAAAAACATTTTTGCCCAAGAAATTTTAGTTCGTAATATGTCACTGAAAAAATATACATAATTTCGATGCATTTTATTCAGTCAGTATCTAACGATCACTTTACTCGAAAAAAAGATTTTGCCGAAAGTTTTCGAAACTCGAAGACAAATATTTAAATTTGTTAATAATATGGCCGTTGGATTCAAATTTCAGATTGTAAAAACAAAATTCAAGGTCTTCTCCAGGTTTTCCAGGTCAAGAAATCAAGTTTTTCATGGTCTCTTTTTTTTACTTCAAATAATGAAATAACCGTTTGTTATACATTTAAAAAAATTAGCCATTTCATTTTTTAGACAACAATTTCTAAAGAAAGCAGAAGCATACATAAACAAATTCTTAATTTGTCGCGAAAATAAGTCGTTTGTGTGAAATCTATTAAAATGTTTGTAAAATCCTTGATATCCTTGTCAATTCAGTGGACATTTTTGTGAGATCCTTTGTATTCATTTGAAATAACTGGAATATTTGAAATATTTGTGAAATTTTTTGAAATCTCAAAAATTTTGATATCGTTTAGAATCTTTGAAATGTTTTGAAATCTGCTTAACTATACCCTTTTTAAAATAATTACAATTCTTGAAATATTTTGAAATCCTTATGAATTCTTTAAAATATTTGTGGAATATTTCTGAAATCTTCTAAAAAAATTGAAAAATATTTCAAATGTTTTGAAATCTATGTAAGCTGGTGTACGGTACCCTTGTTGAAACCTTTAAAAATCTTGAAATCTTTTGAAATTCTTGAAATATTTTGAAATCCTTATTCATTCTTTGAAATATTTGTGAAATCTTTCTGGAATATTTTGTAATCGTTTCAAATCACTGGGATATTCGAAATCTTTGTAAAATCTTTTGAAATCTTCTAAAAAAAATTGAAATCTTTTTAAATCATTGTGAAATCTTTGAAATTCTTTTGAAATCTTTACGAAATTTTTATCAAATCATTGGAATATTTGTGAAATCTTTGGTATTAATCTGAAATCATTAAAATATTTCAAATCTTTGTGAATTCTTTTGAAATCTTCTACAAAAATTTGGAATCGTTTCATATGTTTGAAATGTTTTTAAATCTGCTTAACTATACCCTTTTTAAAATCATTAAAATTCTTGAAATATTTTGAAACCCTTATGAATTCTTTGAAATACTTTAAATCATTTGAAAATTTAAAAATCATTGTGAATTTAACTGTTTGGCTGAAAATTCATAATTTTTGGTTAAAAATGCAACTGCTGGTGGAAAATTAATCTGTTTTGGTTAGGGATTCAATTATTTTACTGAAACTTCGTCTCTGTTTTTTAAATCAACTATTAATTATTAAATATATATTAAAGGGTTAAAAACTTATATTCAAGGGTTGAAAATTGAACTGTTTTGTAAAAAAAAATCGTCTTTTTGGATTGAAAATTCAACTCCTTGGTTAAAAATTTAACTATTTGGTAGATAATTAACTTTTTTGCTAAAAAATTATATTCTCGGGTGGAAAATTTCACTGCTTTGTGGATAAATCGTCTTTTTGGCTTCAAAATTCCATAATTCTCTTGAAAATTGATGTATTTTGTTGCAAATTCGTCTTTTTTGGTAGAACATTAATCTTCTTGGTGGAAAAATTATCTTTTTACAAATTCATTTTTTTTAATTTATATTTTTGGTTGAAAATTGAATTTTTTTCTTGAAAATTCGTTTTTTTTTTTTTTTTTTTTTTTTTTTAAAATTTTTTTTTTTTTTTTTTTTTTTTGTTAAAAATTATTCTTTTTTATCTGAAAATTTAGCTATTCCATTTTTGGTTGAAAATTTATCCCTCATATATTGAAAAATGAACTATTTTGTAGAAAATTCATGCATTTTGTTGAAAATTCGTCTTTTTTGTTAGAAAACTAATCTTGGTTACTCAAAATTCATCTTTTCTTTTGAGAATTCAACTATGTAGTTAAAAATTCGTCTTCTTTGATTTAATTTAACTGGTGGAAACTTCAATTTTGTTTGTTAAAAATTAATCTTTCCAACTGAAAACTTAACAATTTGATTTTAGGTTAAAAAAATATATATTTTAGTTGAAAATTAAAATATTTGGTTTCAATTTCATCATTATTAACAGAAAATTCATCATTTTGGTTGATTGTACTATTTTGTTAAAAATTCGTGTTTTTTCGTATAATTCAACGGGTTAAAAATTCGTCTTTTCGTGGAAAATTGATCTTTTATGGTATAAAAGTCATCTTTATTGGTTGAAAATGAAATTTTTTGGTTTAAAATTCAACTTTTTGAGTTGAAAATGCAACCATTCTAGCTTGAAAATTTAACTACTTGGTTAAAAGTTACTTTGTTGAAAATTCTTTTGCTTTTGGTTGAAAATTCAACTATTTGTTTTTTAATGCCATTTTTTGGTTAAGCATTAATTTTGTTGTTGAAAATTTGTTGTTTCGGTTGAAAATTCATACCTTTCGATAAAAAAAACTTTTTTTGGTTGAAAATGCAAATACTTAGCACGGACACGAACCACTTGAGCTGTCGAGCGGTTTCGCTGGCGGTAAGGTAGGAATCGAAAATTAGAAACCGACCTGCCCTTCTACTAGTGACTGATAAAAATAGTTATATTTTCAAGTTGTATAGTTGTAGTGTACAAAATATTCATAATAGTAGATGAGTAAGGTGGGTTCCAATGCAAGATTCCTACCTTACCGACATCGAGAAGATTCTAGCTGTAGTGGATCGTGTCCGTGCTAAGCTTCTAGAACATTCTCTATGGGTCCTGATGACGTCATAAAATAATATGACGAAATTGTGCTAGCCGAATTTATACAAACAGCTTCAAGGTTATTTCTTATCTCAAGCATGTCGTGTAAATACTTCCAAGGTTATATTTTGCTTTGTCCTGGCAATTTCTACTGCGTCATATAGTTATGGGGGGGGGGCAAGGATGATTTATTGCTTACTTACAGATAAATATCGAGACTGTTCTAAAACAATACTTAATGACGTCACAGAGTAATATTGCGCAATTGTTCCAGCCAAATGCATGTAACAACAAGTTCAAGGTTATTTCTTATCTCAAGAATTTTTTCGCGTAAATACTTTCAAGGTTATATTTTGCTTTATCCTGCCAATTACTACGGCAGATAAAATATTTAATGCGCAAAAAGGTGCAGGTGTACAGATGAAATTTGATACGGAGGACTATGTATCACATCCTGTTTTAGCTAGCTAAATTTTATTTATTCCTTCCTTATAGATAACATATTCAACTTAAAATTTCTCTCCTTATTTAATGCGCAAATAATTCGTGAAGAATGTTTTTCACGAATTATTTGCGCATTAAATAAATAAGGAGAGGAATTTTAAGTTAAATATGTTATCTATGAGGAAGCAATCAATCAAATTTAGCTAGCCAAAACAGGATGTGATACGTAGTCCTCCGTATCAAATTTCATCTGTACACCTGCACCTTTTTGCGCATTAAATAAATATTTGATATGTAAAGAAGCAAAAAATTATCCTTCTTGTTTTTTCCCATAACTATATGACGCAGTGGAAATTGCCAGGACAAAGCGAAATATAACCTTCAAAGTATTTACGCGAACAATTTATTGAGATAAGAAATAATCTTCAACCTGGTGTTACATGCATTTGGCTGGCACAATTGCGCAATATTACTCTGTGGCGTCATCAAGAAATGTTCTAGAACGGTCTCGATGTCAACCTCACACATACACACGCACACAGGCTTACCACACACAGAAACGCACTAATGCGGATAACGTGGTTCAAGGTCAGCGGAGTCGCTCGGTAAATCGGGACTCCAGTGTAGTTGAATTTCCATCCAAAAAAAAGTTTTTTAAATTAAAAACAAGAGTTTTCAACCGAAAACGACCAATTTAAAAGTAACTTTGATTCTAAATTCTTGAGATTTCAAGCCGAAATTAATTTTTAACCAAACAGTTGTCCTAATAACCAGATAGTTCTTTCAAGCAAAAGAGACGAATTTACAACAAACTAATTGAACTTTTAACCAAATATTTGCATTTTCAACCCAAGAGAACGAAAATTTTCCTAAAATAGTTGAAATTTCATTAAAATAATTAAACTTTTAACAAAATAGTTACATTCTTAACCAAAGACTTAAATTTTCAAAATACAGAAATGAATTTGCAGCCAAGAAAATTAATTTTTTATTAAAAGTCGAACTTTCAACAAAAGAAATTAATTTTAAACCAGGCAGATGAATTTTCAACTAAAAAGAATAAGCTTTCAACCAAAAATGGAACCTTTAAATTTTTATTAAAAAAAATTAATTTTCAACACAAAAAAGAATTTTCAACAAACAAGATTAATTTTCCACCAAAAAAAGACAAATTTTCAACAAAATACATCAATTTTCTACCAAATAGTTTACCCTTTCTGACACTCAAAGATCGCATAACCAATAATGTTCTAGAAGAATGTTTTTCATGCATTATTTGCGCATTAAATAAATAAGGAGAGGAATTTCAAGTTGAATATGTTATCTATAAGGAAGCAATAAATCAAATTTAGGTAGCCAAAACAGGATGTCATGCATAGCCTTCCGTATCAAATTTCATTTGTACACCTGCACCTTTTTGCGCACTAAATAAATATATTATCCGTAGGGAAGCAATAAATCATCCTTGAAATAACTACATGACGCAGAGAAATTGCCAGGACAAAGCATAATATAACCTTGAAAGTATTTACGCGAAAAATTCTTGAGATAAGAAATAACCTTGAACCTGTTGTTACATGCATTTGGATCAACATTTTTTTTCAATTTCTTTAAATCGTTTCAAGTTAAAATGTTCTTTTTAAATGCTGCTAAAAATAAAAAAATTGCTTTTAAATCTTACAAATTCTTTTTCGACAATTTTCAAAACCTTTCAAAATATGTTCAATTTTTTTCAATTTTATCCTAAAATTAATTTTTCAAAATTAAATATCATTTAAATTTTTACAGGAATCTTAACATAACTTTTTTATGCTCTTGAAATCTTTCAAAATTCTTAAAAACCTTCTTTTTCAAAATCTTCCAAAATCTACTTTTTGTTTTAAATTTCTTGAAATCGTTCAAGGTTTTAAATTATTCGTGAAATTTTTTCAACATCTTTAAATATCTTTTAAACTGGTTCGAATTTTTCATTATATTAAAAAAAATGGCTTCAAGATCTTCCAGATACAAATTCGGAAATCTTTTGAAAGTTTTTGAAATCTTGTTCAATTTTATCTTAAAATTAATTTATCAAAATAAAAAATCATTTTAATTTTGCCAGGAATCTTAAAATAACTTGTTTATTCTCTTAGAAGCTTTTAAAATTCTGAAATCCCTACCTTTCTCGAAATTTTCATAATCTACATTTTGTTTTAAATTTTTTGAAATCGTTTAAAATTCTTTGAAATATTTTCTTAAAAATCTTCTACTTTCTTTCTCGAAATTTTAGGAAATTATTTAAAATCCTGCAAAATAAAAACAATTTTCCAAAAATCCTACAGATTCTTAAACATAATTTTGGATATCTTTTGGAATACTCTATTAAAATAATTTTTAAACATAAAAAAAAATATTTTAAATCTCCTATGAATCTTTAGAAAATTTTTTTTTCGAAATTTAAAAAAATCGATTTTGTTATGAATTCTATGAAATCTTTGCAAAACTTCTTAAACTTTCCATAAGAAAAACCAATTTATTCTAATTTTTTTTTTATTTTGCAAAATTGAACAATTTTGCTTTAAAATTTTCTACATTATTTTTCGAAATTTTAGAAAATCATTTTATATCCTGCCAAATAAAAACATTTTACAAAAAAATTCTTTAGATTATTGTTCATCAGGTTTCGAAGTCTTACGAAATATTTTTATATGTTCTCTTAAAATTAATTTACCAAATAAAACATTATTTAAATGTTTCCAGGAATTTCAAGAAGAGTTTTTTATTCTCTTGGAACACTTTAGAAGTTTAAACAATCCTTTTTTTGTAATTTTCAAAATTCTTCATTCTTTCTTAATTTTCCTGAAATAAAAAATCATATACAGTTTTTCCAGGAATCTTTAAAAGAAAACTTTTTTATTGTCTTGAAAGCTTTCAAAACTTTAGAAAAGTTCCTTTTTTCGAAGACTTAAAAAATCTTTATTTTGTTTTAAATTTCTTGAAATTATTTTGGAAATTATTCAAAATTTCTGAATGTAGTTTAAAATGTGTTAGATTTTTCCTAACATTTTCTCAAAATTCTGCAAAATACAAAAAAATGCCTTAAAATCTTCCGAATTCAATTTTGCTAATATTTCGAAATAATTTTCAATTTTATCTTAAAATTAATGTTTCAAAATAAAAAATCATTTTTTGAAAAATTAAAAAAAATTTGTAATCTTGACAAATTCAAAATTTTGGCTTTACAAATCTTTTACATTCTTTTTCGAAATCATTTTTTGAAAATTTTTCAAACCTTCTTAATATCTTTTAAAGTTATTCGAATTTTTCATAATTGTTTTTACTGAAAAATTAACAAAATTGCTTTAAAATCTTCGAGATTCTTATCGACAATTTTGTAAATCTTGTGAAATCTTTCAAAGAAAACTTTTTTATTGTCTTGAAAGCTTTCAAAACACTTAAAAAGCTCCTTTTTTGAAGTCTTCAAAAATCTTCATTTTGTTTTGAACTTCCTGGAATTATTTTGTAAATCATTCAAAATTTCTAAATATAGTTTAAAATGTGTTAGATTCTTCCTAAATTTTTTTCAAAATTCTGCAATTACAAAAAAATACCTTAAAATCTTCCGGATTCAATGTTGGAAATATTTTGAAATAATTTTCAGTTTTGTCGTAAAATTAATTTTTCAAAGTAAAAAATCAGTTCTTGAAAAATTAAAAAAATGTTTTAATCTTGCCAAATTCAAAATATTTGATTTAAAATCTTCTACATTCTTTTTCAAAATCATTTTTTAAAATTTTTTTGAGATTTCCTAATATCTTTTAAAGTGATTCGAATTTTTCATAATTTTTTTTAACTGAACAATTAAAAAAATTGCTTTCAAATCTCCCAGATTATTTTTTGACAATTTTGGAAATCTTTAAAAGAAAACTTTTATTCTTTTGAAACCTTTCAAAATTACTAAAAAGTATATTTTTTCGAAATCTTCAAAAATCCATATTTTGTTTTAAATTTCTTGAAATCGTTCCAAGGTTTAAATTATTTCTGAAATTTTTCCAAAACTTCTCAATATCTTTTAAACTGAGTAGAATTTTTCGTAAAAAAAACTTTAAATTCTGCAAAATGAAAAAATTGCCTCAAAATCTTCCACATTCATTTCTGAAAATTTTGGAAATCTTTCGAAAAGTTTTGAAATCTAGTTCAATTTTACCTAGAAAAGTTTTTCATTATCTTGAAACCTTTCATTCTTAAAAATATTCTAATTTTTTTTTTGATATTTTTGAAAATCGATGTTTTTTTAATTTTATGAAATCGACATTTTGTTTTGATTTAAAATTTTCTACATTATTTTTCGTAATTTTAAACATGAATTTCAAAAGAACTTTTTTATTCTCTTTAAATCTTCAAAATTCTCAAGCAAATGTTCGGCAACATTCTGTCCACGATTCTCGTTCATCACAAAAAAAACTTGATAAAATTTCAGACTAAAAGCCTTAAAACTTAATTCTAAAGCAAAAAAAAAAATTCAAAAGCCCGTTTTTATAATATAAAAAGGAGAAAATTTCAAATTTTTGACACTTTACCCATGCATTTGAATAATTTTCGGCCTAAAAGTACAGCCAGCGCCACCCTCGGCCGTACTCAACATTTCCGTCACTTTCATTTCAGAGTGCCACGTGGCTGAGCGACCCTAAACATGTAAGAATTGAATTGTCTAGTCCGTCGGAAATTCTACTCTTCTATTTTTTGGGGCTGTGAAATCTATGAAAAAGGTATCTTTGGATGTTCGGAAATTTTGAGGTTAGGAAGAATACAAAAACACCTAATTTTATTTTTTGGGTGGGGCCGTGAAATTTACGAAAAAAGGTTCTTTTGAGGGCAGAAAGAAAACAAGAGCTAATATCGGAATTCCGATTTCGGATTCGGATTCAGCTGCTTTAAATATGTAAGAATTGACTAGTCTGGTTTGTCGGAACTTCTAGTTTTTTATTTTTTGTGGGGCTGTGAAATTTACGAAAGAGGTGTCTTTGTAGGTTGGAATATTTTCAGGTTGGGAAGAAAAAAGAACACCTAATTTGATTATTGTTTTGTCGGGCTCTGAAGTGTGCGAATAAGGGTTCTTTTGAGGTAAGAAAATTTTGTGGTTAGAAAGGAAACAAGAGCTAACTCCGGAATTCCAACTTCAGATTCGGATTCAGCTACCCTCAAAATGTAAGAATTGACTAGTCTAGTCCATCGGAACTTCTACTCTTTTGTTTTTGTGGGGCTGTGAAATGTACGAAAAAGGTATCTTCGGAGGTTAGGAAATTTTGACGTTAGGAAGAATACAAAACACCTAATTTTATTTTTTGTATGGGTTGTGAAATGTACGAAAAAAGATTCTTTTTAGGTTAGGAAGAAACCAAGAGCTAACTTTGGAATTGTGACTTTGGACTCGAATTCAACGAATCTAAATATGTAATAAACGACTATTCTGGTCTTCGGAACTCCTGCTTTTTCCTGGGACTGTGAAATGCACAAGAGAGGTGTCTTTGGAGTTTAGGATATTTTGAGGTCAGGAACAAAAGGTGGCTTTGGAGGTTACGAAATGTTGAGGTTAGGAAGAAAACAAGAACATCTAATTTTATTTGTTTGTGGTGCTGCGTGTAATGTACGAAAAAAAGGTGTCTTCGGGGGTTAGAAAATTTTGAGGTTAGGAAGAAAACAAGAGCTAACTTCGGAATTCCAACTTCGGATTCAACGACCCTAAACATGTAAGAACTGACTAAGAGTCCATCGGAACTTCTACTTTTTTGTGGGGCTATGAAATGTACGAAAAAGGTGTCTTTACAGGTAAGGAAATTTTGAGATTAGAAAGAAAACAAGAGCTAACATTGGAATTTCGACTTTGGACTCGGATTCTGTGACTCAAAATACGTAAGAATTGACTAACCTCGTTTTTCGAAACTCCTTTTTTTCTGTCTGTGAAATGTAAGAAAGAAGGGTCTTTTGAGGTTAGAAAATTTCAAAGTTAGGAAGAAAACAAGAGCTAACTTCGGAATTCCGACGTCAGATTCAGATTCAGCGACCCTAAATATGTAATAATTGACTAGTCTGGTCATTGGAGGCTAGGAAATTTCGAGGTTAGGAAGAAAACAAGAGCTAACTTCGGATTCAGATTCAGTGACCCAGAATACTTAAAAATTCAAACTTTTTTGGGGCTATGCCATTGACTTGATTGATAAAGTAATAAATCCAAATCATCAACTTTAAACAGAGTGCTTATTTTAACATACAATTTTTTTCAATATATAGTCTATTTTCATCGCTGGAAATATCAACACAAATTGGGATGTGCATTGCCACGAATATAACAAATATTTCATCAATCACCCTGAAAGTTTGTAAATAAACGTTGTAAAAATATTGCAGACTTTACGCTCTTCATGCTATTTTCCTCTTTTCTCCTTTTTTTAAAAATTGTTTTTTTTCCGGTTTTCAATAAATTCCTCCAATTTTTTAATTGCTTGTTTGCTCACATGCGAACCGAATTAATAGAAACCAATTAGAAAAGCCAAGTATTTTTTCTTGTAAGTTTACTATTATATTTTTGGCTTAGAATTTATCTTTTGTCAAAAATTTGACCATTTGTTTGATGATTTTAATCCTTTGTTGAAAAGTCGCCTTTTTTTGGTCAAAAATTCAATTGTTTTGTTGAAATTTCGCCTTTTTGGACAGGAGAATGTTAATTTTTTTTTTAATTTCAAAATCTACTTACATATTTTTAATACAGAATCATTCTTTTTTTATTAAAAATTCTACTATTTGGTTGAAAATTCAACAATATTTTTTTCAGAAATGATCTCTTTTGGTTAATAATTGTACAATTTGATTGAAAATTAAATTTTTTCGCTGAAAATTTAACTCTTGTCAAAATGTCATCTTTTTTGGTTAACAGTTTCGCCCTTTGGTAGAAAAGTCGATTTTTTTGATCGAAAATTATTTTTTTTTCTTGAGTGTAAATTTTTCCTAAGTTAAAAGTCTACTCTAATATTCTTATTACAGAATTAATCTCTTTTGATTAAAAATTCTCCTTTTTGGTTAAAAATTTGATTATTTTGTTGAAACTTCAACAATTAGGTTAAAGTCATTTTTTTGTTTTGAAAATTCAACTGTTTTGTAGAATAGTCATATTTTTTGGTTGCAGATTCATCTTCTTTTACTTAAAGATCATTTTTTTTAAATTTAAAAGCCTACAATTATATTTTCAGTTCAGAATTCATCTTATTCTGTTTCAAATTTGACTATTTGTTTAATAATTCAATTATTTCGGTGAAGATTCATTTATTTTATCAGAAATTCATGCCCTTTCGCTGAAAATTGAACTGTTTTATTGAAAATTTGTCTTTTTGATTAGAAAATTCATCCCTTAGGATTCACTATTCATCTTTTGGGAGAAAAGTCTTTCTTTTTGTTGAAAATACAACTAATTTGTTATAAATATATCTGTTTTGGCAGAAAATTCAACGGCTTTGTTAAAAATTTGTCTTTTTTCATTGTACAGTCATTTTTATCGGTTGAAATTCAATTCTTGTTAATTGAAGAGTCTACTATTATATTTGTAGTTCAGATTTAATTACTTTTGATTAAAAATTGTACTATTTGGTTAAAAATTTAATTAATTAAAAAAAGTAATCTTTTCAGTTGAAAATTCAACTATTTTGTTGAAAACTTGGTAAATAGTAAAAATTAAAAATAATGATATGGTGAAAAATATCAAATATGATTATTTCATTACCATTTTTCTACTTGGTTTCAGAATAAAATTTTTTATATTTGTTACGAATTCTCCTTCATGTCTTCTTCTGCAGATTTACATTTTCTTTATTTTTTAGCTTTATTGATCCATTGCTATTTCCTCTGAGTATAAGATATTTTACTGTTATTTCTATCATAAAAAAGTGGTTAAGTCTGTATTGATGATTGGCTTAAGCATAAACGTAACAGCCGTATCATAAACATATGGAAGAAGCTACCCATTCGAGTGGCAGCAAATACTAAATAAAGGAAAACCGATTTCGACCTTCTAGCACCACTAAAAGATTCTCAACATTTACAGGTATAAATAAACAAATTTTTTAAATTAAAACGAAAATATTTTTAAGAAAAGAAAAAATTGTTGGAAAACTGTACTATTTTCTTACCCCCTTCAATTTATTTTCTGTTATGGTTTACATTTAATTTTTCAATTGATTATTATTTCATTTGAAGACTAGTAAAAATAGCGCCCTCATTACATTCTACTTATTTTGATTGCTTAATTATTAAACTCAAATATATGCCTTAATTTTAAGTTCTATGAAATTTGACTGATAATCATGAATCGAAATGAATATTAAAATAACTACTTCGGTGTTCATACAATTTTAATATAATTTCAATTTAGTCTATTCTGTAAAATGGTGTAGTTATAAATTTTTTTTTGCATTAGTGCAATTTTGAAGATCACCAATTGAAAAAGCATTAATTTAAAAAAAAGTAATAAGAAACTTTAATCAATTTTAATGATGTGGAAGATCAAAAATCAATTTTTCAATTTCGAATCTTCCAAGTTAAAGAAATTATGAAAGTGAATCATCAAAATTACAGGATTTTAAAGTATACCCGTGGAGAAATTGCCCAATTTTATCCCAATTCCTGACATGGCCCCGATCAGGTAGGCCCAATGTGGCCTCGATCATGGCCCCTGCTGTGGCCCTGATTGGGGCCACATCGGTCCACCTTCTATAAATTGGAGTTGACTTACCTGAAGTTAAATTAGTAAAATCTAACTTCTTGTATTCAAAGAATATTAAAAACGACATAAAACTAAAAAAAGCTTTATTTAATTTGAACAAAATTTCTAAAAATGCATGTTTAGGGACGCATTCAATTAGTTAATAAATATGAAATCATCAAGTTAGTATAAATTATTGTAGGATTTTTCAAATATGTTTAGAGTTTCTACTTATTTAGATTTGAATTTGCCGCTCTAATTTCAAACGTATTCGATTAGTCTTCCATTCGATTATTTAGCAACGAACTGACGGAAGGAAGACAACTTCGTAAAAGTGACGATCAGTAAACAGATAAACCGGTAACGTCATGTGGATAAATCGCTTTATATAATTCTGAATTCACCTCATTAATCATTTACGCAAAGTTTTTAGACCGGGGTGACGTGTTCATATAAAACTAGAATTATCCACTGCAGCTCTCTAAGATTTCTGACAGTGAACCCTGAGAAAGAAGCGACGATTTGAAGATCATTTATTGTTCGTCTTTGCGTGAAAGTGTTAAATAGATTGAGAATTGGGAACCAGAATTGGTACCAATTGTACAAAAACGTCCCACTCCTCTTTTTAGTATGCTGTAAAGGTACGTATAGACTTAATGCTGTAACTTTTTTGTACTATAACCTCACTTTTTATTCGTTGCTCGACGTGCTGAAAAACTTCGTTCATAACATTTATACTAAGTTTTTTTTGGTCGTTGATCGTGAAATAATTCTCTTAGTCATTAAAAATAATATTTAATTGTATAGCAGAATTTAATGAAATTTTGAATTTTTTTCAGATCCAACACAATGAATCTAAACCTTGTTCGACGATTCCAGTTAGTGGAATTTGTTCAAAGACGCCTAAAGAAAGAAAGAATTGTTGACTGTGTTACAGTAGACTGCAAGTGATTTTTAAATGATAAAAAATTAATTTTCAAAAAAAAAAGAAAATTTTCAATACAAAAAGATGAATTTTCAACGAGATAGTTGAATTATCGACCAATAAGTTAAACTTTCAACAAACAAGAATAATTTACTACTCAAAAGGACGACTTTTTAACAAAATATATGAATTTTTAACAAGATAGTTGAGTTATCAACCAAAAAGTTGATCTTTCAACAATCAAGAATAATTTAATATCCACGAGGACGTCCTTCTAACAAAGTATATGAATTTTTAACAATATAGTTGAGTTTTTAACAAGATAGTTGAAGTATCAACCAAAAAGTTGAACATTCAACAAACACGAATAATTCTCAACACAAAAAGACGACTTTTTAATAAAAAATATGAATTTTTTACCAAATCGTTGAATTTTCAAGCAATGGGTTGAATTTTCATTTTTCACAATTTCTAATTGTGAATTTTTAAAAGTCAAATATCTTTAATTATGAAGATCACCGAATACGATTAGATTTTACGCATGAAAATCATTAAAATTACAGAATTCGTCCTTTTAAAACATCGAACTTGGATACTTTTTTTTTGTTGATTGTTAAGACTGGAAACCTTTTAATTTGAATGATTTACAATTTTAAGTTATTCAATTTTGAAGAGTTACAATTGTAAGCTGTTCAATTTTAAAAATTCATCAATAACAATTCTTAAATTTTCATGATTTTGGAAATCAAAAGTCATGTTTTCAATTCTCAATATTTTAAATTAAAGAAATTTCTAATGTAAATTAAGAAAATTATGGAAATTTTTCAATTTAAGCAGTCAAAATGAAGCACTCTTCAATTTTAAAAATCTGCAATTTGAAATTCTGAAATTTTTAAGAGTTAAGATTGGAATTTCATGAATTTCGAAAATATAGAATTAGGAATTATTCAATTTTAAAGATTTATATTTTGAAGACGTCTGATTTAGAGATGTTTTTGGAACAGTTCAATTGTGAAGATTTACAATTGAGAATTCTACCATTTTAACGATTGAAAAAATAAGACTCTTCAATTTTGAACATTTACAATTGCAAATTTTATAATTTTGAAGATGTAAGACTACAAATTCTAAATCCTCCAAATTGAATAAATAATCATTTTGAACGGTAAAATCGTACTCTATTGAAATCATGTAAGCTATACATAATATATACATAATATAAATAATAATTTACACATAATATATTAGTGAAACATCAGAAAAATGTTACAAAACAGTAAAAAATTACCATTTTTTTAAAACTTTTAATAAAAGTATTTTGTCACGAAATATTTAGAAAACTAATAGTCTCAAAACAAATAGTTGTTTTTTAATAATTTAGTTTCAAACTAAAATAATTACAAAAGGTCTGTATAAATCGAATGGCACTATTAGCTTTTCCGTATATCGAATATTTGAACAAATTATTTAAAAAATAGCTGTTTAAATACTTTAAAAATCAAATTTTCTCACCGAAATGTGCAGCGGAGTTTTAGAGAATTTTTGAATCAATAAAACATGTTTTGAAAAAAGTGGCACTTGTTCACAATTGTGAACAGTGAAAATGATAGCGCTGTTTTATTTTTTGAAAATTATTATAAATTTTACATATTTAACAGCTTAAAAATCCCTTACTGAACCGACAAAACAAAATTTTGTAAATTCGAAATTTGGAATGGAATTATGTGGAAAATTAGCGTGCTAGGACCCTGACAAAGTATAATTAATTTAACAAATCATTTTTGAAAAAATTCGTTAATTTACTTTGTCCAATAGAATCGGTCAAAAAAAAAACTTTAGAAATCGAAAATGCAACTAGGTGAGAAAGTAGTATTGTGAGGACCCTGAAAAAATATAATTAATTTGGATTTGAGCGATACACGTGGATTTTAATTTTTTTTCCGAAGGCCTTAAATCACTCCTTAAATTTTTACAGTCTTCTATTTGCAACCCTATCAAAGATTATTAATGTTTCCAGAAAATAATTTTAAAACTTACAGAAATAATTGTAGATAGAATTTTTTCAGTTATCTAGAATTTTTGTACTGGTAAGTATATTGAATATTCAAAAACCAGAGTTTTTGAATTTTTTTATATTATCCTTCTTCACATTTTTTCTAGCGTATTTTTACCAGTAGAAATCTTCTAGATAACTGCACAAACTCTCTATATTTCTGTAGGTTTCGAAAATAATTTTCAAAAACAGGGCTCTACTAAACATTAATAAGCTCTGATGAGGCTGCAAATAAAAATCCGTGTAAATTTGAAATGCATGTTTATTGATTGTATCCAAATCAATTACACTTTTTCAGTGTCCTTATACACTACTTTACTACCTAGTTCCATTTCCGAATTGCAAAATTTTTTTTTCGATCCACCCTAGTGGACAAAGTGAATGAATGAATTTGAAGATTATATGATATAATAATTATGATAATTATAATATATATATAATATTATAAATAATTATATATTGTAGTTCTGTAACCAAAGATTTATTCTCTCATCTGCATGTAAATTTGTTCTTGTGCTGATGAGATAAATAAACAAGTAGCGTAAACTGACAAAAGTGAATCTCTTATTACACAGAATTTGAATCCCTTTTGCGCAAATTGTGCCTCGCATTCCCTTGGGATGAAAATTTCCTGTAACTTGAGGAAAATTTACATTTCACTCAATTTAGATCTGAAGCTTCATTCTGGCCCCGCCTTGATTATTTCGTCTCTCAATCGGCGCGGCGCTTTCGTGAATGGTATTTTCGTCCCGTCACACAAAGCGCGGAATCATCGCCATTTCCACCCCCTTTTACCACCGAGTCGATTTATCCGCGGTGACGCGCCGATAAAGGAAGAATGGTTGATAGTTAAATTTGTATAGCCGTGCATAAAATGCAGTGTAAGCAATAAAAAAAGGAAAGCTGCCCTGTCTGCCCGGCGGCCATGCCAAACGAGCTTCCACAGAAATACGAACTGAATGGATGCTTCCAAGGGAAAAACGTTAACGTGGAACGCACACGTTTCTCTCCGAGCCTTGGAATTGAAACGAAAAATAATAATTTCATATGCTCGCCTTGGGTGTTGTGTTAAAAGTAAAGCCAGTTCTCTGGGTAGAGTCTTCACACTCTTTTCCCTATTCCCTTCTTTCAACCTTTTTGAAAAAAATTCCCCCGTTTCCCCCATTTTCAAGGAACTTCCCTTTTTTCCGCGGTTTGTCGCTTAAATTTTGAATAAATTAATGGCTGCATGCGAATTGAGTCCCAGCTGCTCATGTATAGTTTTAGTAGTGTATGTATTGAGTCCCGGGAGGGATGGCGAGGATTGCCTACTCTACTGCTCACTTCCCCTGGGGGACGACTGAGTAACTTACCCACATTCTTGTATAATTTTTTTTAAATTCACGCCGCACGCCTCCGTGGAATTTTGAAATTTCTCTTTTACAAAAAATCATACCAGGTGAAAAGTGGAATGTGAGAAATGGAAAGTGGTACGTGGGAAATTGGAAATGGTACGTGGGAAATTGGAAGTGGTACGTGGAAAATGGGAAGTGGGGCGTGGGAAAGTTACGTAATCCCCTACCTGAGCGCGTTGTGAGATAAAAAAAAAAGTAGGGGCCGTACGTAAATTACGTAAAGCTTTTTTCTGACAATTTTAAATGCCTACTCCCCTTCGTTAGAGTCCGTAAGAATTAGAGTTAGAGGAAGTAATTTTTTCCTACTAAATTTTTTTCGTGAATTTAGTTAGGGTTAATCCAAAAATAACTTGCGGCGATTTGGACGGATGGTTCTTTTTTTAACCAAAAAATATGAATTCTCAATAAGAAATTCAATAGTATATATTTTAACTGAGAACAGATTTTTATTTTAAATTGAAACAAAAAGACGCATTATCAGCAAAATAGTTAAGTCGTCCAAGAACGATGTTTCAGTCAATAAAGAAAATAAATTTTACCAAAAATATTAAATTTCTATGCTGAACAGACGAGGTTTCTATAAAATAGTTGAATTTTTAACCCAAAAGATGAATTTTCATTTAAGAAGATTATTTTTCTACTAAAAACAACAATTCTAAGAAAAATACTTAAGTTTTCAACCGAATAATTGAATTTTTAACTAAGGATATTAATTTTCTAAAAAACATGACAAAGAAAATTAATTTCCTACCACAAGATACGAATTTTCAACAAATTGCATAAATCTTCAACCAAACACTATAATTCTTAAACTAAAAAAGATCAATTGATAACCAAAAACCGAAAAGTTTAATTTTCATTTAAAAAAATCAATTTTCAATAACAAAACGATTTTTCAACAAAAGAGTTGAATTCTTAAGCCGAAAATATGCATTTAAAAAAAAATGTTAATTTTCAACAAACAGTTAAATATTCAAACAAATATTCAATTCTCAGTTAAAGAAATTAATTTTTGAGTGAAAGGAAGAATAAATTTTCAATAAAGTAGTTCAATTTTCAACCAAAGATATTAATTTTAAACTAAAATTATGAATCGAAAACGAAAAAAAATGAATTTTTAAGAAAGCAGTTTAACTTTCAAAAAGGAGGTTGAATTTTCAATCAAAAATATGAATTTTCAACAATAAATGTAATTATTGATATTTCAACCAAAAATAAAATTCAATTTTGAACCACAAACAGTTCTACGTAAAAAAAAGAGATTTTTTCAACAAAATACTCGAATTCTCAAATGAAACCAAATAATTTTTAACAAAACAGTTGCATTTTTAACAAAAAAAAATTATTTTTCTACCAAAACAGGCGAATTTAAAAAAAATACGTAAATTTTTAACTAAAAAGTTAGATCTTGAACCGAAAGGATGAATTTTTTTATCAAAAAGAATAATCTTCAACAGAGTACATGAATTTTCAACCTAATAGTTGACTCGCCTACTAAAAAATACAAATATTCAACCAAAAAAGAAATATTCAAATTTTCAGATAAAAATATTAACTCTACAAAAAAATAAATTTGCAATAAAATAGCTGAATTTTAACCAAAGAAATGAATTTTTAACTAAAATGATAAAACTTTAAATAGAAAAATGAATTTCCACCAAAGCAGTTCATCTTTCGACCAAATAGCTCAATTTTCTACAATTTTTTTAATTTCCGAGCCGAAAAGAAGAATTTTCTATAAAACATTTTAATTTTAAACTCAAAATAAATCAATTTTTAAACCAAAAAGGAACAAAATTTTGATTAAATTGTTCAACTTTTAAGCCAAAAAGACGAATTTTCAACAAAATAGTTGAACATTTGACAAAATAGGATGGCTTGGTGACCAAATTGTTGAATTTTAAACAAGAATATTACATTTTTAACACAATAATAAAATTTTTAACTAAAAAATATGAATTTTTCACCTATAAAATAAAAATAGTTGTTGGTTAAAATATCAACTATTACATTTTTCATCAGGAATTCAACTTTTTTGGTTACAAATTTTTTCATTTCGGTGAAAATTCGTTCTTCTTTGGTTGAAAAGTAATCGCTTGAACTGAAAATTTAACTATTTCATTTTTGTTGAAAACTGATACTTTTTAGTTAAAATTTATGTATTTTTTTGAAAATTTGTCTATTTTTGGTATGAAAATTGACCCTCTTGTTTGAAAATTCATCCCTTCTGTTGAAAAATTAACTAATTTGTTTAATATTGGTAATATTTTTCATTGAACATAATTCTTTTAATTTTTTTTTATTAGTCGACAATTCAACTATTTGATTGAAAATTCATGTAATTTCTTAAAAAGTCGTCTTTTTCGGTAGTCAGTTAATCTTTTTGGTGGAAGATTCAACTACTTAATTCAAAGTTGAACCACCTACCATAACCAAAAATTCATTTTTTTGTTGAAGATACATTAATTTTGTTTAAAATTCAACTGTTTGGTTGAAAATTCATCTTTTTTGTTCGGAACGAAATACTTTGCTGAAAATTTGTTTTACACTGAATTCAATATGTTACCTACAATAATTTCCTTTATAAGAATTTATTTTCCTATTATTTCCATATTTTAGTGAAAAACATTCCACTTTTCCTGTTTTGAGGGTATTTTGGGTAGCGAAGTCTGACTTTGATTTTTTTTGGGTATTGTAATAGATCGTCAGACCAATGCCAGAAACCCTGCGATTCCACTAAAGGGTAGCTACACACAGTAAAAATCTGCAAGGATAATAGAGGGTGGAGACGAGGGTGGCGATGAATTTTACTCCACTTTTCCCGCGGGATATTACCAAGAAAATTGAGGCTCGGGCATTAGGAGAAAATTGGATCTATCACGTGGACCGAGTTCGTAATTGGCTCTTTAGTAAACCTTTGCGCTTATGTTTTACCTTTTTTAGCTTTGCGAAAATAATGATAAAGATCGGTCATAAAAGTGAGAAAGTAGCTACTTTTAATAACATTTATTTTTATTTATTAATTGTCGGTTTTTGGTAAGATATGAAAAATATTCTTCTACGAGTTACCGGAAAATCAGGAAATTATTTAGAAATTTTTTTAATTATCTAACATTTAGTAGAAAAATCTACACAAATAAACTTTTAAGAAAATTTATTTGAAATGCCAGGAACATCTCTAGATCAAAATTTCTACCTTACCAACATCGAGAATATTCTACAGCTAAAGTGGTTTGTGTCCGTGCTAAGTTTCTAGAATGTTCTAGATCACGTCATGAAAAGATATTGCTCAATTTTGAGAAAAGATTTTTGCGTAAACACTTACACACATATCAAATTATAACTATACGCCTGCATATTTTGAGCACTGAATGAATGAAGAAAGGACGTCTTTAATTAAATTTATTATTGATAAGAAATCAGTAATTCGTCCTTTTTTGCGCATAGACAAACTAATTGAGATAATGCATAACCTTTAAGCTGTTTACGCAAATTCGTTTCTTACATTTGCGTAATATCGTTTTTTGATATCTAGAACATTCTAGAAACTTAGCATGGACACGAACCATTTCAGCTGTAGAATGTTCTCGATGTCGGTAAGGTAGGAGTCTTACCTAAAAAAATTAAATAATTAAAAACTAAAAGCGTTTGAAATTTAGAGTTTTGAATAAAAAACGTTGTAAGTTGATGACTTGTAAATATAAATTAGTAAATGATTTTCAAAATTGCACTGTATTTTGAATATTAAAAATTGAATGATAATTTCACTAGATGCTTTCATTTAATTTAAAATTCTATTCAAATATTGGTTCTGTCTCAAATATTTAATTTTCAAACCATTAAATTTGAAATTTGTTAATAAAAAGACATTTTAGTATTTAGCAATATTTTACTGTTCATACAGCAGAGCAATCATAAATTGAATATTTAAAATACAAAAATTTGCAAGTGGATTGTTTGAAATAGAAACCTTTCGATCGTTAAAAGTTCAGAGCTAAATTTAAACTTTGATCGTTACAAGGTTTAATATTTAATTTAAAGCATGTTTAATTGTTAAATGAATGTATTGAATTTTGATGTATGAATAAGAATTGAAGAATTATCAATTAAAAACGACGAGAAGTTGAAATAATTAAACTTTTAATTAAACGAATTTTCAGTAAAAAATGTAATTGTTAAATTTACAAATTTATTGTTTCATTCTTTAAGTAAGATTTTAGAGCATTAGAAATCGTGTGGATTTATATTTTTTCACACGAAATGTTTGCATTGTTCAAGTGTTAAGAGTTTGAAATTTTAAATCATTCAGCCTAACGGAATTTAATTCAAAATTGTTAATTTGAAAACTTGTAAAATCTTTCATTTCATACGTAAAAATTATTGAGCATTTCAATAAAAAATTTGTTAATTAAGCATTTCAAAAGCTTTAATTTAAGAATTTAAGAATGAAACCAAGTTCAACATTAAGTGCTTTAATTTGTATTCCAGTTTTGGATTTTGAATGCGGCAAATGAAAAAATGTTCAGCTTTAAGAGTTGCAATTGTTTAATTTTGATACGCGTGAAATTTTTGTTTGAACTGGGAAAAAACAGGAAATGAGAGGGAATTTTTTTCTCGAATGAAACTGTCACCATGAACAATAACTAAACAAAAATTTTTTATGGGATACCATAATGTCCAACCCTATTACAATACCACTAAATTAATTTTTTTGAAGAGGTTAATCAACATATTTTAATGAAAATAATTTGAACGTGGAATTTCTTTGGCTCAACCCATTCAGTTTTGTATTCAAAACAGGGCTACAGGTTTTGAACACCTTACGAGAACTGAAACTCTTCAATATTTTTGAAAAATTGTGAAAAAAATCAGTTTTTTGTTAAATTGTCTTATTGCAGTTCATCGTATGTCCCAAACAACTTCAAAAATTGAAATGCTTGAAATTTCTATGCAAAATGAAAAAAAAATCGAATGTTCTATCTATAAAAGTTTGGGAGTTATGGTCCTAAGAAGTCGATTTTAAGCGAATAATTTGAATGAAAAAAAGTGTTTATAGTTTTGGGAGAATAACTTATTTCCTATGGATATCTGTCAAAAATTGCCAAATAATTAATTGTTGAAGACTTAATTCTGAGCAGGTCTAAAAAAACATTGCTCTAGCTCTAATAGAACCAAAATTATGGCCTTTTGAATCCTATAATGTAGACAAGAAAAAAAACTCTTCTTTCAACTGTATGAGGCTCAAATACACGAATCCAAACTTGTCTTCTAGTGCTACTTAAATTTCGTATTGGTTATATTGCTTTAAACTCAACGAAATGTTAATATAACAATAATTCTTATTATAAAATTCAAATGGATCATGTAGTAAAACCTGTAATATGAAAAATACGACCCTGTTATTTTAGTACTATATTTGGCCACCAGTTGGCGTATCGTTGTATTTCAGATCCCAATGGGGCACGCCTGAGTAATATGAGATGTTATTTCCAGAACGCTGATTCGGTGTACTGCATTGAGAGTAAACACGGATGTGACACAATAGGCTTTATTGCTTGAGAGCCACAGGGGGGCCACCCCCCCCCATATTACGAACTAACTAAACTAACTAGTTTGAAGATCCTAATTAAATAATGCTTCAAATCTTAAACGAAGTTTGGAGTTCTTTAGTTTTTAACGCTTCAATTCTGAATTCAATAATTTTGAAAGTTTCTAATTATAAAGCATATAGTTCAACGTGTTTAGAATAATTAAACCTCAAAGGTTCACAATAGTTAGGATAAATTATACAATATTTACAATAAATGATATTATACTTATTTATCATATCTGTTATTTTTCAAATGTCTATAATTTAAATTTATAATTATAGTTTCACATACGCAATTGTAAAACAGTTTAATTTTTGAGGCTTTGAAGCTAAAGTATTTTTTGTTCAAAAACAAGAAGGTCAAAAATGGAGTTAAAACATAAGCTGGACTTCTTTCGAATCAAAGGTTCTTTTTTTATTTTTTATTTTCTTCAACTGAAAGGAAGGCTTAGGTTTTTTTTCTTTGTGCACCTTTAGATTGAAAAATCAACATTTTATTATTTATTCGTAAAAATTGGCATTCAATAGGTTTTGAGTGGATAGTGGCTTCTTCAATGATTTGTGGTTCTTTTAATATTAATTTAAAAAATATTTTTCTCTCTACATTTACGATAGCATTCTTCATGCTCTCTCTATTGAAAATAAGCATAACTAATGATCAATTGATAGCTTCGGTTGATTCATTGATTGACTAAATGTGGGTAGGTGAGCTCGTCAGAGCCACCCTCCCACTTAGGCGAGCGTATAGTATACTATGTAAAGAAGTTTATTGGAAAATTTGAGCGCTTTATATACAATAGAAAAAAAGATATACGAGTTCAAAGCTAAGCGCTGAGTACGGACGCGCTATAGTTTGACGCGCAGTGATTAACGCGGCAGGCGTGTATAGGAACTTGAATAATGTTATAAAGCGCTCAAATTTTTCAATAAACTTCTTTGCATACTATATTTCAATACTCAATAACTATTTACTTGAAATTTGAAACTTCGTCACTCAACTTTTGCGTAGTATGCGAGGACTCATAAAACCTGGCGGTATAACTTTGAAAATTCGACACTCAGTAAATAATTGATTTTTAGACTCCAGCTGGGGCTCATTTTGTGAGTAATACCTTAGAGAATGAGTGGTTATAAGTTTTGGAAAGTAATATAAATAATTACCTGAGATATGGCGAGTTGAGTATCAAAAAGTATGTAAATTTTGTTTTTCTCATTTTGCACTAAATTGCATTTTTTTAAATGTTCCGGCATATTAATGAAAAAAATAACTTCAGATTCGTGTTCAGCAGCCTCAAAAACATGAAGTAAAACTGGCTTTAGAGATTAGAACTCCGTGGTCACATACTGCTATTTCTAAGCGACTTTTTGGGGGTGTCCCGCTCGCCTATGGGTAATTGTCAAATTGGAGGCAAACTTGAAGTCCCAGTAATATAACATTAACTTAGAAACTCGTACGGATTTTTTTTTAATTTAGTAAATAGTTATTATCATCCTCTACAAAATGGTCATTTCTTTTTTCTTATTTGTCTTCCTATTTAGTTTAATTTAATAAAAGAACACCCCAAACGTCATTACCGTACGGCGTCCCAACCACACTTTGCACAAGGATAAACGGTTTTTCTCCTTTTTTTAGACAGTAATCTGAAAAACGCTTAACGTATCAAGTTTTTAAACTTTAGATAAACACCAATTTAATTTATAAACACTTTTCAAGTCAAATAAATAATATTGTAAGATCCTTAAAGTCTGTCCCTCGATTTTTGTAATTTCAGACGTCATTGCCGTACGTCTTATTTTCTAGTTGAATACTGTAGTTACAATTGAGTAATGAATACAGAAATATGAAACGTATCGTTTAATACAAGATTCTATAAAATTAAACTTAAAATATTAACTCTTTTTTTGGTGAATTCGATATTAAAACTTAAAAGTGCATTTCGACAACAAAAGCATCATTACCGTACGTGAGTTAAAAAATAGTTGAAGAGTGAAAAAAAATTATAAAAACCATTCCGTTACTTGCTCAGCGATGTTTTCTTTCATAATTAGGTGACATTTTATTATTAAAATCTATTATTTTTTTATAAATATTAAAAAAGGTTGAACTTCATAAATTTTCTTGCATCATTCCCGTACGGTACAATACAGGAGTGTGCGACTGGTTATATGCACGTGCTTGTGGATCGGGTGGGCCGGTTTGTTTTCTGTTTTCTAACCTCTATTCATGAATATACAGAACTCGAGAATTGAGCTAAATAAGTTAATTAGAAAGAAAGAGATGTGTTGCAAATTTTATTAGAGCACAGGTAGGTAGATTTGTTAATAATAATATACTGTATGCTTTATGTAATTTTTATTTTACACTTGTGACCAAATATTGCATTTTTTAGATTTCAAATTTGATATGTAGCCAGTCTCAATCGTCTCAATAAAAAGTAGAACTTCTTTTGAAATTTGAAAAAAAATTACATATTGGTAAAATTTAAAGAAATCTCGTGTAAGTTACAGACTGTATAATTAAAAAATAGAATTTTTCCTAAATGGAATATGTTTCAGTATTCGCTTTTGAACTTTTTAAAAGCTTGCGCTCTCTTTCATGAGACTCCTAACTTCAAATCCACTTTCCGTATTTCATGTTAGAATTTCATTATTATTTCTTATTTTCGAATCTGCCCCTTTTGGATTTTAAATTTTTAGATATCATAAGATCAATTTCCGTTATGAAATATTTATATTCTAATAATAATGTGATTGCCACAGTAGGCACTAAAATTTGCCTACAATTTGACAAGCACCCCTATTTAGTTTCCGAGATATTGAGGTTTGAGTATTTGCGCTCGAGCGCTCGACTTGCCACTGCAGAGCGGGGACCCCGGACTTAGAGCTTACTCACAGTCCGACACTAATGTTGTGATGAACGAAAAGTCCAAAGGGTTTCTATATAATTTCTATTAAGATTTTTTTACGTAGATTGCGAATCTTAAAACAAAAATAATGCATCACGTCCAATTTTCGAAAAAAAGGGAGTCAATAAGTAAAATCAAAAACAAAAAATCGTTGTCGCTTCTTGGAAAAGTTGTTAAACACTGCAGTCCACCGGATAGTGACTATTTTTCAAGTGAATCATGCAAACAATTTTGAAGGTGGGAGTCATCTGCATATAATTAACAAGAAAAAATTATATTTTCAGTAAAACGATGCAAGGTACGGAAAAATGTTGAACAGTGAGATTGGTCATCTCAAAAATATCTACAAATTTGTATGAAACCAGTTTTTTATCAGACACATAGTTTTTTTTTAGAGCATTTCGTATCACAAACCGAGGCATTGAAAAAATATTGTTGACACCCTGACCCACGTTTTGAGGGGAAGATGCAATCGAGATGATGAATTTATTGTATCTAGGCACTATTAAAAAAACTTATCTGAACTTATGTTATACTTGCTAAACGAAAGTGATGAATATGAATTTCTATTCAATTGAAGTGTATATTGATCAACTAAATCAATATCAGTGAACTGAAATAAGGTAACACTCATAAAGAAGTTACATGATTTAGTTTTAAAAAAATATTTATCAGCTTTTCGTAAAAATGTATGTAAAAAAGAAATTTTGAATAAAGGAGCTGAAAATATTTGTGTAGCTTCTTTTGGGACATTTTCTTGTTATAAGAAATTCTACCCACTGTGCGGGCACACTCTCATGACTTTTTAATTATAATGATATTTTTTGTTATTAAAAAAATATACGTCCTATTGAAAAATGGTTTAAAGAAAACATCTAATGCCTTTTAATAAAATTATGTTTGATCATGTTAAATATTTACAAATAATATTCGGTAAGAGTAAAAAATCAAGTTTAAATATTTTTTTCAAACAAACAAAAAATAATAATGTATAATATAATATAATATATATAATATAAGAAGGGACAAAAATTATTTTTTGTAATTGTTTTTACTTTTTGACCTCTTTTTTTTCTTGAGAGAATTGACACGATAGATTATTTTCGTTTTAAGATTCACAATCTATGTAAAAAAAAACCTCATAGAAATGATATAGAAACCCTGTGGACTTTCCGTTCATCACAAAATTAGTGTCGGACTGTGACTAAGCGCCAAGTCCAGGGTCCCCGCTCTGCAGCAGCGCGATCAAGCGCAAATACTCAAAGCTCGATTTCTCGGAAACTAAGGCCCATTAGATCGAAAGGAAAATACGCACTCAATGAATTTTGATGTAATTTCATTCTGCAAACTTGCAAAGCCCCATTCAAATCGGCGATGGCCATCTCGCATCCTCTCCTTGTCAGTGCATTTCGTTGTTTCCAACGATGTGAAAATATACTTCTCGGGTGCCCGGTATATCCCATGGCGTAGTAAATGACGCAGAACTCTTTGCACAGCAAAGTGAGCCTCAACCGCTCTGCGATTCGGTGGCCTCCTTAGCCAGGCCGTAGGAGGGAAGACGGCAAGCTTAGGGTGGACTGAACGGTCCTTCGGAAGTCATCAGTTAGATGCTCATATTCCCGGCACTGGCCTGGTGTGTTACATAAGCATATGTGTGTGTATTCATAACTCAAAATGGACCAGCAACCAACGAGCGATGGACTCCTCGATATGGAAGGAGACCCTTCCCGTGGAGGCCGCTAGTGACTCTGTTCCGAATCTTCTCAAAGTCGACTAGACACTCGAGCTATTTACCCCTCAACATGAAACCTCTTTCGAGCGGATCTACGGTTGAATTTGGGTTTCGAACCACCAAAGCCCCGGCAGAAGTACATAGAAAAATGTCCATTGGTACCGGCGCAGGGATCGAACCCTAGGCCTCCTGCTCGGAATCCTGGCTCATTAAGGCCACCGAGGACTTAATGAGCACTGATGATTTAATTATTTTTCGTTCAAATTTGAATATTTTAAATCGTTTGGTGCAAATTTTAGATAGTTTTAAATTGAATAGTTTTAAATTTAATTATTCTCAATTGTTTGGTTTTAAATTTAAATGTAGATCATTTTTATGTTTTTAAAAGTCTATGAAATCGTTGAATATCAAATTGAAAGACCTAATACTCATAGTTGCACCATGTTCAGTTTAAAGGATTTGTAATTAAAACATTTTGAATTAACTTCCTAAAAATTCCATTAAATATTCGAACTAGGCATTGAAAATTGAATATTTTTTAGGTGAAAATGTTCTAAAATATTAAGCACATAAAACTCAACATAAAAAAAGAACAATTACGAATTGAAGGGCTTAAAATTATGCAATTCCGAAAATTGGAATCATAGCGACCTTTTTTACATTCTTTTTAAGTTTCAATGTAATATCTTGAAACTGTCCGATTTTTAATTTAAAATTTAAAATAATGAAAAAAATTTGATTTCAAGATTTCAAGCATGAAACATGATTTTAAATAAAGTGTTGAAAAGTAAACGATTTGACAATTAAAAGTTAAAAGTTGTGATATTTAAAATCAAAATACATAAAAGTAGAATTATCTGAAATTTAGACCTCAGTGATTCAATATGTAATAAACAGTTTTTGGTAACTGACCTCCTTTTTCAATTTTAAATGAAGTTCGGATTCGATCAATTTTTATCCCTCCGTAGTAGAAATTTTTTTCATTTTTAGTATCACCCATTTAGATTTTGAACGGTGAAAATAATGGAGAATTTATTTTTTTATCTTAGACACATTTGTCTAGGCAATTGTAATGTGAAATTCTCTTTTTTTCACAATAAAAATTGAAAATTCTAGAATTTCAAAAGCTCTGACTTTGAAACAGTGAATTTATTTTTTAATGTCAAGTAGTCAAATTTTAATCAATTCAAATTGAAAATGATTTATATTCAAATCTTGTAATCAAATCAAACACGTTTAATTTTTTTTAAATTTCAAACACCTTCAAATTTAAATTTCAAATTATTTTTTCAAAAATTGGTTTAACTAATAATATTTAAAAAATTTGTTGGTGACGGGTTTTCTTCTGGTTCATAATAATTTGAAATAATGATCCGTATAATGCACAACAGTGCATTATACGTCACTTGTAATAAGGATCGTTTTCCAGCTATATTCATATATTGGATAACCCTTATGTCAAGTGGCGTATAATGCACTGTTATGAAGCACGTTTCAATTATTGAATCACTCTTTAAAACAAAATTTGCGAATTGAATGATTCATTGTCATTTCGAAAATGAGCTTGAGACTAATAGCGTAATTCTTAAAATAAATACTATGAAATTGTTCATCAAAATCGCCTCGTGAAGCAACATTGATTTGTTTGCAGGTTGCACCCATAAGCCTGCAGACTTGCCTGGCCACAATCACGCATGTCATTTTACTAAATCAATTTAATCTGCAGAGGACATGAGCAAATGTTCATTTTGATCTAATTGATTCGCAAATAAAATAAATTGCGTTTGTCACATTCTGTATGAATGAAATAAAATAAATTCTATTTTCTAAGGGATTCGTGCAAAAGTCGCATTAAGCTATTATTCATTGTTCAAACTGTTTGTTTTGAAGTGCACAACGAGCGTGTAATTAACAGGCTTTAAAGAAACTCAGCAATTTGCCGACTGCAGGGTGACGTGACAAAGCAAAAGGCCATATTTTAAAGTTTGATGTTTACTTCATAAAAACAATAATAATAAACATATTCTTTGTTATCAGGGTCACCCTCACTCCCGTCTGTATTTTTCTTCAAGTATGAAATTTTTAAAATTTAAACATGCAAGAAATCTCAATAAAATCATTTCAATTTTCTGGCCTGCCTAGTGATCTGGTTTGATTTATTATACATTGGAATTAATTTTCTTAAAGTTTCAATAGTTTTCTTCTGAGTAAGGAAATAATGGTATATTTATCGAGTTATAAAAGCAGAAACGGTGAAAAGTGCAGCAGAATTTTGAAGCTTGACTTTAAGATACCTTTAAGCGGAACCGTATCCATAATACAAAGGGCTCGAGGATGCTTGATGTTTCCTGCACGCTCGTATAAAAAAGCCAGCGAATCAGCACTTTCACCACATGCTATGAGCCATGGATTGGTAAGGCGAGAATGCTTGATTTTATCGCAGATTTAACGTTCGATCCGATTTGAAATGATTTGATGACGTTACGTTTCACTATTTCCCATCAAACCAAAATGTGGTATCAATACTTCAGAGAGATGTCAACATCCCTATACACAGTCCGCACTACAGATGATGTTTTGACAATCTAACTACCTCATTTCCTCTGTGATAATATGTATTTCTACTTATTGTTTTTTTTAATCATTATAAAGGTTTCTGAATTTATTTCAAGTCAGAATGAAGACTTTTAAAAAAATTTTAAACCTGATAAATTTGAGCCAATTACCTGATTTATTTGATTCCCACTGTCCAGATTTTTTAGGTTGACCTTATATAATTTTTACTACTGATAATCTATATTTTCTCTGGTCAAATTTTGGCGTCAACATACTTTCTTATCTGGCAAAGATTTTTTTCAACCTTAGCTGAATAGTGAGTCATATAATTAAGAACACAAAATAGTCTAAAAACATACTAAGCATTGCCCATCACTTCCCATAATGCAATTTAACACTAATTTGCAACAAAAAAATCGATCTCTCGATTTCCTATAATGTTATATTTCACTAATCACTCTTCTGTGAGCAATACCTTTCCTGTGACGAATCACTTTTTTGTGAAGAATCACTCTTCTGTGACTAGTCACTGACACGCAGTTTTAAAGGGGACTTGTAAAAGGGGTTCTAGATATGACTCTTACGTGAACAATTACTTTTCTGTGACAAATTTATGTGTATTTGCAAATAATTTTTTCCTTATTTAATGCTAAAATAGTGAAATATTGTAATATTTAGCTAAAGTTGAAAAGCAGATTGCCGGAAAAAAAAGTTGGTTGACGCCAAAATTTGCCGGACTAGAAAACTAAAATCTGTCTAAAAATGCCGGAGTTGTATACACAATGAAATAAAAGCGTTTCAGACTGGTCAGTCTTTTTACAAAATATATTTGGCTTCTTTTGATATCTTTTAATAAATGTCACACCTTAGCAGAATCATTTTATAGGTGGCAGAACAATCCTGTTATTTCAGTCGTGGTCTCTCCGCTTCTATCGAATGCAAATCGAACCGGAAAAATCTGCTGACTGGTGCTTTTTCAAGCGTATAGCAATTCCCAATTCTCTCATACTGACCCTTCATTCCCACTGATCTTCCTATGAGCATGCAGATTTTATATTTGCCTCTCTGTCTTTTCCCCAGTGTAATCAGTTTTTGTATACGCGATTCAACAAAAAATCAAAGATTATTATAAATAAAGCCTTTAACAATACAAACAAATATAATAAATGAATGTAAATAAGTTTTTGGTGTAGAAGTTCCAAGTAATAAAAGACATGTAGAATTAAGTTAAAAAGTGTCTACGTTTCGGACTCAGTGTGGTCCCTTTTCAAGCCTGAACATCATATGAAAAATTGGCGATTGAAAGACAAAATATCTTTGTTTATCAAAGTTTAATATAACCTCCTCCATCAGAACAATGTGATTCATTCTGAAAATAGAAAATTGTCTGTAGAAAATATACTGGAGATAGAAATTTTTATGTATCAATGTTATTAGACATTGATATCACAAAGAATAATATTAGAACCACATTGTTGTAATTTTGAAGTGAACCAAAAAGTTCACATAAATTCAAGTTTCACATTTTAGTGAAGTTTGTGGAAAAAATTTATTACGAGAAGCAAACAGTGTTTGCAGAATAGATTCTTCATTTACATGCAAATACTGTTTGTTTCTTGTAATAATTTTTTCCACAAACTTCACTAAAATGTGAAACTTGAATTTATGTGAACCTTTTGGTTCACTCCAAAATCACAACAATGTTTTTCTTATATTAATGTTTGTGATATCAATGTCTAATAACATTGATACATAAAAATTTCTATCTCCAGTCCATTTTCTGCAAACAATTTTCTATTTCCAGAATGAATCACATTATTCTGATGGAGGAGGTTATATTAAACTTTGATACACAAAGATATTTTGTCTTTCAATCGTCAATCTTTTATATGATGGTCAGGCTTGAAAAGGGACCACACTGAGTCCGAAACGTAGCCACTTTTTAACTTAATTCTACATGTTTTTTATCACTTGGACCTTTGACACCGAAAACTTATTTACATTCATACAATAAGAGGTCGAAACTGATGAGTAATGTTTTAAATGTAATAAATATTTGAAATAAGTTTTATAAACAAATTCTATCAATAAAAATTCCCATAATGATTTCTGGATTCCCACTTTAGTGAACTTGATTCAATTCAAGAGTACACAAAAGTTCAAAAGTGCCATTTCTCTTATTTCTTACGACACCAGACTATAAGAACTCATACCTCCTTAAAAAGAAGATATCTTGGCGTATACCAAGCTAACTTGAATCTGATTTGTTCTCTAGCTCGAAAAATAGGGCAATGAATTATCCCATGGAATGTATACGACTGTGAATGTCCTCTTTCTCCTTTCATTCCTTCCTATTCGTTCTTGATAACGTTAGAAATTGGAAAAAAATCCTATCGAATAAAACGTTTGTCCAAATATCTCCACGATAGATGCATCGGTTCTAGCAAAATTTATGTCGACAATACTCACATATCTACGCGACACGAGTTGTAAATTTCAAGGGAATCGACCACAAAATGTTTTATTGGTACTCGCTCTAGCAAAAGAGTGAAAGGAAAACTATCGATGTCTTTTTCGCCGCGTCTCATGTATGCTTATAAAATCCATTGTTCACTGAAATCGATTTGGTGTAAAATTGTACGAATGCCTCCTGATATTTTTATTGCAGGAAAAATTTCTATACTTGGAATATTGAAGACCAAAATGATCCAATTTTTCAAAGCTGGATATTGAAAGAGTATTAGAGAATGAATGATTGTATTTTTATTTATCAAATTATTCAGTTTCCCGAGTTCTATTAGAGCATGATATGTTAGCCGGAGTAAAAATGTTGAAATTACGAGTAATGAGATCATTTGTGTCGAGAAAATTTAGAACGATTTTCTTATGGACCGGAAAATTATGTCGAATTTGAATTTGCATTGATGTGGTCGGTTCTAGTTTAAAAAGGATTCGCATTTTTCTAAGGCAGGGTCAAAATTATGATTTTCGGGGTTGAATGGGGGATGCCCGAAGGAACTATACTCAATCTATTTGTACGGCACTATATAATCATGTTTCAGAAGCAGTCGGAAGTGGATATGTCATAGCCACTCAGTGTAATTGGACATTTCATGAACTGCCAGTGAATTTTGAAATAATCTATAGTCAGACTATCTGTTTAGAATTTTTAGCCGTCCCATGAAGTTCGCTTAAGATAGTTTTTGTTTAGCCTAAGATAGTCAGTGTAATAGCCTAACAAAATATTGATAAAAACTAGAGCATTTTGGCGAGTAAAGTAAAATTTATTTGTAAAAATACAACATTATTGTTCTGTCAAAATTTGTCATAATTTTTGACAATACTGGTGAGGACATTTTTTTAAAGTTAAAGTTTTATATTGTCAAGGAAATTCATTTTTCACAAAATCCGTTTGCCTGCTTCCTAAAAATGCTTCTCTGATTTTAAACAATGTAAATATTTCTAAACAATCAAATCTGAGGGTTAAGTGATAAGTACTTAATATTATATTCATTAAAATTTATGACTTAACAATAACATCATTTTCTTAAATTTATTAGACTGTGTGCTAGCACAAATAGTGAAACTCTGATCTATTACAGTAACTGTCTGAAGGTGCTTGCGCAGTTCATAAAACGTTTCAAAAAATTTACGACAATCTAATTGTCGATAATTACACAATTCGCTAAGAATTCATGAACTGTCTAGACATTTCATGAAGTGTCTTATTACACTTAGTGGCTACGATAGATATATTTCATGTTTGAAGAAAAAATACAAAACGTGCCCTTATGGCACTCATCAAAATGCGTTCTTCTGGAAAAGTGGTTTCTCGAATTCGTCTTTGACTAAAAAGGAAACTGTATGCCAACCATGAGGGCCTACTTCATTTTGTGCTGATAGCCCCTATTTCGAATGTACTAAACTGCTTTCGTATAAAATAAACAAATTTTTGTCCGTGCATGTTTTTGATAGACTTGTATATGATCTATCGAAAGGGCATAACCATTTTTTCAAAAATTGAAAATTTGACACATTAATTCAAAATAAAAAATATTTCGTATTTTTTTTAGTTCGACTCATTTACTTTTGTTTCAAAATAAAAATTAAGGGTTTTGCTTTTGTAGCCTTTAAACACAAAATTTATTTATTTTTTTGTTTTCAAAAAATTAAATAAAGAGTAATGCGGTAGATTGACGGCGCTCGAGACAGCGGGGACGGTCACTCAGCGAAACTTCTTCGGGCTAACTTATCGGGTCAATTATGATCATTCGTTGCCGCGGAACTATCAATGGTTTTTAGAAGGGAATTCTAAATTTTTAATCAGTTTCCTTATTTATAAAATCATTTAGAATATTATAAGTAATACTGGGTTAGAAAAATTTAGATGCTGGAATTTTTGAAGTAAAAAGAATACTGATAGTAATATAGTAGTACTTTATACTTTCAAAATATCCCACGAATACATAAATATTTCCATATTATACCAATATGTGGCCAATAAGAATTTGCCTCACAAACAATAAGAGGTTTACGTGCATAAGAACCATTGATGGAGGCTGAACACTTTATTTTGGGAATCCCTCGAAAATAATGTTTGTCATACTTTTCGAGGAAAAATTTATTTTCGTCACAACTTTCATGATTTAAACCAGGATTACTCAAAGTTTCTGCAAGATTCTCCTATTTGGAAGGTGGTGATGGGTTTTTCAATGAGTTTCTAAGTTCGATAGTGCAGGATAAAGTTTTTTTATCCTGCTGGTAACGAAGAAAATTGTTATCTTAAACTATCAGAAAAGTGAAGTAAACCTCCTCTGTATGTTGGTTTTTACCAAAAGGATTAATACACCTATCAGCCCACACTTTCCTAAGCTTCTCCATCTCAGAGGAGATTGTGCGAGAAGATCTAACTTCTGCTTAAAAATTAGAAATTTCATAATATTCGTACAACTCTGCATCAGAACAAGCTGCGAATTCGTAAAAATTTAAATCGCAAAAAATATAAATTATAATGAAATGGAACGACAAATAATTCGAACAAACCTGGTGTAAAACCGTTATTTTCGAGGAACGAGCTATGGTTATTATACATATAAAACTTGTTCTCGCTTGCGAGAGAAATTCTTGTTGGCCATCTAGTGGCGTAATATGGAAATATTTATATAATGGCGGATGATTTTAAAAGTATAAAGTATCACTATTTTACTTCAGTATTCTTTTTATTTCAAAACTTTCAACATCCAAATTTTTCTAAACCAGTATTATTTATAACACTCTAAATAATTTTATAATCAAACAAACTTATTGAAATTTTGAAATTTTCTCATAGAGAAATTTAAAAATTCTGCAAATAACGAATAATCATAATTCACCAGATAAATTAGTCCGAAGAAGTTCCACCGAGCGTGCGTCCTTGCGGTCTCAAGCGCCGTCGATGCACCGCATTTCTCTTTATTTAATTTCTCAAAATATATTTAAAAAACGATATAATGGCTACCAGCATTAAATCCAAACATCCCCCACCCCCACTACGGTTAAATTTTATCCGATCAAAAAAATTGGTTTTATTAAGAATTCTACCTAGCAGGAATACAGTTAGCCCAAATTTAAGTTCGATCAGAGGAATTCTTCTTTCAGGGAGGGTACACTTGAGAAAAAATGCCAAAAATGCAATATTTAGTCAATTTCGAGAAAAATGGGATAAAATGTTCGAGTCTCCAAGCGAGACATGATAAAAATACGAAAAAGGGAGTTTCACATACATTTTCATTATTAAGTTTAATCAATTTCATAAAGAAAATATATACGCTTTTTAATAAATAAGAAATATTTTTTCAAATTTAATTTTCATAACTGGCTAAATACTGCACCTTGATATTCTGGCATACTGCTGATCTTCAGCATTAGTAATTTGTACATTTTCAGAGTTTCGTAGCCCCGGGCAGAAACCTTATAGTTTCGGTCGGGAGTCCATCTGTCTGACCGTACGTCCGTCCGTCGTACGAACCAATATGGACTTGGGGCCCAAAACTGATATAGGACCCAATATTGGCACAGAGTCCAAATTCTACATAGTGCCCAAAACTGATATAGGGCCAAAAATACACACAGGGCCCCGAATTAATACAGGACCCGAAAATAATATGGGGCCGAAATTCGACATAGGGTGCAAAACTGACAAGTGGCCCAAAATAGACATATGGTCGAAAATAAACATTGGGCCCAAAATAGACATAAAGTCCAAAATAGAAATAGGGCCCAACATAATGCAGGACCCAAAAATAATATAGGGCCTAAATTCGACATGGATCCCAAATTTTACACAGGGTTCAAATTGACATGGGACCCAAAATTGATGTAAAGCCCAAAATTGATATAGGGCTCAGAATAGACAAAGGACCCAAAATTGAGATAGGGTAAAAAATTTTCATAGTGCCCCAAATAGACATAGGGCTCAAATTCAGCATAGGGCCCAAAATTTATATATGGCTATAGGCTACGAAACCCTCTTTGTAGGCGCATGACGCTTGGTTTGTCTAATTATTTTACACTTTTTTAAAATTCAAAAATATAGCTCTTTTTGTGTCAGGCTCGGCGTTTTTTTGGAGGCGCCGTTCCCTCGAAAAGATTTTTTAGTTTTTTTCCGAAAATTAAATGAGTTCAAGTCAGGCAGATTCTGGTGTCTCTTAATAAAACTCGGATTTTGGGGCATACTCCCGTATGCACTGTCACACTGCAAAAATCGATATTAACACTTATTATCTCGTTTTTTTACTATAGGACAATAATCTAGATATTAAGCTGTGATATCTTGATATTAAAATTTAATATTGAGATACTAAAGTTTAATATGTACATGAATATTTTTATATTTAGAGTTCTAATACCTGGATTGAATTTGGGTACGAAGAGTCTTACTATCCATTTCTCTCCGTGCACCGATCAAGTACTTTAAACTCTTAAGAATTGCTCAACCTGCGAAAGAAACTTAATTCTGCTGCATTTTAGAAAAACGCTGTTAACTGCTGCAATTTGGATAAGTCCCTTGATTTGCCTACCGTTCGTTGCATTTAGATGACTTATCTGAATTACAGTTAACGGTGTTCTTAGGAAACACATATTAAATATTCTGCCGTCCAAACTAAAAAGATACATAAGGGACATTTTTATGAAAAATAAGTTTTTGGCATCGTTAGATTCGTAAGAGAAAGTTGCGTCTAACTGCGTTCATAAAAATTATTATTTAATAATATTTATTGCAAAAAACAATTGTTCATAAATTTGGAAAGTCAAAACTGTTTAAAAAAGACAACATAAAAAGATACGCAAAGCACTTTACGTATCCTAAAATTCGTACAGGCATGTTATACGTTATCAGCATACAAATAAAAAAGAACCTGAAGAACTTTGTGCCTGTTTTGCCTCGTAAAAGTGACTGAATTCAGAGCGAATTTAGAAACGAAAAGAATCGCTTGCTCTCATGTATGTTTTAGACTTGTGAAATAGATCGGACTCTGATCGGAAATCCAAGGGGAATGAGTCTTGGCTAGATTCGGCTATACACCAGCGACACAATGTCCCTTACGTATATGTTCTTGTTGTATTTTGATGCTGTGCTCGAGCTCTTCGACAAAGGCATCGTCCGCAAGTGACTTTGTGTTCTTTTTGCCTTGTATTTTTGACTTTCCGCGACTAGTAAAGAATCGCAAGTCCAATTTCTAATATAAAATGTTTGAAAAATCAATTTTTAATTGCAAAATATGCAAGAGACCATTATTTTTACCCAAATAGTGTATCTAGATTATTCAAAATGTTATTAAATATTAGAGTTATTTGGGCTAACAATTTTTATTGATTTTCTCAGTTCAAGCGAGATTCGACCCATGTATCTTTTTAGTTTGTGAGGCAGAATTACAATGTTTTCAAACATTTTGTTTTAATAAAACTGAACAGAATTTAGTCAGGCATAAAACTGAAGAAAAAAAATGTAGAATCGGTTGAGCCATATAGCCAAAATCGTGTTTTAAAAATGATTGAATTATTTTTTCTTCATGTGCTCCGCCTTAATTTAGAGTCCTGAATCCTTTCAATTTGCTTTTTTATCGCAAATATCAATATATGTCGAATTTTAACTATCTCATTCTACAAAATTACGAAGCTGCGTCGTATTGGGATCGTTGCTCGTATATTGGTCGTTATTGAAAGAGAGATTGAGATTTCATCTGTAGACCATTAAAGCCCGAGTTTCTCTTCGACCTACGTTCGATCCGTCGATCCGTTACACGAGGTTATCGAGGTATCATAACTCGAAGGATATCCGAGTGCAGGGACTGAGTATAAAGCGGTAAGAGGTCGTTTGAATCAGGTGGGGAAAGCTTGAAACGAGATAAAGGACATTGGCGAGGCGACGAGTCAAGGGCAGTTTATTGGCTGCCCCGAGAAATCCATTGATCCCTCATTTTCACCAAGCACCCACTCATCGAGGGTTTCGTCATTAAGCAGGATTCGGCAAACGATAAACGCAAAGACCAATTCCAACATCTAGTTGACAAAAAAGTAAATATTTCTTCACCTCGCGTTCTACTCTTTCCGCTGATATATTTTTTTTTCATAAATTTTTCAAGTCCCACTTTAAGTTCCGAGGTTCAAGTTTTATCCGTCCGCGAAGCAAGTCCTAAGTACTTTTCGCTTGCAGAATCTTGTACCGTTTCTGCCCGATTGAGAGATCCACGAGCACTGTATAAGAAGTTGGTAAATAATTTATTTCCAGGATAAGTAAGCTTTCCTTCTCTTTCAGCCCGATTGTGCAGGCAGAGAGATTTCTGAAGCTGAGGCTGATGCTCGTATTTCCAAACGTTTATTTTTAGTACTCTCAGGAAATCACGAAATTCTAATATTTTTCCGATAAACTTCCGAAAGCCGTAAACCAACGATTTTTTTCACACTATGTATATTTATGTATTTTGATGCGCTGATTACGAAAATGATAGTGAAAATTAGCCACTCGGCGATTTTCATGGTGAAATCGTGAAAAAACCATGGAAATCATGGTTTTTTGCGTTTATCTTAACTAATATGCAAAATTTGAAAAAATATCTCAAACAAAAGTTGTACATCTCTTCGAAAAATGTCTGAAATCATTCATTTGTTATAAAAAATATCGTATGCGCCAAGGGGGAGAGGCACTTTTTCGACTCGTACTGAAAAGATACACTCGTCGAAAAAGCACCTCTTCTCCCCCTAGGTGCATAATATACTATTTTTTTTTTTTTTGCAAATATACATTATAATGAAGTTAGATAAATTAAAATGTATAAGTTAGGCCTTTTGTACATAGCCTTACTGGCTAGTCCAGTGAGTCCGGAACGAAACATAAAAAATCTAACTTTAATTTACTTAAAAATATATATCTTTTTTGTTAAATCAAATGTAGAACACAAAACAAATTAACATTATCAGACCTAATGCCAATAAAAAAACATCTTCTTTACAATGGTGTTTTTACCTTACTGTATAGGAATTTCCAAGGGTGTAATTACTAATTAGGATAAATTTGTCCATTTTTTGCAACGTTTGACCTAGGCTGAATAAACGTCAACATGATATGCAAGAGATCTTAATTCGAAGTGATTTAATTAAGAGATAAGGTGGAGTTCCGATGGCAATTGGCAAATGCCGACGCTCTTCCGGTGGCAGAAACGGCCCTATCGAGATTTCGCGACAAGAAGCCGGCAATAATTACTATGCGGCACGGACAGAGCCGAGAAGGCTGGGCGCTCGTAAAAGCTTTTGATAGGCTCTCCCATATCCTGTCGTGCGCAAAGTCGGCATCGTCGAAACAGCCTTTACCGAGAACGTGCCATTGGCACCAGTCCGCCAGTCGGCCCTACCCTTTTCAAAGTCACGACGTGCCGTAAATGTGAGGTGTAAAGCAACGCACCCAAGATTAGACAGACGTGTTTAGTGTCGTCGAACTAGAAGCGGCACACGCTCCTTACAGGTTCTAAAACACATAAAGTAGCTGCGTGAGTCCAAATGCCTTCAGCTTCAGATCTGAGACCTGGCGCACGTATATCATTTCGACTATGGAAGTTATCTTTATCACTGATATATTGCAGCGGGCTCAGTTCTCACCACCTCACTCGTCGAAATCGGTCGTGCATGCCTGTCGTTTACAAATCTGAATCGAGGAAAGGCGATAATTTAAAATAGAAAGGCGCTATTAATGTCACTCGCAAGTCAACTCAATTGCCTATCAGTTAGTCGACGTTTCGTTTTCAGATAATGTGAAACGGGAGGTAATTAAGATAAATTTGATATCTCTCCGAATCGGGCTTTATTGGTTTTTGATGCGTGTAAACATCACAGAAAAAACTGGGGCTTCTGTTAGAAACTATTTTTGGTTCCTAAGCAGTTGCATCAAACAGGAACCCAAAATGATGAATTAGTTCCAAAGGAAACTTCAGTTAGACCTCCAAAGGAACCCAATTTTTAATAGCTTTACCGCAAAAGGGATATGGCTTAATGGTATATTATTAATACTAATAATAATAACAATCATAAGTAGCTGCAATAAAAAGGAACCCAAAATGATTAATTTGTTCCAAAGGAGTCTCCAGTTGGAGCTCCAAAGGAACCCAATTTTTAATAGCTTCACCCCGAAGCTTGATGGTATAATAATAGAGGCGACTGTTGTCACCTCCAACACTCGCGGCTGCTGTGTAAGCATAACAGCGGTAAAAGACGAACTGCAAACTACATCATGCTCCTAATTTTGTACCTACATCATCGCAAATCATTTCATACATCGTATTAAATTAACTAATTACATCCTCATCTTAACATTAACTTGACTTAGTCCGTGGCTGTTATGGAAACCCGGGTTCTTTTTAACCCGAGAACAAGTTAAAAAAATAAGTAGCTGCAACAAAAAGAAACCAAAAATGATGCATTTTTTCCAAAGGAGATTTCAGTTAGACCTCCAAAGGAACCCAATTCTGAATGGCTTTAGCCCGAAAGGGATATGGCCTAATATTATAATAATATTAATAATAATAACAATAATAAGTAACTGCAAACAAAAAGGAAGCCAAAATGATGAATTTGTTCGAAAAGAGACTCTAGCTGAATCTCCAAAGGAACCCAATTTTAAAAGAAACTTTTTCGGTATAACCTATTTTTTGCTTTGCCAATTTTAGGCTAATCCTCATTGAAAACCATAGTTTTGTTTTACCCTCCCCCCCCCCAACTCAAAAAGTAACGTAGCCCAAAATTCTATCAAAACATAGGAAAGAGGATGATTTTTCACGAAAATAGGGTAAAAATGGAGATATAAATTCTTTTAAATAAAATTAATGTGAATAAAATATTGAATTCAATATAAAACATTTAAATTTCTAAGATTTCAAGTCAAGAAATATATTGAATTTTCATCAAACAAGATTAATTTTCTAACCAAAAAGATGAATTTTCAACGAAAGATATGAATTTTCAACTAGAAAAGATAAATAAAATATTGTTAGATAAAAAAATTATTCCCCCCCCCCTACCCGCGTCCCAAAAAAACGAAATTTCAACTGAATAATTACATTTTAACCAAAGAGATAAACTTTTACCTCAAATGATAAGTCTTCAAAAACGAATTGTAAACAAAAGAGTACAAACCAAAAGATGATTTTTTCAACCGAAAGATTAATTTTCAAAAATGGAATAGTCAAATTTTCAACCAAGGAGGTGAATCTTTTACAGTATGAATTTTTAACCAAATATTTAAATTTTCAACCAAAAAGATGAACTTTCCAGCAAGAAGATTAATGTTTCACCAAAAATATGATTTTTTAACAAAAAAATTGAATTTTCCACCAAAAAGCTACAATTTAATGATAATAGTTCAATTTTTAACAAAAAAGTTAATTTTCAAATGTATAATTTAATTTTTCACCAAATTGGTGAATCCATTACAAAACCAGATTTATTTAAACCCAAACATTATAAATAAATAAAATAAATACAAATAAAATAAATACATTTACCTAGAACCAGAAGAGATCAATTTTATATAAAAAAGTCAATTTTCAACCGAATATCAAAAAAGTTACATTGTTAGTGAAAAAATTGATTCTCAATAGAAAAAAAAAATAACTTTCAACAAAATAGTGACATTTTAACCAAAGTAATGAATTTCCACCCAAGATGATTAATAATTTAAAAAACAATGAATTTTCAACAACAGAATTCAAAACAAAAGATGATTTTTGAACCCGGAAGATTAATTTTCTAAAAATGAAATAGGTAATTTTTAACCAAGGACGTGTATCCTTGAAAAATATTAATTTTTAACTAACTAGTTCAATTTTTAACCAAGCAAATAAAGTTTAAACTAAAGGAGATGAATTTTTAACAAAATAGTTAAATTTTTAAAGAAAAAGATGAATTTTTAAGTCAAATGTTTGATGTTCCACCAAAAAACACGATTTTTCATTAAAATACAATAATTTTCAACAAAATTGTTAAATTTTAAAGCCAAAAGGTCGAATTATCTACAAAAACGGTAAATTTTCAACACGACAATATGATTGTTAACAAGAAAATTAATTCTTCACGCAAAGTTCGATTTTCATGAATTTAGTTTAGCTTTTAACCAAATATAAATATTTTCAATAAATAGAATAGTTAATTTTCTAACCAGGAGGTATATTTTAAGAAAATATGAATTTTTCACCAACTAGTACAATTTTTAACCAAGTAGTTGAAGTTTCAACTAAAAAAGGTTAAATTTTAACAAAATAGTTAAATTTTCAACCAAAAAGAATTATTTTCCAGCCAGAATGCTAGTGTTCTACCAAAAAAACATGAATTTCCTACCAAATACAGCAATTTTCAACGAAGATGTTAAACTTTAAAGCTAAAAGGACGAATTTTCCACAAAATGGTTGGATTTTCAAACCGAAGACATGATTTTTTAACAAGAAAATTATTTTTTATCGCAATGAGTTAAATTTTTATAGGAACAGTTCAATTTTGAATCAAATAGCTAAATTAAACCCAAAAATATGAATTTCCAACAAAAAAGTTAATTTTTCAAAGAATAGTTAATTGTTTACCGAATTGATGAATCCTTAACCAAAGAAGATTAATTTAGTCCCAAAGATTTTAAACATTTTTAACTAGAAAGGATAAATTTTCAACCAAGGAGGGCGAATTTCTAACAAAATACGTGAATCTTCTAATATAAATGATCAACTTTCAATAAAAAATATCAGTTTTCAACACAAAATTAAATAGTTATATTGTTAGTTAAAAAGAATTATTTCTAAACTGAAAAAAAAAACGAATTTTCAACCAAACATATGAATAATAATTATTATTGAATTCTTTCAAAATTATTGGAATTTTCAACCTAAAAAGACAAAATTCAACCAAATAGTTCATTTTTTAACCGACAAGATGAATCTTCAACTTATAAAATGAATTTTTAACAAATTAGTTTAACTTTCAACCAAGAAGCTCAACTTTTATCAAGAAAATTAATTTTCTGCTAAAAGGTGAATTAAGAAGAAAATACGTATATTTTTAACCATATTGTTGAATTTTAAACTAAAAACTTTTAATTATCAACCAAACATCAAATACTTGAATTTGCAGTTAAGAAAATTTATTCTAAACCAAAATAAGACAACGAATTTTCAACAAAAAAGTTAAATTTTCAACCAATGAGATTGATCTTTAACTGATAAAATGCATTTTTAATAAAGTAGTTCAACTTTTAACCAAGTAGTTTAATTTCCAATGAATAAAATTAATTTTCTATCAAAAAAGATGAGTTTGCAAGAAAATACATACATTGTTAACCAAATTGTTGAATTTTAAACTGAAAACTATTAATCTCCAACCAATCATATAATATTTGAATTTCCCAAGCCGACTGCTTCTTCCACAAATGTCAATCGAGCCAAAAAAATTTTACGGCCGCGCCTTATACAATATTTTTGTCCGGCATTGATCCCAGAAATTACAGAAAATTTGGGTCATTTTGGAAACTTAGTATATTAAGGTAATTTTGGAAATGTTTTGTAAATTTAGAAAATATCACGTAATTTTGTAAATTTCCATTCATTTACTGTAATTTATGTTAATTTATGTGACTCCGGTGCATAAACGCGTTTTTATGCGACAGCGTAGAGTATCGTAATGCTGTACATTACGATACAGCGGACGATCACTCTTCACATTACACTCCGCTGTATCGTAATGTACAACATTACGATACTCTACGCTGCCGCGACAAAACTTGTAAATGCATCGTCGTCATATAAAATAGTATATGCGCCAATGCGCACAATTCGTGTCTTCACGCATAATATACTATTATCGGTTATCTATAATAATTTGTCAGTAATTTATAAATGCGATAGTGTGTTTACCATTCCTGAAAACTGCCTTAAAAAGACTTTTCACAGCACTTGTGAAGATTACTGTCTTGAAAAGACGTTTTACAGCAGTTGTGAATATTACTGTCTTAAAAAGACTTTTTACGACAGTTGTGAAGATTGCTACCTTAAAAAGACTTTTTACGGCAGTTGTGAAGACTACTGTCTTAAAAAGATTTTTTACGTCAGTTGTGAAGATTAACGACATATGTTCCACTTTACGGAACGAAGAAATATGTCAAAAGCGACTTTATCATGCCTATATCAGCAAAATAGCTTCATGTAGACTAATGTGTCCGCATAATCTTTACTTTGTAATTTTCAAAGAAGTCTTTAGACATTAGGCTTTAAATTCTTGACCATCTAACCTTAAAAGATTAAAAAAAAAAGAAATCTGAGAGACATCTAACAGGACGTTTCACACCTGACGTTTCCTCTTAGCGATCCCTTGATCACTGGAATTCGTCGAGAGGAAGAGGAAAAAGATAGGGGTAGGGGTTGGAATCCCATGGGATTCAAGGGAGGACTTCGGATAATCCTCGTTTCGCCCTTTCTAAGCGCCTCTCACTTATCGGACTTGTATCTCGACCCCTTCCCTGGATACCGGATACCTTGCAACCTTGGACTTTGAGAGGACGATACACTATTCATCCCTAACTGTCTCGCCGCTCAGGGAAGAAAACAACCCTTGCCAATTTTGCCAGAGGCGATCACCAGAGTAGTCTACTAACTACTTTATAAAAAAGAACAGAATTTTTAAACAAATTAGAAAGTTGGAAAAGACTTTTTAAATTGAGAAAGTTAAACCACATTGCCGAAAAGGGTCTTTCGGTGGGTCCAATTTAAATCCTTGGAGAAAAGCTTCTTAGATTCTTAGAGAAGTTCAAAATCATGTATTAAAAGGGGTGATAAAATTATAAGCGGCAATTATTCTTTGATGTTAAATTGGTCCCGTTTCCAATTAGTGATAGGTCAAGTTTCTAAATGTTATTATTGTTAATGTGTCGTAAATGGAAATATTTATGGTTGATTCTGTACCAATCTGTTCTGAATATTCCATTTTCCAAGTGGGAAAAGTAATAATACAAAAAATCACACACTTCTAGAAACTGCTAATTTCAAAATAGCTTTTGAGAAATATTTAAAGAAAACTGAAAAATTAAGGTCAACGTAGCCAATCCTGCAGATTGGAAAAGACTCACAAATCAAAATTAGAGTTTCAAGTACTTTCTTTCCGGTTCTACAGCGACAAATATATAACAAAACAAAAAGAAAATAATTTAGTTTGAATACAAAAAGAAAAGAAACAATGAGAAATTTGCCAAGGAATGAAAAATGAGACCTAATAACTTATCTTATTATTTTTTCTATATAATAATATATATGATATAATTATATTGTTCATACCGATAGTTAATTCTAACTCTTATGATCGTTCTGCCTAAAATTAGACAATATGGTAGGCCAATTAGTTGTACACTCTAAATTTCAATCAGACAAAATTTGACTGATTAATTCAATCAAGAACTACGTCATTGAAAAATCAGTCATTTCTACTGACAAAAATAGTCGTTTTAACTAATTTTCATTCAATCGAAGTGACTTCTTTGTCTGGTGTAATAAAATAGTAAAATTATTTCAAAACTAAAATTCTTCATGGATTAGATGAATCAAAATGACTGATAGGTATCAAATAAATCTGCTCGGTTAAAAATTCATCTTACTGATTGAATTAATCTGGTTTTCATTTGAAATTTAAATTTTTTCAGCTGAAACATCAACTATTACATTTTTTGTTAAGAATTGATCTTTTTTAGTGAAAATTCGACTACTTAGTAAAAAGTTAAACTAGTCTGGTAAAAATTCATTTTTTTCGTTAGTGATTTATCATTTTATTTGAAAACTAATCTCTTTGCTTGAAAATTCAACTATTTTATTAAAAATTGATATTTTTCAGTAAAAAATCCAACTATTTAGTTAAAATTTTATGTAGTTTGTTGAAAATTTATCTTTATTGGTTATATATGAGTCTTTTCGGCCAAAAACTCTTCTTTTTGGTTTGATTCAACTGTTTTTTATTTTAAATAAAAATATTTTTTATTATTATTAATATTTTCAATTTATTTTTCGAAATTCGATTTTCTTTTATGGTTGAGAATTAATTCTGGTTATTGAAAATTTAACTATTTCATTTTTATTACCAAATGAATCTTCTTGACGGACAGTTAATGTTGTTTATTCGAAAATTTAACTACTTGGTTGAAAATTTAACTGCTTTAATAAAAATTTAATTTATTTGGTTATGGCTTCATTATTTCAGTAAAAAATTCATCTTTTTTCGATAAAAAATTTTAATATTTTGTTGAAACTTGTTTTTTTTTCTAAATTAATCTTTTTAGTTGAAAATTCATCTCTTTCGGTTGAAAATTATTTTTTTTTTTCACTTGAAAATAGAGCTTTTTGATCGAAAATTATTTTGTTTTGTTCAATTTTTTTGTAGAATTCAAATGTTTTGTAGTTGAATTCATCATTTTTTGTTTAAAAATTCACAATTTTGGTAGAAAATTAAACTATTTGGTTGAAAATTTAACTATATGACAGAAAATTACATTTTTGTTTGAAAAATAAACTGTTTTATGCATAATTCGCTTTTTTGTCTTAAAAATGAAACAATTTAGTTAAAAATTCATGTATTTTGTTGAAAATTCCTCTTTATTGGTAAAAAGTAAGTCTTTTTGTCTGGAAATTCTTTTTTTTTTAGGTAAATTCAACTGTTTTTAATTAAAAATTACAATCATTTTATGTTGAAATACTAATTGGTTATTGCTTAAAATTGAAATCTTTCATGTTTGAAAGGTCAACTAATACGTTTTTTATTGAAAATTCATCTCTTTGGTAGAAAATTGAATCATTTTGTTGAAAATTAATTTCTCTTTTAGATTGAAAATTAGTTGTTAATCTAAAATTTAAATATTCAATTTTTGATCGAAAGTTAATCTTTTTTAATTGCAAATGGAACTATTTTGTTGAAAATTCATGTATTCTGTTAAATGTTCGTCTTTTTAGTAGAGTTAATATTCTTGGTATAAAATTAGGTTGGCTTTGTTTAAAAATTAAACTACTTGGTTGAAGTTGCACTGTATTGATAAAAATTAATTATGTTTGTTAACTGTTCATCATTTCAGTTAAAAATTAAATTATTTTCTGGAAAATTCGTTTTTTCCGTTGAAAACTATTCCTTTTTAGTTTAAAACCAAACTTTTTGGGTAAAAATCCATCCATTTTGTTGCAAATTTGTACTTTTCATAAAAAATTAATCTTCTTGGCGAAAATGATTTTTTCTTGGTTTGCAAATTTAACAAATTGCTTGAAAGTTGAATTGCCTTGTTGAAAATTAATTCTTTTGGTTAATCATATCATCATTATATTATCAATCGTCCAATCCGCATTATTTGAGTCCGTCGAAATTGTCTTCAAATCAGTCACTTTCAACTGACTCAAATTTAGTGTATAATTCCTCTTATCAACAAAAATCCCCTTATCGAATCTAAATTGGACCAAATTTCTGTTGGACACCTGCTGGGTCAAGAATTCAGGAAGTCTTCCAATTCGAAATTGTGGGTGAAGAAAATTCCAGCCGAGATGGATAGTTTTTGATCCTTGGAGGAAGTATGGGGGGGGGCTGAGTTGGAGGAATGTTCGATCGATGCCCGCATTGTTTCAGAGTCTTTCCGTTGTAGTCTCTCTACCTTCATGTGCACTCCGGGAAGACATTAGAGAGAGATGATAGACCTATGGAAGATAGAACAGAAAAGAGAGGAAGATAATAGGTGGGGGGGGGGGTAAGACGAGGTTGAATGAGATACGAGGTGCGAGCGAAGAGGACAGACGAATGAGCTGAGAGGAACCGAACTGCTGAGACAGCAACCGCGCTGCACCGGGCCAAATTTACCACGTTGCAGATCCTTAAGTGCGGCCTCGAGATATCAGGCTGCCGTCGTCGAGGAATAGGTCGGCGTCGCGCAATAAAGGAGATCTGCCGAGGTATCAGAGATTCTGAACTGTTTATAAAATGGGAACTTTTTTGGGTAGAAACTGGAATTTTGGGTCAATTTAAACTAGGGTTTGAGCCAAAGTAGTCAATTGTAGGTCAAATTGACCTACGGCTTAGATTAGGATGAGTCACTTTTTTCCAGGGCTTAATTTGGCATGTCATTTATTGGATCCCTTTCTGCGTGAAGTGAAAATGAAGGTCTAATTGACTTTAATGGACTCGCAAGTGCTTCACTTCTAGTCAAATTGACCTATAGTGTTGGAATAAAATAAAAAATTCGTTATGAGATTTATGAATAAAATTCTGTTGCTGAACAGTCGGGAAATGATCCGTGCGCTAAAGTGACTGATTGTGGAACAAATTGACCTACGGTTTGTAAGAAGGTAGGTCTCCTGCAGTTTTCAGTTTGATATTTTCAGTTTTCATTTAAATATATAAGTTCTTTATTGTACGTAAAATAAAATCTTATGCTGAATTGATCTGTCAATAGGGTTAAAGACATCAATTTTAGGTCAAATCGACCAATGGTGTATGTTGAGTGACTTTTTTGAGCATAATAATGGTTTCATTTAGCCAAAGAAATGAGTAGGTCAAATAGACCTATAGTGTAAGATAAGGTAACCGTTTTTTTTATATCTACCATATATTAACTGCTCTTCTATTAATTTATAAAGATAGATATAACAGGGCATTTTGACCCATGGAGTGAATACTAAAACAGACCAGATTTGTGACTGAACAAACAAGTACCATCGTAGGTCAAATTGACCTACGATTTAAATGTATAGGGTCTTTTGTATATTATTATTACCAATAAATTAGCATATATACTTCAAAGAAACTTTTCTAGGACTGATTGACCTACTTATTTTGAAGAAATCAAACTTTTAAAACATGTCCAAACTGGCACAGATCCGTACGAAATACCTCGAAATTGAAAAGCCCAGCAATCGGAAACGGTTCCTCAATAAGGTATTGACTAGAAATTTGTCTTACTTCCTTTTGGCAAGGAACCAAAACACAAAAGGCTTTGAGGTCCTCGTTGTTGCTGCTCTTTAAAGATACGTGATTCGCCTAAACGAGCCACAAATGGTAACGACAAAGATTGAACAAAGTCGTTTCAAACACCTTAAAAGAATCCTGATGTTCAAAGCTTGCCGGTGAAAATCACCGAACAAAAGATCAATTGAAAATCAGTCGCAATTTCTCCTTAAATTCACGTCTTCTTTATTCATAATGTGCCCCCAAAGGGTTTACATGACCTCACTACACGACTTCCATTTCCTTTTTGTTTCAGCTCTCTTCTACCCCAACTTTCCCATTTTTTCACATTCGCTTTTTAATTCTTTCGCATTCACTCATTTAGCCACTCCGATTCTTTCATCTACTCTTCACCCAATCAATCCTCCCTTAAAATCTTCACCACATTTTCTTGTGAGCTTCCTTCATCTTCCATTCCTCTCCTATATCCTCACCATACATGCTCCTATTTTTGCTCTTCCCATTCACATAATCTGTACTTTCCGTTCTTTTTCTTTTTCCAATACATCCCTTCCCTTAAGTCGTTTCCCAATCTTAATCTTGCCATTCTGGTCCATCTTCTCTCTTCCCATCCCGTTTCTAAACACTTTGGTACTCCTTCCTTATTCATCATCTTATAACATTTATTATATATTTTTATTCCTCAATCATAACCTATCTTTCTATTAATTGCCTTTCCCTATTTCTTTTCTCCAACTCTTTATAGTTCAATCTAGTCGCCTCTCCTATATCTCTAGCAGTAAGGAACTCATTTCTTTCTCCCCATCTTGTTGATTCTATATCCCTCCCTCTTACTTCTTCTACCTCCTTCAAACACTGTTTCGCTAACTTCCCTCCCTTTCCCTCCCTTAGCTTCGACTCAAACGTCAATGTCCTCTTTTTCGCTAACTTTCTTTTTCCTATTCCCCATAACTGTTTCAGAACCTCTGCTGCTTTTTTGATTCTTTCTCTTATATTAGCTCTATGATCTCCATTTCTTTGGAAGGTATACCCCTAATATTTAAATTCCTTCACTTCTTGTAACTTTATTCCCTTTCATCTTTTAGTCCATTCTTTCTTTCTTCTCCCTCCTTTTCAAAACCTCATCAACATTGTCTTTTCTACATTCAGATTCAACTTTTTTCCACCTAAGTATTTCTCTAATCAAGCCCGCTATTTCTTTTTCATCCCGTTCCATCAACACTATATCGTCCGCTTATGTCAGTATATATATCTTTTCTCTTCCCATTCAAACTCCTCCCATCCTTTTCTCTGAATTTCTTCTTCTAAGTCATAAAAGTGGGCTCAGAGGTCATCCTTGTCTTGCATATCGGAAATTATATTCTACTTGCTATGCTCCCTTTATCCTACTGAAAAAATTTCCTATCCTCTCTTTATCAAACTGTCTCCTATCCCCTCTTTCACTTTTCTATCTCGTCTCGGTCTATCTTTATTTTCCTCAAATTCTTTCTTTAACCTCTCAGATAAAACTGTTACTTAAACTTTATACAATGTTGAATCTGATATATACCAAGTGCTTTACATCTTTAATTATACCTATCACTTTGACTATTTCTTCCATTGTTGTCCTCTTTCTTGTTGTCCTCTTCCTCGTCTCCTCCCCTACCATCTTTTCCTCCTTCTGAACTTTCCTCCCTACTCTTTTCAGCAAATCCATAAAATATTTGTTATATTCTACCCTCTCAATATCTTCATCTACTCTTGTTCTTCTTTTTCTCTTTCCTTTCTTCATCTTCTTCCGTCTTAGCCTTTTCCAGCTTTTCTTCAAACATTTTATTTTCCTCCTCTTTTTTTTTGATCGCACAACTCAGAGTAGTCTTCCTTCCTTCTCCTATATTCTTTTCCACTATTCCCCTTTTCTACACTTTCATCATTCCTTTCTCATTTCCTTCCTTTCCTCTTAACATTCCTCATCCAATCCACTTCTATTCCATCCATCACTTAATTTTTTTTTCTTGTGCACTGTAATACTCTTTTTATTTCTCCTATTATTAATTCTATTTCTTTGTTAACATTTTCCTTTCTCATTTTTATATTTGACCTTTATTTCCTCAAACTATTCTTTCCATTCTATTGACCAATCGCCTCTGCCTGCTCGTTTGACCTTGACTTCCTTTTTATCGCTATTGTTCTTAATCTTATCTGCCTCTAATGTCACTATTATGAGAAATTGATCCGATCTATATACTCTCCTTTCTCTAGTTTCTTGACCTTCTCTCATACCTCGTCGTCCACTATCACACAATCAATTACCGTTCCCTTTACTCCTCCTGAACGTGTATATTAGGTTGGTCCAAAAAACGCTTTTCACCATAGAGGGCAAGGCCCCCCACCTCCAGAAAGTTTCCATTTCCGAAGAAAAAAATTCCGAATTTTTTTTCGAAATTCGAATAATAACACGTGTCACCGGGCACTTCAAAATCCCATTTAATTAACATGGGGAAATTTTGGATTTTCGAAAAATTGAACTTATACTTCAGGGTGTGATCGAAACGTGCCAACTTTTTTAGGGATTGAAGAGGAGTACTTATGAAGTAAAACCGTACTAAAAACTTATATTTTTAACCCTCCCTTACCCCCTCACAGCGCCCCAAATATGAAAAAAAAACACACATTTTTACGTATTATTGTTGCTTTTTAGCAATTTACGTCGTCTTTCTCATACAAATAATTACTAATGTACAATTTGAATATTTCCCATGACTCTTTGAAAATTGTTTAATTGTTTAAACAAATGTAACTTATTTAAACAATTATTTATTCCCAAAAAATGTAAGAAACAGTCGTATTTTCTGATTGAAATGTAATAGTTGGTCATTGTTTGGAGTAGTAATTTCTTCTAAACATTATGTAATTATTTAAACAATGACTTATTGTTTATTCTCAAAATTTCTAAAAATTGGCCCAGAGATGTCCAGTTTTTTCTCAAATTGGTATTCTATGCTACTTTTTGTTGAATAATTATATAATTTTTATACATTTCTTTTCATTTTTAATTAATTTCTATTTTTTTAAACAATTTTGATTTGCCTAAGTAGTTTTTTTCGATAACTTTAAAAAAATTAAATACACATAATTATTTTTCTGACTGCATATTGCATAGAAAGAATGTATTAACCATTTTTTTAATTGTTTGAACAATTATAATTTGTTCAAACAATTAATTTTGGAAACTATTTTTTGAATCGTATTTTCTGAATTAAACATAATATTGAATGATTTCGAGGAGGCTTGGACTTGCCAGGCTTAACAATTGTTAATCATTTAACAGTAGTGAATGCTACTGCTGAAAGAGGTGTTAACATAATATCGGACTTTAAATGCTTGATAACAAGAAATGAGGACCGAAAACAGTACTTACTGCAATTAGTAAAAAATTATAGAAAATAGTTTCCAGATATCCGAAAGGAAACATTGTCTTCGGACAAAAAACAATATTTTGTGATCAGCGTTTTAATTACACTACATATGAAATGGATTTAGATTATATTTCATTATAGCATTTGAAAGTCTTATGAATATCAATCTGACATAATGGAAGACACAAAAAATATATATTGAAATATATTTACGAAAATAATTCTATGTGTAATATTTTATATTATTGATCCACATTTCTTAATAGAAAACTACTTGAATGAATAAAAATTGTTTGAACAATGACAGGACGTTTTTACCAGAATTTACTACTCCTCGAAATCATTCAATATTATGTTCGATTCAGAAAATACGATTTAAAAAATATTTTTGGAAAAATCATTGTCTAAACAATTATATTTGAGTAAACAATTGCAAAATGGTTAATATATTCTTTCTATACACTATACAGTCAGAAAAATAATTATATGTATTTTATTTTATTTCATTATTTTAAAGCATAGGATACCAATTTCAGAAAAAGTTGGACATCTCTGGGTCAATTTTTAGAAATTTTGAGAATAAACAATAAGTAATTGTTTAAATAATTACATAATGTGAACAAAAAAATTACTACTCCAAACAATGACCAACTATTACATTTAAATCAGAAAATACGATTATTTTTTACATTTTTTGGGAATAAATAGTTTTTGAAATAAGTTAAATTTGTTTAAACAATTAAAGATTGATTAAAAAGTTCTGGGAAATATTCGAATTATCCATTAGTAATTATTTGTATGAAAAAGACGACGAAAATTGCTAAAAAGTAACAATAATAGGTAAAAATGTAGTTTTTTTATTTTTGGGTCATAATTGGGACGCTGTGGGGGGTAAGGGCGGGTTGAAAATAAAACTTATTACCAAGTGCCCGGTGGCACTTGGTAATATTCGAATTTCGAAAAAAAATAGGGATTTTTTCCCCCAAAAATGGAAACTTTTTTGGGGGGGCCTTGCCCTCTAGGGTGAAAGCGTTTTTTGGACCACCCTAATATATTTATTATAATATTTTTCAGATTTATAAAAAATATTTAGAAGTCGATATGAAGGTTTTTATACCGAAAATTCGACTTTTGAAAGTTTATAAATATTTATATCTTCAATTTTAACCATCCCATGTTGTACAATATAGAAAATTTTTTATCAGGATGTCATGCGACCCTCAAATTTTGTTTTTTATAAAAAAATAAATTAGTCGGGCATTCACAGTTTAACACCCTTAACATCGCTACTTTATGGTAGAATTGAGATAAAAAATCAAGTTCATCCACTAAAAATTGTAAAAATTATGAACATTTAGGAAATATTACTTACTTTACTTTAAGCAATATTTATAGTATTGGAGAAAAAAGTTCAAGGAATACTTTTCCTACCATTGAAAAATAATTTTTTCGAACAATTAAAAAATCGATAAATTCTTGTCAAATGATTCATTTTCTTTTTATATTTAATTGAAGAAAAATAAAACATTTTTGACAAATTTAAATTAAAATTTAAAAAATTTAATTAAAAAATCAATTCCAATAGATTATTTCACAAGATTTTTAAAAATTTCAAAATATATTTTTCAATTTGTTCCAAAGTTCCATAAGTCCTAAATATCTTTTACACTGACCATATTTTTTTCTAAAATCCTACAAAATAAAAAAACTTTCATGAAAATTGTATTTATATGACCTTAAAAACAAGTAAACTTAAAAAATAAAAAATTATTCGAAATTTTTATTTTTGTTAACATTATTTTTCTCTTCAAATTATAATTTGGTTTAAATTTTTTATCTTTCTTGGCTGAAACATCTTTTTTGGTCGAGAAATAAACTATTTTGTTGAAAATTTGTCTTTTTTAATTGAATTCAACTTTTTTTTCATTAAAAATTATTTAAAATATTTTTTGGTTGAAATATCAACTATTACTCAAAAAATAAATAGCTATGCGAAACTTTTATTTTGTATGGACAATTATTTTTCCCTCAAACCAGAAAACTACACGTGCGCGTAGTGCGCGAATGTTGATGCTAGTAAATATAAAAATAAGGTACCATAGACTTTCCATTAACAAGATTTATCGACTGCAAATTTTTTTTTTAACAATTTTTTAATTTGATCAGAAGAAATGCTTACATTTTTTAAAAATTAGGGATGATTTTGACCTCCTTAAACTTTATGATAAAATCGCAACGTAATGGGTGTTAATACCCACCTTAAGAAAATTTGTTTATAACGATCAGTTAGTTAAATAGTTATGTAGTTCAAATTATAGAAATGAAAATTTAAAAACTTTAAAAAGTAGAATTTTTGACACAAAAACTCTATAGCGACCTCTAATTATCTTTCTTATAATCTGGAAAAAATAGGGGATCATTTTCTCACCAAACGAAAGAAGTTTCTTATTTCAAGGTTTAAAAAATCTAAAAAAAGAATTTCATGAGGCACCCTGAAATACTCCATTTACAGTTGTATGGAATCTTGTGAACTATTACTAAATAAATGATTGGCTAAAATATTTTTTTCTAAGGTACACTTAAATTAAAAAAAATCTTAATAGCTAATTGACAATGGATCTATTTTCTTCGATTTATTAAACTCTTATGAAGGTTTGAATAATTACAAGCTCTTATTTGACTTGCTATATATGCATGTACGCATGTGTGTATTCATGCATATGTATGCATGTAAGATTAAAATCTTGCATTTCAATTTTGACTCACTCCCACATACTAAAAAGAAACAAAATAATTCACTCTGAAAAGGAAGTTACAATAAAATAATAATAATAATGTGTATAAATTCTTGAAAATAAACCAAGAATCTGACGATAAAATTTGGACAAATACCACAAAATGCTCCTATTGTAATTCCTGAAAACAAAATAAAAATTTGTTTCTTCGGTCGATATTGTAGATTTCCATTTTATGTGTGGATTTCTCTTCTGGATTCGTTACCTTCTCCGATGATAATACAGATTTTCTATTAAAAATTGATGTAACATCTTGCTAAATAAAGCGTATTTCAGAAAAAAGAATTCGTCCTCTGATCTCTCTGTAGCTCAGTGGTTAGAGCACCTGACCGAAAATGAGTCGACTTGGTGTTCGAATCCCAGCGGAGTGAAAGGTGAAGATCTTTTTCCTGAATAAAATTTAATTGAAAATGTTTATCCTCCATCTTGTGTGGAATGACGTTAAACTATTTTCTGTATAGAAGAATATAACTTTGGTCGCTATTGTAGATTTCCATTTTATGTGTGGATTTCTCTTCTCGATTCGTAACCTTCACCAAAGATAATACAGATTTTCTATTAAAAATTCATGTAACATCTTGCTGAATGAAGCGTATCCAAGAAAAAGAATTCTTCCTCTGATCTCTGTGTAGCTGAGTGGTTAGAGCACCCGATCGGAAATCAGTTGACCTGGCGTTCTAATCCCAGCAGAGTGAAAGGAGAAGATACTTTTTCTGAATAAAATTTAACTAAACAGGTTTATTTTCCATCTTGTGTGGAATGACGGTAAAATATCTTCTGTATAGAAGAATATAACTTTGATCGATATTGTAGATTTCCATTTTATGTGTGGATTTCTCTTCTCGATAATTTACCTTCTCCGATGATAATACAGATTTTCTATTAAAAATTGATGTAACATCTTGCTAAATGAAGCGTATTTCAGAAAAAAGAATTCGTCCTGTGATCTCTCTGTAGCTCAGTGGTTAGAGCACCTGATCGAAAATGAGTCGACTTGGTGTTCGAATCCCAGCGGAGTGAAAGGAGAAGAAGTTTTTCCTGAATAAAATTTAATGGAAAATGTTTATCCTTCATCTTGCGTGGAATGACGTTAAAATATTTTCTGTATAGAAGAATATAACTTTGGTCGGTATTGTAGATTTCAATTTTATGTGTGGATTTCTCTTCTCGATTCGTTACCTTCTCCGATGATAATACAGATTTTCTATTAAAAACTGATGTAACATCTTGCTAAATAAAGCGTATTTCAGAAAAAAGTATTCGTCCTCTGATCTCTCTGTAGCTCAGTGGTTAGAGCACCTGACCGAAAATGAGTCGACCAGGTGTTCGAATCCCAGCGGAGTGAAAGGAGAAGATCTTTTTTCTGAATAAAATTTAAATAAAAATGTTTCTTCTTCATCTTGTCTGAAATGACATTTCAATATTTTCTGTATAGGAGAATATAACTTTGGTCGATATTGTAGATTTCCAATTTATGTGTGGATTTCTCTTCTCGATTCGTTACCTTCTCCAAAGATAATACAGATTTTCTATTAAAAATGGATGCATCATCTTGCTCAATAAAGCTTATTCCAGAAAAAGAATTGTTCCTCTGATCTCTGTGTAGCTTAGTGGTTAGAGCAACTGACCGGAAATCAGTTGATCTGGTGTTCCAATCCCAGCGGAGTAAAAGGAGAAGATCTTTTTTTCTGAATAAAATTTAATTAAACATGTGTATTCTCCATCTTGTGTGGAATGACATTAAAATATTTTCTGCATAGAAGAATAAAACTTTGGTCGATATTGTAGATTTTCAGTTTATGTGTGGATTTCTGTTCTCGATTCGTTACCTTCTCCAAAGATAATACAGATTTTCTATTAAAAATTCATGTAACATCTTGCTGAATAAAGCGTATCCAAGAAAAAAGAATTCTTCCTCTGATCTCTGTGTAGCTCAGTGGTTAGAGCACCTGATCGGAAATCAGTTGAGCTGGTGTTCTAATCCCAGCAGAGTGAAAGGAGAAGATAGTTTTTCTGAATAAAATTTAATTAAACAGGTCTATTCTCCATCTTGTGTGAAATGACGTTAAAATATTTTCTGTATAGAAGAATATAACTTTGGTCGATATTGTACATTTTCATTTTATGTGTGGATTTCTGTTCTGGATTGGTTACCTTCTCCGATGATAATACAGATTTTCTATCAGAAATTGATGTAACATCTTGATAAATAAAGCGTATTTCAGAAAAAAGAATTCGTCCTTTGATCTCTCTGCAGCTCAGCGGTTAGAGTACCTGGCCGGAAATGAGTCGACCTGGTTTTCGAATCCCAGCGGAGTGAAAGGAGAAGATCTTTTTTCTGAATAAAATTTAATTAAAAATGTTTCTTCTTCATCTTATCTGAAATGAAGTTTAAATATTTTCTGCATAGGAGAATATAACTTTGGTTGATATTGTAGATTTCCATTTTATGTGTGGATTTCTCTTCTCGATTCGTTACCTTCTCCGATGATAATACAGATTTCTATTGAAAATTGATTTAACATCTTGCTAAATAAAGCGTATTTCAGAAAAAAGAATTCTTCCTCTGATCTCTCTGTAGTTCAGTGGTTAGAGCACCTGACCGGAAATCAGTTGATTTATTTTTCGAACAAAATAATTTTTGCAATTGCTGTCAATTAACAATGCACCTTTCCTATAATTTACACAAAAGAATAATGTCCTTTGTTAAAAACTGCGATGTGTCATTGAATACAGTATCAATATAACAATTGCACATTTTATTTGGAAATGTGTCTATATTAAAAACGAAAAACAAAGTTCAAACTTGTTTAATTGATTAATATTTAGAAAACAGAATAAAAATACAAATTTATTTCAATGTTTTAGAGAAATGACACTGTTATGTGCGTTTCTTGGTTATATTTCAGCTCTAAAAACCTTGAAGGCATATATTATACATTTTGTGTACTAACGTGTATTTATATCTTTAAGCCTAAAAAATAAGAATTTTTAACAAAATACTTGAATTCTCAACAAAGAAAGATTTTCGAGTCAAAAAAGAAAAGAATTTCATCAAAAATTTAGAATTTTCAAGTAAAAAATGATGAATGTTCAACCAAAAAAAAGGTTTCTATAAAAAAGTTGAATTTTCAATAAAATAATTACATTTTTAACCCAGAAGATAAATTTACAACCGAGAAGATTAATTTTCCACTAAAAAAGATGAATTCTCAACAAAATACATAAATTTATAACCAAATAGTTGCATTTTCAACCAAAAAGATTTTATTTTACCAAAAAAGACGAATTTTTAACCAAATAAATACAGTTATAACCAAATAGTTAAATTTTCAACCAAAAAGATTAATTTTATACCAAAAAGGCGAATTTTCAACCAAATAGTTGTTTTTTTAAACTAAATAGATCAATTTTCAACCAAAGATGCAACAGTTGAATTGTAATTTATAAAAATCAATTGTTAATATAAAAAGGCGAATCTTCTACAAAACAGGTGGATTTTCAACAGTAAAATGTGAAGTTTAAACAAAAATGTTCATTCTAAATCAAATAGTTGTTGTATTTTAAGTTTAAAAAATTAGTTTTCAAGCAAAAGAAAGGAATTTTTAACAAAATACATAAATTTTCAACCAAAAAATTGAATTTTCAACTTAGAAGATTATTTTTTTACCAAAAAAATCGAATTTTCAACAAATCAAATAATTTTTCAACTATATAGTTGAATTTCTAAACTAAAAACTCAATTTTTTTAGAACAAAAGAAATGTTAAATTTACACTTGGGAAAATTAATTAAAAATGTTAGAAAACGAATCTTCTCCATACCTTTTAATTTTTTAACTAAAAAATATGAAGTTTCAAGAAAAATGTTCATTTTGAATCAAACAGTAGTTGTAGTTCAAGTTGAGAAAATTAGTTTTTGACCCAGAAAAGAAATTTTGAACAAAATACATAAATTTTTAACAAAAAAATTGAATTTTCAACCCAGAAGATTATTTTTCTACCAATAATATCGAATTTTTATCAAAGTGAATAAATGTTCAATTATATAGTTGAATTTATAAATTAAAAAACTCAATTTTTAATAACAAAAAAAGAGTTAAATTTCCACTTGGAAAAATTAATTCAAAATTTTTAAAAACGAATCTTCTATAAAACAGTTGAATTTTCTACCACATAGATGAATTTTCTACCTAATTGTTGAATTTTCAAGACAAAAATACGAATTTTCTATACGAAAAATTTGACTTTTCAACCCGAAATACGAATTTGTAATGAAAAAATTTAATTTTCGACTAAATTGTTATATATTTAATCCAAAAAGACGAATTTTCTACAAAACAGTTGAATTTTCATACTGCAATATATAAATTTTTAACAAAAAAGTTGATTTGCAAACAAACAGTTCAATTTTTTACTGGAATTATAATTTCGAACCAAACAAATCAATTTATAAGAAAGTAGTTGAACTTTTAACGGAGGAGTTGAATTGTAGACCTACAAAGATGAATTTTCAATAAAAATGTAATATTTGATAATTTAACAAAAAGATTTTAATTTTAATCAAAACACAATATAATTTGAACAAAAAAGACGAAATTTCAGCAAAATAGTTGAATCCTCAACCAAATGCATACATTTTTAACCTAACAGTTGAATTTTCAACAATAAAATCTAATTTTGTATAAAAAAGACAACATTTTTTAAAATTTGCGTAGATTTTTCACCAAATACTTGAATTTTTAACACAGAATAGTTGAATTGTCTACCAACTTGTTGAATTTTTAACACTAAAATATGAGTTTTCAATAAAAAATTGAATTTTGGACCAAAATATTACATTTTCAAAGGAAACCGAAGAATTTTCTACAAGACAGTTGAATTTTTAATAAAAAATATAAATTTTCAAAAAAAGTTATTTTCAAATAAACAGTCGAATTTTCAAATAAAATCATGAAAAAAATTAATTTTTAATAAAGTAGTTCGACTTTCAACCAAGGAGTTGAATTTTCAACCTAAAATGATGAATTTTCAAGAAAAATTGTACCCCATGTAAGGCAGATAACTTTCAAATTTAATTCCTTAAAAAATGTAGAGCATAAAATTAAAAGCGCGCTTTTTTCTTGAATATGCATGTGAAATTAAACAATTTTTGAGGAACACTTGAAATTGCTATTTAGTTGAAAGTAGTAGAAATATATTTATTTGTTTGTTTGAAAATTAAGCTATTTTCCTGAAGATTAATTTTTTAATTGTTAATTCAACTATTCCATTTTTGATGGGAAAAATTTCTCAAGTTTTAGTTGAAAATTCAACTATCTCTTAGAAAATTCATGTATTTCGTTAAAAAATGGTCTTTTTTGGTAGAAAATTTATCTTATTGGTTGAAAATTCAACAGTTAAATTTTCCAATGACGAATTCGCTGCAAAATTCAACAGTTGAATTCTCAGCGGACGAATTTTCTATAAAATTCACCTGTTGCATTTTCAACTACACTACGCATTAAAAATAAAATTTTTTTCTATTTCACAAATTAAAAGTTGACCATTTCGAAATTTAGAACGTTTGGAATTAAAATATTTCAATTCTGAATTGCTGAGAAATGGAACAATATCACATGTATAGCTTTCAAGATTAAAAATTCACATCTTTTAAACCCTAAGAATTAAAAACAGAAAAATCATTTGAAAAATTCGAAGAAGCATTCTTAACTGAATATTTTAAAATTCGCTTTCCAGTTTACCAATCTCCTTTCCAAATTAATCTGGAAAACAAAATTTGCGATAAATCGAAAACCGTTCAAAAACCTGAACCGTTTGGAACACATAATACTCAGCAATATACTCGACTGAGTACTCGCACACTGCGGCCTTTCCGAGGAGAGAGTCCCAACCGCCTCTCGCAGTTCTAGGAATTACTAAACCGAGAATCGCTAAACCGAGAGTCGGGTGTATTCAAAATCAAATAGATCAAACTATACAATTTAAACTTGCAATCGTAGTAATATTTTTTATGATTGTATCTTGTTAATTGACAATGCAATGTTTTCCTCGCGCTGTAGCGTGCGTGTAATATCGCTAGTTGTATATTAAATTCGATTAGGTCGTAAAAAATGACCTCTTAATACCCAACTTCTGAGAATCAATAAATGCCTTTGTCAGGAAATTGAAACGTTGTTCTAAAAAGTGATCCTTTGGTAAAGTTAATGGGTACCGTCAGTTATGTCTATAACTCTATAAAGCTATTATCTGAGCATGTCATAGATGCAACTAGGGTGACATTTTCCACTCCACAGTGAGAGACTGTTCCCAAACATCATGTAGCAAATTAGCGCTTTTAGTGCATCCTTCTCGAACAACCGATAGGCTAAATTTGTGTGCATGTATGTGTATGCTTCCATTAACTTCGAGGGAATTGAACCATTACATAGTGAATAGATTGAATCGATATACATACAGAATTCTGTTTCGCCACATGTAATATTAATGTAGAATTATTATCCATTGTGTTTCGCTTGTCCGATAGAAAATTATATTGAAAAAATCAGGATTAATTAATGTTCATCACATTTATACCTTATTTTAACCTAAATATACTAACAAAAATAGCGCGATTATCACATGTTCCTTGTTTTCATTGCCTAATTATAAAATTAAACTTGGCACCCCTACAAATTGTTCCCTTTGCTGAGAAAATAACCTCTGATTTGTTTCAAAATTAAAAAACAATATTTAGAGGTCACTCTAGGTCATTATAGGAAAAAATACTCATTCGTAATTAAATTGACACTAATCATTAATTACTCATTTCTGACGCGCATGAATTTTGTTCTTTACATGTCAATATTGCACTCAGATTTTTTTTCAGATCGTTACAATACCATTCAAAGGTCGCTCAAGGTAATTTTAAGGCCAAAATGGCTATTCTTAATTGACGATATTTAGTGATTATTTATTTCTGGTGCCTATGAATTGTGATGACGTCGTATATTGATGATATATCATATTTACAATTCAATATTGCACTAAGATTTCTTCAGATTTTCACAATAACATTTAAAGGTCGCTCAAGGCCATTTTAGGACAAAAATTCTCACTCCTAATTAAATTGACGCTAATCATTGATCATTCTCTTCCGACTCTTATGAATGTTGTTTTTTACAAGTCAATACTGTACTCAGATTTTTACAATAACATTTAAAGGTCGCTCAAGGTCATTTTCTTAATAAAATGTTGATTCAATTAAACTGTCTCTAGTTCTTTTTTAAGAGACAGTGTATTTATTCATTGCGGCAAAAAAATTAGTCAAAAGGTTTGATAAAGGTTTGTCATATATTACTTCAAGGTCATTCGAGGTCATTTTGCGAAAAGTCGTCATTCCCAAATTTTTGCTTTTCCATGGTAGATATTTTTTTATTTTGCTTCAAATTAAAAATAGAAAACTTTTAAAACAGTAGGATATCGGAGCTTTAATAATATATGATCAAGTTTAGTTGTCAAATTGTAATTATGAAGAATTAATTATCATGAGTGTAAAAGACTGGGTAATGATTTATCTTTTAGAAAAGAAAGAGGAGTACTTAGTTGACGATAAACCGCCATTTGATATGCAAGTGTTAGCACTGGTTTTTCATTATCCAAATTTACAAAAAGGTCATTTTTTGCGGAAGGACCTTGAATGACCTTCAAATAATATAAACAACAGTTATCAAATAAATTCACTAATTTTCTTGCTGAAAAGAATAAATTGATACTGTGTCTCTATAAAAAAAAAAATAGAGAAAATTCCATTGAATTAACATTTTATTAAGAAAATGACCTTGACCCATATTTGAATGTCATTGTAAGAATCTTAAAAAAATTTAAATGCAGCATTGACTTGTAAAGAACAAAATTCATACGCGTCAGAAATGAGTGATCAATAAATAGCGTCAATTTAATTGAGAATAGCCATTTTTGCCCCAAAATGACCTTGAGCGACCTTTGAATGTTATTGTAAAAATCCAAAACAATCTGAGTTCAGTATTGTATTGTAAAGAACACAATTCGTACGCGCCAGAAATGATTGATTAATGAACAGCGTCAATTTAATTGACAAACGTCATTTTTGCCCTAAAATGACTTTGAGCGACCTTTGAATGTTATTGTAAGAATCTAAAAAAAGCTGAGTTCAGTATTGCATTGTGAAGAACACAATTCAGACGCGCCAGAAATGAATAATCAATAAATAGCGTCAATTTAATTGAGAATAGCCATTTTTGCCCTAAAATGACCTTGAGCGACCTTTGAATGTTATTGCAAAAATCTATAAAAATCTGAGTTCAGTATCGTATTGTAAAGAACACAATTCATACGCGCCAGAAATAAATCATCAATAAATAGCGCCAATTTAATTGAGAATAGCCATTTTGTCCCTAAAATGACCTTGAGCGACCTTTGAATGTTATTGTAAAAATCTAAAAAATCTGAGTTCAGTATTGTATTGTAAAGAAAACAATTCATACGCGCCAGAAATGAATAATCAATAAATAGCGTCAATTTAATTAGGAATAGCCATTTTTGCCCTAAAATGACCTTGAGCGACCTTTTAATGTTATTGCGAAAATCTATAAAAATCTGAGTTTAGTATTGTATTGTAAAGAACACAATTCGTATGCGCCAGAAATAAATAATCAATTAATAGCGTCAATTTAATTAGGAATTAGCATTTTTGCCCTAAAATGGCCTTGAGCGACCTCTAAATATTTTTGAAAAATTCTAAAACAAATCAGAGCTCATTTTCTCGGCAAAAGGAACAATTTGTAGGGGTGACAAGCTGAATTAAAAAGACAAGTAAAAAATCACCCTAATACATAATAATCACAAATTAAAATATACATAAAAGTAGCTAAATTGGCTTTCAGACCATTTTGGTCACATTCTAATTTTACTTTTAATTTCAATTTAAACTTTGATTTTATTTTTGATTTTAATTTTAATTTAAATTGGCGTTCTATCTCGTCTGGTTTGGCTGGCTATGTGAATTTTCAATTTGTCAATAGCAGTTTCGATTTTGAAAAGAATAACTGTGAATTCCATCAGAAAAAAATTAAGGACGATTTTGCTGGTCTTTTTGAAATCAAAAATTGATTTTTCGGAACTTTTTTTAATGGCGCATAGTTTGGTCGGAAAATGGAACTTTTATTTTTTTTAAAGTTTTATCACGATTAAAGCCAAAACTATACGTCACAGAAAAAAATGGCCCGAAATACATTTGTTCAAAATCCTGGTCAATTTTTAACTCTATTGAAATATTAAGAAGGCCTTATTGTGAAATTGTAAACGTAACCTAACCTGTTTTAATTTTCAAAATATTGCCTTCTCGTTGTTTGCGCAAACTTGAGAAAAATAAGAATATTTTACAATCACAATGGATCAATGGGCTATTAATTAATTACGCATATTCAGGGTCCTCATGCGCTTTTTTTCAAAAAAATTCTCTTTCAAATTTTCAAAATTTTTTAGACTTGTAGATTGTTCTAGTTTGTTATAGAAAATTGCAATTATTCCCTTACCATACTAAAAAAATCCTTGCGCAAGTGACATTGTCGATTAAGTCGATTTTACCATTTCCAGATATAAGAAAATAATACGTGATCAAAAAGTCACTAACGTAAATTTTTCTTTAGTATGACACACGGAAAAATAATAAGGATTGGATCAAGAAAATACCGTTACGAATAGGGACGATACAATATTTTATTGATCTTTTCTTGATGCAATGCTAATTCTTATCTGTGTGTCATACTTAGGAAAAACATACGTAAGTGACTTTGCGATTACGTATTGAGCTTCATATTCCAATACAAATACAGTGGTAAAAATGATTAATGTTGATGTTGTGAGAGAAAAAGTCTTTTCGCTACATTTTCTCTCTTCTGGCAAAAATAACATTCGTGAATCAATATCCAATTCGTTGACTGGCATGTCCTTGGGGTAATTAAAGTCGTTCTATGAAATTAGAATTATTAATTTCTACATATAAGATAGTCAGTTGAAACCCATCTCAGAGAAAATTGACGAATTATACTAGGAGTTATGAGAAATATTCATTTTTAATCATTTTTGTTTTTCTAACCATTTCCCGAGAGCGGCGAGAGACCTACTTTACGCAAATGACTGCGGATGGGTGGGTCGTAAACGGATATTGGAAAATAATTACATGAAACTTTTTCAGATTTCTGTAGTTTTCTATCTCTATTGTTTACATTATTGTTTATATCGCAGTTGTGTTGCCTTCTAGCTTCAGCTCCTTATAATTCCTTGAAAAATTCTCTGAAAATGTTTTTTATTGCGTCTGCATCATATACCATTTCACCATTGCTATTTCTAATGCCGACTAACTCTGTACTACTATTTGCTTTCATAATGATCATGGCCACTTTCCAAAATAGTTTCTTACTTATTTCAAGAACAGTTTGCATTTTCTTCCCTTCTTTCGCTTTGATTTCACCCTTACTTTCTTTAACTCGCATTTTTCTTTTCCATTCTTGTCCCTATAATCATTTTCTAGCCTAATTCTCTCGACGTACCTAAGGTCTGCATTGTTTAACTTTCTTAGATAAGCTTGCTTCTTTTCGTTAACGGCTACGCGAATTTCATCATTTCAAGACACTCCTGACTTGCACTGAGTTGCACTCTCAACAACGATTTCCTGGAGCATTGTCCATCCTTCCTCTATATCTTTATTGCGTATTAGTGTTTCCCAAATTGTCCTATCCAGGCCTTCGCTAATCGTATTCTGAAATCCTATTCGCATCTTCGGTTTCTGTAAATTCTCCATCTTGATTCGCAGCTGTTTTGTCTTTTTCTCTTTCTTCTTCATCCTTGACGTAAGTTCATTTTTAAGACTAATATGTAATGATTTGCTCCACGTTCAGAACCTCCCATAACCCTTATATCTGTTACTAGATTTCTCAGTCTCTGATCCGCTACAATAAAGACAATCATACTGTCGCTATCGCCTTTGCACCAAGTGTACAAGTGAATTATTTTATGCCTAAACCAAGTATTTGTAATAAACAGGCCCTTTCATAAACATAGGCTAACCAATATGTCGTCATGACCATTCGTTTTCGGATCTGAAAAATTACGTAGCACCCTGTTCGTAGCCTCGCATTGAACTCAAACCCATCCATTCTTACCTCTTAGTAGAATGTATCTTTCCCTATGGTCGCAAGTACGTATAGTATCCTTTAAAGTGTCTCAGAAGGCGTCTTTTACTTCACTCCTTTCACCATCACCTGGGGCCTAGCACGATATGATAAATAGTCTTCTCATTCCCACTATCACCCTAACCCACAACAATCTAGGAGATATAAATTTATGCCCAATGACATGCTGTTTTGTTCTTTCATTCATAATCAGACCGTCTCCTTGGTAACTAAGTGATTCATTATCTACTTCTGACCATAGTTCGAGACTGTGCTTCAACAGCCTATTTTCTATCACTCTACGGTCGCATCCCTTTTTCTTTGTTTCAGGTAGACATAAAATATCTAGCTTCCTTACGTGCATTGTTTCTCGTATTTGTTTCCTTAAGATCATTCCTCTAGCATTCCAAGCACGCAGTATCAATTCATCGCCTGAAACTTTACCGGCTGCATACCTTTCGTCAACCAAAGTTTAAATTCATTCTGAGGCTGCTCTATTGTTTGTATTATTCATCATTTAAAGTATGCGCTCAACTAACAACTTGATGCGATCATTAAGATGGTAAGTCAGGAATAGTTTGCCACGTCGTCGTAAGGTGGTGAGTCCTGTTTTAACGTTAGTCCCACCCGACTTCGATCAATAGAGGGCGAGTACAGGGACAGAACTAGAACTGAAAGAGTCATGGTTGTTTTGTATTACAATGAGGAGGGTGCCAACGTTCTGCAGTTTTTCTAAATTTAACAAACAGAAATTAAGCTATAAACCGTGCTGCCGTTCTCTAAAGTTCGGTTCTTTGTCACCTCTACAAAGTGTTTAACTGCTTATAACGCTGACGCTTTGTTTTACTAAAAATAGGACAACATAATAACTAATTTCGATATTATGATCGGTAAGGCATATGAGTTTTTCTTTACATATATGAGTTCATGACAATTTTTTGCATGTTTATTAAGACCACAGAATAATTTTTAAACTAAATAAAAGTCGTCATTGAAGTTTATGTTAAGTATGTGCATACCATAAATTTGACCAATATTTCTGCCTTAAATTCGTATATAAACTGAAACATTCTGTACAATGTTCATTAGTTGTACTCTCTTTACCAAATTCTCCGTACCTACTGAACCTTATGATGATATTAGGCTATCTTTTGCGTGCATAAGGATATAATTTAAAAGAATCCGTTCACCATTGTTGAATTATTCAATAATTCAATACTTGGAGTGCCACATTGGAAATAATGTCGTCGACTGACTCAAAATAGAAAAGTAAAAACATAAAAATAATTGACTGAAAGCATCTCTAATAGAAAAAAGATTGTGATAATACGCGTACATTTTCATATAATTATTTTCCAATATTCGTTTACGATCCAGCCATTCGGGGCCATTCTGGGATTTGACGCTCATTCTCCATGGAATGAGTGAGACTCCTTAATATCGAAAAAAGGTCATCGATTATATAATGACGAATATAACCACTCGCGGGAAATGGTTCGAATAACAAAAATTATTTTAAAAGTGTATATTCCTCATAATTCCTAGTATAATTCGTCAATTTTCACTGAAATGGGTTTCATTCAGTTATCTAATATGCAGAAATGAATAATTCTACTTCCACGAACGACTTTAATTACCCCAAGGACATGTCAGTCAACGAATTGGATATTGATTTACGAATTATATTTTTGCCAGCAGAGAGAATATGCAGTAAAAAGACTTTTGTTTTCACAATATCAACATTAATAATTTTCTACCGCTCTATTAATATCAAAATAAAGCATCCATGTTGTTTGAAGAGTAACTTTTAATTTTTTTTAATTGAATTTTGCGTTCGATTAGAGAAACGCAAAGGATCATAATGCTGCGGAATTTAACATCGCCTGATAAAAAAAAACAATTGTTAATCACAAAGTCATTCAGGTAAGTTTTTTCTTAGTACGACAGATGGAGAAAAAATTAAGATTGCATCAAACAAATATCGGTACAAATATAGACGATACAATATTTTTATAATTGAAAAAAATTTGTCTCATTTCAAGAAAATAAACTTCAATGAAGGAAATCAAGTCTCTTTAAGCTAGTAAATTTTCTTGAGACAACAAGTATTTTCTTAGATTAAGGAACTATTGTACCTTTTGTGCTCGTAACGGTATTTTTTCGATTCAATATTAATCTGCGTATATATAATCGGCAATCTAAACAAAAAATTGTAATTTTTTTTTATACAGAAAATAAAGTCTACAAGAAATAGGATTGAAAATATGTGCTCAATCCTGCTTTTTTAAATAGCTTTTCCATGATATCATGCAGAACAAAATTATGATTTAAAGGTCGAAAAACAACATAATAAGTGGCGGTCCTATTGACTTCCGAATTTTACAATTGAAGTGAAGTAGTAATTATTTGAAGTTAACAAACATAATTGGTTAACAAATTTATTTTTATTTTCAATAATACTCTTTTTGAATAATGCTAGAAAATTGCGTTTTTCTGTAAAATATATAACTTTTTGTCAACTTTCCACTCAGGGTAAGGTAAAAATCAATGAAACTTCAAGAAATAATTGTTTAAACAAATTATTATTATTTAGAACTATCATCTCTTAGATAATTGCTAGAAAGTTGCAGGTTTTTCTTGAATTTTTAACATTGATTTGGCTTTGTCGTTCTGAAGAAATAATAACTAAGCAATAGACAGAATAATTTTTCAAGCAATATTTCTTTTAGTGAATGTATTTTTCTGAAATAATACAGTTATTTAAAATATTCTTCAAATTTTTTACATGAATCAAATTATACATGTAGATTTTTCTTGATGTAGTTACTGAGAATTAAAATGTCGAAGAAAAAGCTAAAGGTTTGAGAAAAACCTCCCCCTTTTACCATTACTCTTAGAGAAGGTAGTTATAAACAATTGAGTTTATAACTACGCAGAAAAACAGCAAAATAATTTTTGTTGCAGCTTATTTTTCATGCACTCGAAATAATACTTTTTTCTTTCTCAAAATGAGAATACGTCAAGTGTGAAACTATTATATGAACATATCTGCATTCTCATTCTCAGCTGTCTTATTTTTGTTGCAATTCAAAACAACACAAGTATGTTTACAACAAGATTAAATCATTGATCATTTGGAACATCAGATTTCCCTCAATAGAAGATTTTTAAACAATGTTAAAAAGCACGAGAACAAACTTTCTATTTTGGTTGATGAACAAACTAATGTTAAAGAGAAAAATTTGAATTTACACAAGATTTTTGAAGAAGAAGATAGGGATCCTTGGTTTGCAAATTTGGCAAATATTCAAATTCCTGATTCAGTTGAAAATATTCTCAAATTAGGTGAAGGTTTAAGTATCCATGTGAAAAAAAGTAAATTGAAACAAATTATGGAAAGCGTGAAGGATGTAGAATCAAGTATACACAAAATTCCAATATTAGATCAACCAGATTTCCGAAACAAGGTTTTACACTTGTCAACGAGCTTTGTCGATAATAATTGTTTGCACATTTTTAGCATTGATCGTAAAATTTCTAAAGGTTTGATGATATTAAAAAGTTTCCTTGAAAATAACCTTGATATAATTTGTATGAATGCTGTTAGGAGCAATATTACAGTTTGTATGAAGGAATCAGATTATATTAGGGATGTGGAGGATTCACTTTCCAATTGTGCTAACTTTGATTTATTGAGTGAAAATCCGTTAAAACCATTAAGAAGAGACACTTTCAGGATTCTAGACAATTGAAGAAAGAAAGGATTTTAGGGAAAGATGTAAGATGGACTTATATGAATACCGAAGGCACAGTTCTTGCAAAATGTTATGGTTTGAGAAAGATTCATGAGAAAGGCTATCCTTTGAGAATGGTTATTTCAACTATCAACACTCCCACGACATTTTTAGAACAAAACTTCAATTTGATACTCAAAGACTCCATTACAACTTTAAAATACAATATTGAAAATAGATGGGAATTCCACAAAATTATTATTTACAAAACTGTTCCTGATGACCCTGTAATAATTTCTTTGGGAGTTGTTGCAACGTTTCCAAGTATATCACTTGAATTAGTTAAACAGGCAATTTTAAATAGATGCGACAATATAAAAACACATACTTGATTAAGTCAAAAAGATTCGATTAAAGGTATAGCTTTTATTATGAACTCAATTTATTTCAAATTCAATGTATCTTTTTATAGGCAAAAGTTTGGTACTCCCATGGGTTCAGTCATTTCTCCTATTTTAGCAGAAATAGTTATGGAAGATTGCTTTCAAGAAGCTAGATTTTGTTTTGCTTTTTTACTTTCGATATGTTAATGATACTTTATTATGTGTTCCTCTAGCAAAGTTGCAGGCAGTTATTGATCCTTTAATGGTTTTCATCCAAAACTTCAATTTATCCATGGAATAGAGAAAAATAATAAAATCAGTTTTTTGGACATAGAAGTAATCAAAGGCCAGGATGCTAATATTATTAACAATTGGTATAGGAAAATTACATATTCAGGTAGAATTTTAAATTTCTTTTGGGCTCATCCTCTACAAAACAAAATTGCAGTACTCAAAAACTTAGTTACCAGAGCTCTGGGTTTGTCCCACGTTTCATTTCACAAAGAGAATTTGAATATTGTCAGGAATATCCTTTTTCCTAATCATCACCCACAAAAGTTAATTGAGCAACATATCACAATTATACTTTAACAAATCAAAAACAAACAAAGTAACATTTTATCTACATATAATCAGAAGGAATTAAGAGAATATAGTTCTTTTAGTACTTCTGTTCTTCCTTTTTTTTGTTAAATTTCGAAAACTATTGAATTTATCTTGAAGAAATTTAATATCCATACTATTTTCCGTATACCATTTAAAATAAATTTAATAATGACTTTTTGTGAAGGTCCTTTAAATTAGTTCAAAATAGGTGGTGTTGTTTACAAGATTCTTAGTTCTTATAATTATCTAAACCAACATTTGGAGCAAGATTCCAAGTGGTTTCTCCTCTTTCTTCGACCGTTAATGTTTTGACCGTTATGTTTGTATTTATTGGACCGTAAGACCGTAGAAAGAGAAGTTTTGAAACTTTTTAATTTTGTAATTACATCAACGGTCGAAGAAAAAGGAGAAACCACTTGGAATCTTGCTCCAAAAAGTTGGTTTAGATCATTATATCGGTCAAGGTCAGTAACGTTTTGGAAGGATGGGTTACTTGGCGTATATTGCAAACAAGTACGGTAAAAGCATTAGATTGGAACTTGGGAACAGGATAAATGTCCAAAGAAGATTAGTTCATCTTAAAGAGCAACGTACCTTTTTCATAAGATGCCGAAAAGAAACCTTAATTCCAGTACATATTCAAAATCACACAAATAAATTTCAATTAAATAATCTACACTATAAAATTTTACCTAAATTTCAAAAAACTAAATTGATTTTTCAACATAAATGTTTGAATTATGAAGTGAATAACACGATTGAAAATATTAAGAATTTAGCTCATCATTCTAATTACATAAAGTATCGTTTATTGAGATATATTAAAGAAGATTCAATTCAATTTTTTTTCAATTCACAAGAACGGGGTTTATACAACTTAAAGTATGCTAAAAGACTAGAATGTATAAGAAAGTTTAATTTAATTAAAAGCAGGAAGTTAGAGAATAATCAGAATGTAGACCAACAAGGTCCTTTATCGCCCCCCCCCCCCCAAGAAACCACGTGGTTTATGGAAGGTCCCTATGATATATTTATCATCTTAAATTTTTTTTATTTCAGTTAGAAATTATAGGTTTTGAATACACGATTCTGAAACAGTTTCTTTTTTGAGGCCTTGAAACTAATTTTTTTTGCTTCAAAACTTAAAAGCTTAAATTTGAAAATATTCGATCTTTCAAAGTTGCAAAAACTCATTTTGAGAACCTTGAGAATATCAAATTGGAAGACTTGATAGTTGCACAATTTTTAGTTTAAAGGATTTTTAATTAAACAATTTTGAAATAAATGACTCTAGAATAAATTTAAAACAATTCAAATATAAGACAATAATTTCTCAAATTCAAGTCTTAAAAATGTTTTCCTTTCATAAGTTTTATTATCACAATTCTTGGTAATTAAAAATATTTTCAGTTTTAAATAAAGATCGAATTCGTTTAATTTCCAACGTTCCGAAGTATAAATTTTTTGATTTTAATGCCAATTTGAATGAATTTTTTCGCCGTTTCAATTTTTAATACTAAATACTCTCCGCGTAGCCTAAAATTAACTAATAAAAAATTACTTTATCTAAAATTACGAAACAATTCAATGAATTTAAATAATTCATAGAATTCATGGAATTCATATAATTCATGGAATTCACTGAATTCACGTAATTCATAGAATTCGAAGAATTCACGGGATTCGTAGAATTCAAAGAATTAAAAGAATTAATAAAATTCAAAGAATTCATAGAATTAAAAAAATTCACAGAATTCAAAGATTGAAAATAATTCAAAGAATTCCAAGAATTCATAAAATTCATAGAATTCGAAGAATTCATAGAATTCATTGAATTCATTGAATTAAAAGAATTCCAAGAATTCATAGAATTAACAGAATTCATTGAATTAAAACAAGTCCAAGAATCCAAAGAGTTCAAAGAATTCAAAGAATTCGTTGAAATTCATTCCAAAAAATCACTAATTTTCATTTTTTCAAGCATTTCAAAAAATTTGTTTACATATTTTCATGTTCCGTGTGTGATGCCACATTCTACATTACCTCCCCCCTCTGATTCACAAAACCTGTTTCCCCCCAACCCTAGCAGTGTGCCGGAATTTTTCGAATGGCCCCTACAGTAAATCTGATCAATTTTTAGGAGAATTCAAGGTGAATTTAAAATGACTTCAAGGCCAATTTAATTAAATTTCGCTTGATTCAATATGAGGTATTATTCATCCAAGATGTAGGGATAGGGTACAGTTCAAGCTAGAACAATTCATTTGATGGGAACCTATCTCATATAGGCAGCAATCGATCAATACTGTAATTAATACTTCATATCTACTGCGTTGGCATTACTATCTCTCTTATTACTATATCATAAATAGTGTGTTCTCTGACCTAATAAAGAAAATTATTACTATCTGATTACTTGGACGATTAAAGAACGGCATTGCTAATTTATCTTTTACTTATAGTTTACCAATAGCTTGGGGAGTCAAATAAAAAGATATTTGACATTAACATTAACCCTTCAGGAAAATAAGTATAGGTACTTCTCAAAAACCAAACCCATATTACTTATACCTGCTATCATACGTCGGGCCATAGACAGTAGGTCGTTAATGCAGGAGGAGATTATTGGCCTCTAATGACAGGCCTAAACAGATAATTCATGGCAGATTCATAAAGTAATTTGTTTGATAGACAACACTTCCCCCCATCAATTAATCAATAGCGCTTTTTCATGAAAAGGTACAGTCATTTGAATTTTCGAACTGTAGTATCACGGAATTTTCAGTAGACCTAACCCATTTCCAGCTCATCCATATTACGGAAATTTCTATAATACTAGCCAAAGTGCTATACCTGACCCGTTAATATTACGGGAAAATCCATAATACTAGACTCCATTGCACTTATTCTTGACTAAATTTAGGTAAATTATAATTCACTTTCAACTAATTGAAATTCACATGAAACCGATAAGAGTTCATACTGAATCAGTAAGAATTTTCATTGAATCGTCAGGAATTCACATTGCATCAATAGAAATACATTTCAATTAATTGGAATTCACCTTGAAGTGATTGGTATTATCACTTTGCACTAATTAGAAATCCCATTAAACCTATAATGATTCACTTTGAATTAATTAGAATTCACATGAAACCGATAAGAGTTCACATTGAATCAATAAGAATTTTTATTGATTCAAAGCGAATTCTTGCTGATTCAGTGTAAACTCTCACTGGTTTCTTGCGAATTTTAAATATTTTAAAGTCAATTATTATGGGTTTAATATTAATGCCAATCAATTCAAAATGAATTCCAATCAATTCACGGTGAATACCGAACCATTCCAGAATAATTACAATTGATTCAAAGTGAATTCTTACTAATTCAACGTGAATCGCTATTAACTTAACTAACTTTAAGTGAACTGATCTCAATTCAAGCTCTACAGTTTAAGATGACTACCTCACTGAAATTAATTCAGCGACAGATAGGCGTCCCTAAATGACAAGGTCCTAACTCGGAAGTCCAGATAAAAACGTTCCAGCTCGGTGGCGAATCAAGTCAGATAATTGCCTCACAAATTGAATGGACCCATCGCCTGAGATAGAACCTTGTTATTTGGACGCGTCGAGATGAATAGCGGAATTCATGGCACTTTTTCAGGGAGAAATGGCAAAATTATAGAAAGAGGGGTGTATGTTCCAGATCCTTGGCGCCATTTCTTCTAGGAAGCTCGCTTCTCCGGAAGATGAATTTCCAATGATCTCCAAATTGTGCCTCTAAAGTCTAAGCATCTGGAGCCTGTCCACGTGAAAACAAGATGACGGGATCGTGTCTTATGACGTCACAAAACCACCGACGTGGCCAGAGTGCATAAATAATAAGAACCACAGCCTGGCAACTACCTATACCAAATAACCTACGGACGCGACGTTTTGGCTTGGTCGTTTCGATCTCCGATGCAATATCTGCCGGTTCCCATGCTCAAATCCCCCTTCCTTTCTCTTCTTTACTACTCTTTCTTCTTTTTACACATACATAGTCACAGCTTCTGTATAGCGATTTGCCCACTTGAATGGTTGGATGAATCTTTGCTCGTATTAGAAAGACAAAAGACCGCCCTAACCGTCCCCTCCTCTTCATTCCTATCTGTTTCCGGAAGTTGCACCGCAAAGAATCCCGCAAATATCAAGGGCAAGCTGACTTGCTCATGTGCCTAAAATAATTACACTGCAGAAGCCAAAAGTGCTTGAAATTGTAGCTAAATTTGGAAAATTTGAATATATAAGATGGTTGACCTATATTAAAACTCATTCAGTTGTATATTTTAATTGTTAAATATGAATTGAAATTAAAATCATCCTTTTTCCATTGTCTGATAATATCTGTAATCTCATAAAAATGAGTTTCGTCAACTCGAGATAATTCATTTCAATTGTGGTCAGCATTTCCTTTGAAGATTAGGTTTTTAAGGATAAGTTTAGAGCTGTTGATTCGGAATTATAATTGGCTTCCGTATGTAGGACGTAGGCATCTGCGAAAGATTGCAACACGGTTCATAAAAATATCTCTTAGGGAATTACAACTATACTGGGTGATATGATAGTGGACACTTGTTCAGATAGTGCTAGAACTATGATCAGCGTAACAAGGGGGTAATTACTCTTGAACTCATAAGTATATAGCTACATTGAATTCGCTCGAATTCCTTTAGCGTCAGTTTAATCTATAGTTTCAATTCATAACATGCAATTAGAAAAGTCAAACCTTTTGAAGTAAATTCGATAATAAGTTAATTTATTATTTCACTGACATCCTGTCGACAAATTAAGTTTAAAATTAATCTTAAACTAATGGAACATATTAAAGTCTGTGCAAAGACAAATATTTGCCTTTTCTTAAGTTTTAGGTTTTCGAGATATGCACATTTGCAGAAATTGGCTGTAACCGTTGAGATACGTGACAACTCCCCCCGTTGTTTGAACCTAGTATTCAAAAGTCAACTTATGGTTCCGAAAGAAGGAATAGCATTAGCAGTTTTGAAATATTCATTTTTAAAGTACAAACCCAGGAAAGTGGTAAATGAAGTCGATGGAAGGCATTTTGTGACTGATATATGTTCTGTAGATTATAGTATTGGTTAATAATATGCAATGACAATTCTTGATAAACTCTAATTTGAAATTATGAAACCACCTGCATCTATCAAATATTGATGATCCATATCAGAATTTGGTATTGGCCCCCGGGTAAAAATATTTGGTATTGACTTTGTCTTGGGAAAAGACTAATCCAAGACAATTTTCAGTTATTCTGTATGTCTAGCTCGTGAGACGGAACCAGACTATTTTCTATATCTTAAGACGAATATTTTCGACTTGAAGACAAAAATGTATGCCTTGAGACCAAAGCCTCTGAGGGTCATCACTAATCCGGTTCAAACTTTATAGAATGTTTATATTATTTATCTTCATGGTATTTATTTTTTTATGTATTAATCATTTTATTTATCTGCAATAATTATGTCCTTTGGATGGCGAATCTAAAAATGTTGTCCATTTTTCCTATCTCCAACAGTTCACTAGATACTTCTAGAAAATGACAGTTTTAATCTTTTTATGGAAAATTTGGGGACATACCATTTCACATGCGGCTAGCCTCTCTAAGGCAAGTCACACCTGCGGCATGTCACATCTGCGCCATGTCACCTTTGCGGCATGTGACATTTGCGGCATGTCACAACTGCGGCATCTCTATCTAGCGGCTTCTCTCCCGCGCAGCATTTCTCACAGTGAAATTGACTACCCCTTTTCCAACGTCTCGTGGGAGGTGGGAAGGCACCCCAGTGAATGGCCACAGAAATACTATTCTTTGAATCCCTTTCCACCGGTGAGAGATTCCGCTAGGTAGAGATGCCGCAGTTGTGGCATGCCGCAGATGAGACATGGCGCAGATAAGACATGCCGTAGATGTCACATACAGTAGATGTGACATGCGGCAGATGTGACAAGCCCCAGACGACTTGCCGCAGACTTGCCGAATGTGACATGATATAGACCCGAAAATTGTATATACCTGCAGTTGTTGAGACAGACAGCTTCCGAATATCTTATTTAAAAATTAGTTATTACAAAATAAAAAGTTTTATCGGTTGTAAAATGTTAATCCTCAGTAGATGTCAACTGTTTGGTCCTAACCTAGCTACCTCTTTCCTGGAAATGGCAGGCCCTGCTGGTGGGGTCCATAGTTTATAGAGGTCGGTGTATAATGGATAATAAAATTTACGAACGAAAACTATTGTAATGTTGACCCCGGCAAATGTTAAAGCCACAAATTGGTAATATAATTTTCTTTAAGAGGAATTTTGTATATTTATCAAGACTTATACTTCTTGTCTTAAGACAAGTCTATACCTGGTCTTGTCTTGGCACAGCTTACAACCATAAATGCAAGAGAAGTCTGTGTATCTCCAATGTATAGCTGGTGAGACGGAACCAGGTATCATGGTCTTGAAGACATTCAAGACAAAATCAAGACCAAATATTTTTATCCGGGGGAACATCAGAATGGAAGTATCATAAAAAGAAAGTGATCTAACTTGACCTAATCCTGTACCGCGGTACAGATTAGCCGTTTCTATAATTTTCACAAACTCTATCCCTGCTTGATCAAGATTCATCCGGCCTGTTGCACCTACTACTTCAGTCATCCAGCCATCATGTATATCACAAATTACAGTGGATTTAAAATCTTCATTTCTAAACAACAGGATAAGAAAATTGGTGGATAAAGTCAATGAATAACAACATTTTGTGATTGAGATGTTCTATTTATAGGATTTGTTACAAATGTTGTAATGACAATTCTTGATAGACTCTAATTGGAAATGAAGTAAACACAATCAAATATTAAAAAATTGTTGTTAAAACTATACTAATTATTGGTCTTACTGGTCTAAAGACAAGTAATCAACATCGCTTTACCAACCATTTTTTATATTATACCCTGGTCGACACTGTCGAAAATGATCCAACTTAATCTAATCTTGTACATGTCCTATAATTTTGTTCAACTCTATCCATATAGTTGATCGAGAGCTATCAGCACTATTGCAACATCTACTTCAATCATTCACCCAACATGTGAATTAAAAATGACAGTAGATTCAAAATCTCCATCTCTAAATTTCAAGACCAGAAAAGTGGTGGATAAACTTAATGAATGACGAAATTTTGCGATTTAGATGTTCTTTTTATGATAGTTGTTATAAATGTTGTAATGAAAATTCTTGATAAACACTTATTAGAGATGAAGAAAATAATACCAACTATTATCGATCCATGTCAGGACTTTGTATCCTGTACCTTTTCTATAATTTTCATCTTCTCCAACTCTATCCATAGTTGATCGAGGGCATCAGCGCTGTTGCAACACTTACTTCAATCACTCACCCAACATGTACATCCAGTGGCGGATTTCCCATATTGGCTACATAGGCTGCAGCCAGGACGGCAAAATTTCTGTCAGTCTAGGTGCGGCAAATGCCTAAATCTGCCACTATGTACATAAAAAATTACAGTAGATTTAAAATATTCACATAAAAATTACAAGACCAGAAAAGTGGTGGATAAGTTCAATGAATGACAATATTTTATGATTAAGATGTTCTGTTTATAGTATTGGTTAGAGATGCTGTAATGACAATTCCTAATGAAAACTGATTTGAGATGAAGAAATCACTATCAAATATTGATGTTACATGTCAGGATTTTGTCTCAGAATATGAAAACTGAAATTTCGTCAAAAGAAAATCATCTAACTTGACCTAATCCTGTACCTTTCCTACAATTTTCATTTTCTCCAACTCTCCCTAGTTGATCGAGAGCCATCAGCACTGTTGCAACACCTACTTCAATTACCCACCCAACATGTACATTACAAATTACAGCAGATATGAAATCTTTATTGCTGAACTAAAAGACCACGAAAGTCGATGTCATCACCTGAGTTCGTCACTCTCAAAGTAATCTTCAACTGTGGGAGTTGAGATCTTGGATCGAAAGCCAAAGGCGCGAGATATAGTTGGATTTTGCTTCGTCAAACGGGCCGCTTTTATGTTCGTTCGCATCGGCAGTTGCGGAGGTGGTTGTAATAGAAACAGAGTTTAGTGGCAATGCTAAAATGCTGTACTGGGTGCGGGGGCACGGAGGCGAAAAGAAGGTGAGGGTGGGGCAGTGGTTGTAGCAGAAGCAGAGGTTGACGAGAAGGAGGAAGAGGAGGGTCGACGAGAAGCGGGGTTGTCGTTTCCGGCCTGGCACTAGGCAGTTTGGCAGGCCTGGCCGGGGCCTTGCAACATGTGTGTCAGTGCTAGTGGTACCTAACAACCTAACCACCTACCGGTTCGCCTTGATCCCTTGAATAGACGGGAGGTATACGTCTCTCTTACGTAAGCACGACGAGAGAGGCGACTTATCACTGCAAGTGCTAGAGAGAGAGACACATGCTTCCTTACCCCACTCCCCCTTTCATCCCATGCTCTCTCTCGCTTGCTCCTTGCTCACCAGTCGCGTAGGGGCCAGGGGGCCTAATGGCCCTCCAACAAATTCGAAACGATTGCTCCTCCCCTTGTCTAAACGAACTGGACCTGATCTTTCCACATCGAATAACGCCAATTCCTTTATTGCTTTTTGCAGGTAAAAGTGAATCGAGGAAGGCTTTTTAGTGCTAAGGGGGACATCGGGGACTTTGTTCACCCTTCTTTCTGATTTCAATCAATTTGAGGGATTAAATTCGTCTCTGTTGTTCAGATATTATCATTTATTCATAGGTGGCTGAAATTATAGAGGGGAAGGATATTTTAAGAAAACAATGTTTGCAGTGAAGAAGTAGTTATTGGTGCAATAGTGCTCAATCATGCTGATGATTCTTGATGAATAATTAATAGAGATCAAGGAAACGTTCTGAATTTTTTTTTCTCCGCTCTGAAATCCATTGCTTCAAATCCTTTACCATCTTTAGTAAGCTTTTATTTACTGTAATATTTCCCGTTCCTTTCTGATTCCCGAAATAGCTTATTTGAACTTGACTGGATGATAGTATAGTTTATAGGTGTTGCACCTAATAATGCTGATGGGTTTTGATGAATTCTGGACAAAGTTGGAGAATTCAGTTACAAAAATGTAGGAACTTTGCCATGATTTTGTTTTAGAAAAGTGAATCTTTTAATTAGTTTTTAAATCCCTCGAAATCTTTTAAAATTCATTGAAATCGTATGCGTAAAGTTCCATACAATCTTTAAAAATCTATTGAAATCTTTGAAATTCTCTGCAATACATTGGAATCTTTTGCAATATCCTAAATTCTTTGAAATCCTATAAGATCCATTGAAATCTTTTAAAATCCGTTCGAGTCTGTAAATCTGGCGTACGATGATAAGACTGGTGGTCAACCCATATAGAGCAGAATAAATATGGAACACGAGTTTCAGAATATTTATAAACAATTGAGAATGTGGATTCCTACACTTAGAGAAATGTTTGTTTGAATCAAATAGATTCTTTCTCTAACATAGGGTCAAACAAATATTTTATTGATTTAAACAAAGATTTGATTAATTCAAATAAAACTTATTTGATTCAAACTTACCATTGTCTTACGCAATCCAATTTTATTTGAATCAAACTAATTCTATCTTTGATATAGGGCCAAACAAATTTTTGTTTGATTCAAGCAAACATTTTTCGAAGTGTAACACATGTGAAGTCTAATCAAAACGAATTTGATGATTGTAAAAAGTAGAAACAATCATGGCTACTATAATGTACAATATTTGAGCGTTTGGGTGCAATAGCGGTTTTCCTTTTTGTGTTTTTAGAAGTAACGTATTTTTCATTTGTTTTGTACAAATTCTACATAGCTTCATGAAAAAGAACAAATGAAAAACAAGTGACAACTTAAAAAAAATACCGTTATTACGCCCAACAAGTCAATTGTGTGATAATTGTATTGAGAAGAGGGTTACAAAGTCAATGCCATCTGAGGTCCATGAACCGTGTTGAGAAAGAGACCTTCGAGTAATTATTTGGCATCTTCAGCTGAGCAGTTGATCTTGATTATAAAAATAAATGTTCCTCTACTTCAAATGTTGGATTACTATGTACTAGGATTTTCACAGATATAATCAATCTATCATACTTATCCTAACACATGATAAGCGTAGACAATGATACTGATCTATTTTGTATTATACATAATCCCTCGGAGGAATCTATAGTTTCGGAATAATAGTAAAGTACTAAAGTATGATAGTAATCATGAAATTTCTTCATACAAAATTTTTTAAAGACATTCCCATGATATCACCTGGGCTATCTATCAATCTCCCGACGAATTTTATTACATGAAATTTTATTGCTCCATTCATGAAATATCTACAATCTACATCTCTTAACTCATTTTATAGCTCACACCATATCTCCTCTTTCTTAATAAAACAAAAATACATCCTCCCTTCATCCGAAATTCTCCGACTCCTTCAAGTGCCCAACATATACATCCAGAGCCGAATTTATGTCTAAGGCCGCCCTATCATTTGCCACCCTTTTTAAATTTTCATTACTAGTTTTTTCAATTGTAGACTTGAAATAAAAAAAAGACAATACGAGTGAAAACATACGTATTCTGTAATAAGACAAACAAATTCGAAGCCGCCGTGACATCCCTAAAAATTTGCCGCCCTAGGCCATGGCCTGTTTGGCCTCTGGTGTAAAAATACAGCATTGCCTAATCCTAATGGTCCTAATGCCTACATAGGGTGGCCGTTTTAATAAAGAGAAAAAAGTCCCGGTGTTTTCTCGATTCGCAAGTACTTTTCACGGTCAGAGAAAATAAAAAAGTCGAACTCTTAAAACTGAAAATTTTGTCATTTAAAATAATCGAAACTGAACTGCCAATTAAAGCATTCCACGAAATTGAAAATGAACACATTTTTTATTCAAATGCTCAATAATTTAAACGTGCAAACTTTTAACGCTTTCCAATTGAACAATTTTAAATTCAATTCCATCAAACTACAAAATTTTAAGTTTCGAATGTTTATAAATTGAACAGTACAAAACTTTCTTATTAAAAAATATAAATCCATGCTGTCACTTTCAATGCTTTAAATTAAAATTAATAATCCCTTTCAACTCACATTAATAAACATGTTTAAGAAAAATTTGGTCTCCGCCTACTGTATAAATATGGTAGAAAGAGAAAATTTACCTCTTCCAGTGTAGAAAAACAGTGAATAACACAGGCCGACAAAATTTGTCCTCAAAGACCGGACTATGTGACTTCGAAGGATTTTGGTGTCCTAAAAACGAATCCGTTATCTAAATATTTCCTATACGTCAGGTTTTTCAGATATCCTAACCTAAATGTGCAAAATGGCTATTTTTAGAATTTTAGCCATTTTTGAGGCAATCTAACATGATCAGCAATTTTGTTTCCAAAAACTGCTAACACCATCGTTTAGTACTCCTTTTTATCTTCATTTCCATTTCCCATCATCCCGAACCAATTTTTTTTTATCCGAGATATTGCACATTAACCATTTCAGTTCCACAATGAAAAACTAGCAAAGAAGGCGAAGTGAAACTGAAATGGTTAGTGTGTCATATCCCGGAGAAAAAAATTGGTTGCTGGGCATGATCGAAAATGGAAATGGAAGATGAAAAGGAGTACTCAACAATGGCGTTAGCAGTTTTTAGAGAAAAAAATTGCTGATCATTTTATATTGCCTCAAATATGTTTTAGGATACCAAAATGCTTCGGGGTCATATAGTCCGGTCTTTGGGTATGAAAAAGATTTCATTTTTGTCGGCCTGTATAATCAAAATGTTCTCCCAACTCAATATAAATGTTCCAAACAAAAGAACTGCCTCTTTCAGTTTAGAAATACTTGAAAACCAAAATTTCCTCACTTCCGACTCGATAAAAATCTTCCAAATAAACACATTATCCTCTTCCAATTCAAAAAAAAATTCAGAATAAAATTTCCTCCCTTCCAAGTCGATAAAAATCTTAAAAACAGAAGAATGTGCCCCTCTTCCAATATAGAAGAAATTGAAAATCGGAATTTCCTCCCATCCAACTCAATAAAAATGTTAAAAGTCAAACATTATCCACTTCCAATTCAGAAAATAAAAAGTTTCCCCTTCAATTCAATGAAAATGCTAAAAAGAAAAAATGGCCTCTTCCAATTCGGAAAAAAATGTCGTCCCTTCCAACTCGACAAAAATGTTGAAAATAAAAAATTTTCCTCTTCCAATTCAGAAAAAAGTTAAAAATAAAAAACGTTTCCTCAAACTTAATGAAAATGCTTCGAAAAAATCGCCTCTTCCAATTCAGAAAAAAGCGTCCCTTCCAACTCAATAAAAATCTTGAAAATAAAAACCTCTTGCAATTCAGAACAAAATTCAAAACCAAATTTTCGTCCTTTCCAACTCAATAAAAAAATTTTAAATAAAAAGTTATCATTCTTCCAATTTTTTAAATTGTTCAAATCTTCAAAACTGTATTCTAAAATTCTTTCAATTTCAAATTTATGATTAAAAATGAAGTCTTAAATAGAAGATTTGTAAATTAAAAGATTTTAGAATTACACATGTAAACTAAATGATTTCATAATTGAAAAAGTTAAATTAACATAAAAAAAAACACAGTTGAAATTGAACTTATTTTAAATTGCGTTATATCATGTGATATGAAATTTGTAATATTTCAAGTGATTGAAAAGATTTTTCTTCTGAAAATTTGTAAAATTTCTAGTAAAAAAATATTTGACTTGATTTCCCGGTTTAGTGGCCACACTGCTTCGTTTCTTAAACCTGCCTATAATTAGAAACATTATTAACGTTTTATCAAAAATACCTGCAATTATTTCCTCTTTTATCGACTCTTCTATTATTATGATAAATCCTTTCTATAACTTTTTCTGAAGAAACGGTTACGTAGGAGAAATCAGTACGAGGTGGACAGAAAAACTTTGAAGTCATAATATTGATAAATGATGAACAAGTGCTGGGGAAAGTATTTATACATAAAAAATCAAAGCTGAAACATTAATCTTAAAGATAGCAATGCCAATCTATGAATTATATAATTTTATCAACAATTTATCCTATATTTTATACTTGTTTAACACTTTATAATTTTATTCAAATGCTACTCTTCTGGTACGAAGTGAGTATTGAAATATTGGCATTTCTAAGCCTTTCCGATCAATTGTCGGAAGACATTGTTTATACATTCACGAAATAATAATCTAAAACATTTATTCAACAAAATTTTTTCCTTTATACAGTGATTATTTTTAAACTTGCTTATTTATTTAAAAGTTGTTTACTTGGCAGCACTTACTTGTTTGTGCTCGCAACGTAGCAAAATAATTACTTTGATACCCAAGCCTAACCTGTTAATAATTTATTCACCACGTACCGAATGACACTTCTCATAAAAACACGTAAAATATATTTTTGAATGAACCAGTAAAGGAATAGCAAAAGCAATTTAATTCTTTAAACAATAGACAATCTGTCAGTGAACAAAATTTTCATAGCCATGTCAAAAAGACATTTTTCAATTCAAAAATAGCAAGTAAGTAGTGCAAAGGCTGATTATAAAGCTCGTTTTTAATATTGTTACTCATAACAAAATATCACTAAGCTTTTGCATTAAAACCCTGTCACTTTTTTCCACTATTCAGCTCGTACTGGTATCCCCACCTCGTACTGGTTTTCACTATAGATCGAGGTGATTCTTCTTGATTCTATTTATGAATGCTTTTTGCCGAAGGTGGTTTTCGCCACGGAGTCAACAGTATAAAAAGGAGTGCAGAAAAGGATTAAATCGCCATTAGTCGATGAATTAGTCGTCCTTGATGCGCCCTTGAGGAGTTGCAGCGGCGATCTAACAATAGCATGCTCGCCTGTGAAGATGATTTCACCCACCCTGCGTGCAGGGCGTGGCCTACGCACCCCCGCAGGCTTTTGGCAGACGCCATCTTGAATATCTGAACCGACGAGGGTGAAAGTTGTAGGGTTGGCTCACCCCGAAAGTAAGCATGTCGTCACAGAAGAATCTTACCCTGACTCCTTGCCCAAATGCCCAGAAATTGGAGTACCAACTTCTCGTTTTCCTCTCAAGAATTCTTCCCAGAATCTGATGTTCAATCGAATATCTCTAACTTTTAATAATTGAAAGCTCAAAATAAACACGTAGATGAAAAGGCAAATTTAATGCGTTAAAATGTTGTAATTTTTATTAACAATTCAAATTACAATTGGATTTTGAATTCTCTGTGTTTGCTCATACTCTATGTGATGCTTGAAATATCCTAATTTTAAAAAACTTGACATTTTCAAAATCTATAAAATGGCGGACTCAACAAAATGCAATTTTTAACCCCAATTGTTTGCCCGACATTTTTAAAACTTTGAAAAATTCAAGTTTTTAAAAATTAGATTATCATCCTATGTGGACGATTGATTTGAATAAGAACTTAAAAAGAAACGTAAATTAAACGTTTTTTTAAATTAAAAATTATTCATGATAAAATGGATTTCTTTTAAATCTTAATTAAAATTTTTTTAAATAGAGACACTAAACTCATGATTCTTTCCAATCTGCAGGGTTTTCTTATGAATAATTTTTAAGATTTCTTTTAATTGAGTTTACATATTTTACATCAATTTTCTTGAAAAAAGTCTTCTTTTTATTTAAATTTTTGTAAAAAGAATGTTTTGTATTCTAGAAATTTATTTCGAAATGCATTTAAATATTTTGGATTGTTTTCTTTTCTAATTGGAAAATTTAATAATCTGAATGGATTGGTTTCAGTATCACCCACATAAACGTTTTTGTACAATTTCCCCCATTTTAATCTTATCAAAAACTTTCAGAGCCTGGGGCGATATGTAAATATTAACCGATTTTAATGAAATTTAGAGGACATTCTATTTTTAGGCATTCGCACCAGAATCGCGAGTAGGCGTAAATGATTTCCAAAAAAGTAAAACAAGGACCACCCTAATGGCCACTGGACTGGAATTTATTTTTTGACTGGGAATTTTACAAATTTTTAGAAGAAAAATCTGTATGCAATCACTTGAAATATCAAAAATTTCTCAATTGCAATTTAAAATAAGTTCGATTGTAAGTCTTTTTTTAATTCATTTCAAGTGGAAACTTCTTCAAGTATGAAATCATTCAGTTTATAATGTGAAATTTAACAATCATTCACATTAACCACTTTTTATTTTTGGGTTTCATTTTAGAGCGTACACTTTATATTCAAAAAATTTTAAAATGCATTTGTTAAGACTTAAACCATTAAAAATTGGAAGCGTTTGAATTTGAAAAATTTGGATAAAAAACATTTTTAGTAACTGTTGTTCGAGTGTCAAAAATTTAACAATTAACCGATTTTAACGATGAAAATTGAACTGTTTCAATTCAAAAGTCCTAGTAGTTGAACGTAAACATCCGATTGAAACTTTATTAACTATTTTCAATTTTAAAATAATTTCAAATTAATAGATTTATATGATGAAATGCTTTTATTTAATTTTAAATCCTATTCAAATATTGTTTCAGCCTAAAAAATTCCATTATCAACCCATTCAATTAAAAACATTGTAAATATTGAAAAAGATTTGAAGATGGATATTTTTTTGCTTTTATGGTTTTTATCGAGTTGGAAAAATAAAATTTTGGTTTCAATTTTTTCTTAATTGAAAGAGGAACATGTTTTTTTTTAGAATTTTTATCGAGTTGGAAGGGAGTAAATTTTGGTCTGCAAGTTTTTCTAAATTGGAAGAGGCACTTCTTTTGTTTTGAACATTATTTTCATTGAGTTTGAAAGGGGATTTGAAAGGATCGAGGATTTGGTTTTCAAGTTTTTCTAAAATATAAGAGGTAATTCTTTTGTATTGAACATTTTTATTGAGTTGAAAGGGAAGAAATTTTGGTTATTGATTGTTTTTCTGAATTGGAAGAGGCTAATCTTTTTTTTAACATTTCTATTGAGTGGACGGGGGGCACATTTGGTATTTTTAACATATTAGTTTTAATTTAGAGCACTGAAAATGATATCGTGAATTAACATTTTTTAACCAGAAATCTTTGAACTGTTCAATTCATAAAAGATTAAAATAAAAAATGTTGTAGTGTAATGGCATTTAATTTTAAATTATTCTATTCGAAAATGTTAAAAGCACATTTTATACGCGTAAATTATTGATCATCTGAATGAAAAATTTGTTAATTCAAATTTAAGAGTTTAAAATCCAAAAGAGTTTCACATTGAATGTTTTAATTTTCAGTTCACTTTTGTTTACTTCAAATAATTTTTTTTTTTCAGTTTTTAGAGTTACAATTTGTTAATATCAATGACCGTGAAAAATGTTTGCAACCCGTTTAAAAACCGGGAAATAATCGTGAATTTTTTCCTCGATTAAAACGTCTATATACCCTTGGACGTGATCTTAATAATTTTTGCGGTTTTTATACTTCAAATATACGATCACTTTTAAAGGGTAATTTAAGTCGTAAAAAGTTGAACACTTACAAACTTAATTAAAATTCTTGATTCAGGAAGTAATTTTAAACTTTGACGTTTTCTTTTATAAAAAAATGTCTCTGATCTTTGTGTAGTAATTTGATTGCAGGATAAATACTGAATTACGTTCAGATTTCAAAGCGTCTTCTGTGTGACTCTAATCTTTTACTTTAGCAATCCTCCAAGCTGGAAACGACCTTAGCTCGCTATACGTAAGGAATAGTTGCGTAACGCAGTTCAGTCAGCATTGCGATTGGACTCTTGAGTTTTCTTTGCTCGGTTGTTTTTCCTTTTCCATCACTCGTTTCAAAACTCACTAGCATTTTCCCTGGAAAAACCTGCTGAGAAATGTGCTGCCTCCTTTTAGAGACATCACTTTTTTTAGAGTAGGCAAATAATGTTTTCGTTCTCGCATGGTTGGTTTTAAATGGAGTGGCCTTAATTTCAATGTGGGAAGCGTGCAAGTGATAGTTTATGACCGTAATTAGCTGATCTATTAAAAATTCCTCTACATTCGATAAAGAACAAATTCCCGTGTAGAATTATTTACATCATTAGAACATCATTAGAATGTAATGAATTCAAGAAAATGACTGATAATCTCGTTTATAATATATATGGCTCATTCTACAAATTTTTTTTTAATTCTAGACAAAATTCTGCGCGATTAGGTCAGCCATTTAGCTGTCGATTATTCCCCTAATGGTAGATGCCCAAAAACCCCAAAAAACGAAGTATGTAATAGATTTTTCGAATATGATCTTTACGTTATTTTATTTGTAAATTTTACTTTTCTTTTCAAAGATGCATAAAAAGGCAATTCATAACCGATTTCAAAGTTTAACTGCTGAATTTAGTCTTTTCAGAGAGTAATTTTTGGACAATTATTTACCATACGCATATTTTAACAAAAAAAAAAGAGGGTTCAGTAAAGTTGCGGATCAAGTAAAAGTTGGTATCATTTAGAACTGAGACTCCAATGAAACTCTTTTTGAGGGTTCCTTTTTAGTTCGTTGATATCCGATAGATGGCTATTCATATTTTCAACTGCGCATGTGCCAAATTCGATAAAAATCGGCAAAAAATATAAGTGTCAAAAGACACAAAAGTTAGAGGCCTGATTTAAAATGGATTAGGACCGTTTGAACGTTTCGTTTATGTGAATACTGTTTCAATTCATTTAAAAAAAAATGATAATTGCTAAAACAATTTTTTTATACAATAGAATTTGAAAAATAATATAACAGGTTAATCGTAAGGTAAATTATTTTCTTATGTATACTTTGAAAAAGTCTTCGAAAATCCTTGTATAGTACAATATTGTCTTTAAAATTAAAAATAACACAGTTAACACATTGTCATGTTTCGTATTTTAGTCCTCAGTAGAACAAAGGACTCCCCCCCCCAACCCGCGGGCAAGGGTCGGCGAAAGCGTCCTACGATCACTTAGCTACGTAAGGGGAAGTTGAATAGAGCGAGTAAAATAAGCAGGTATAGACTGAGATATTTAAACTGGACATTGTCAATAGTGGTAATATAATAATATAAATGCGGAGTTCATAGTTATAATTGCCGGTTTGCATTCCACTTTGGAAATTTCCGATCGAATTATTACTCTAAAATTTGGAGCATTTCAACTTCAAAGGCGCATAAAATCAATTTAAATAAAACATTATATTTTCTTCATAATATTCGGTTGTTATGTTTTTTATTTGCTTTCTCAACTTTATTGCCATTCCAGATGTTGCATGCTTGTCTAATTATTCTAACTGAATTGAAAAATAATAATTTTGCATTATTTCATGTGTGGTAGTGTCAGCTGAACGTTCTGCCAAAGGAAACCACACGTTTTTTCACAAAAATTAGAAAGCACAACATTTTTAAATGTGGTACAAGATTAGCACAAAATTAGCACTAAATTATGCAATATTGAAAAGTAAGAATATTGCATTATTTCATGTGTGGTTGTGCCAGCTTAACGTTTAGCCAAAGGAAAACAACAAGTTTTTTCTAGAAATTTGAAAAGCACAAAATTTTTTAATGTGGTACAAAATTAGAACTAAATTATGCAATATCAAAAAACCTAATTTGATGAAGTGGTTGTGCTAACTTAACAGACCTGTTTTAGTGTCTTCAGTGTCAGCACATACAGCGTACTGCTTACTGATGCGTACTAAACTTTCGACTTTACCAGTTTAGAGAAGAATAAAAAAACAGTGGTGGCTTCCTGATTTAGGCAGAAATGGAACTTTCAAATTTTCAGCTCATTTTTCTATGAATATACCGTTTATTTTCTTATAAATATTTCTTGGATTATTATAAAAATATATGTTTATTCTAAGGATATTCAATAATTGTTTGAGGGCGCCAGACAGGGTGAGTGCTTGCGGAATTCCCCGGGTCCCAACCTACGGTCAGTCTACCACTCAGACAATAAACTTTCGGCTGGGAAATTTTGAAACTTTATTGTCCTATATTAATGAATTCCTTGTTGTTCTTGAATCACTTGTTAAGTTACATTTTGTTAATCGATATTTTTTTCTAATTTTTGCTTCCTCATAGAGGAAGCTTTGTAACGGTAACATTTCCCAACAAAATTTTAATTAATTTATTTATAAACTCCTCAATTTAATAATTTCCAATACAATTTTCTAAGCAATTGTTCGAATGTGTGTGTGGATGTCACACTTTTTTGTGAACACGATAACTTGAAAACGGTTGCAGATATATTGATGAAATTTGGACGGCTTATTTGCACCACTAATATCTTGAAAGTGACCGAAGGATTTCTAAAAATATTTATTGTATTTTTTTAGCACTTAATAATATTTTAAAAATTGGTTTTTTATAGTAAAACTTTTTTCATTAACATAATTCAAAGTTGATGCAAGAATACAAAAGATTTGGTTATTTTTGTCTTAGGTCCACTATTATCACGGTCTCATTAAAAAATTCTTTGAAAACCATTTTTATAAATTTAAAATGGATGACAGAACGAACGTTCTGCTCCACGGTAAAGGTTAACATCGAGTGAAAAAAGGTAAGCTTAATGAAAAAACATTGGATCTTGAATTGAAGAATATAGTATTACGTTGTATAATGGACTAAAATTATTCAGATCAGTTATTATATTTAAAAAATTATCAATCTTATTCTTAATAAACAACAATTCTGCTACAAGTCCTTTAAACTCATTAGGTTCATGGTGTAAAACAAGTACATGTTTCCAGTCAAATTCATGACCAGTTTGAACCTGATGTTTTGCAATAAATTTATGGTTCCTAGGATTGTGTCTAAAATTATTCTAAATGTTGTTTCAATATTGAATTCACTCAAAATTCGTTTAACTTCAAAAGACAAACTACCATGAAAAGGTATAGAAACAATACATTTGCAATCTAAATTATAATCTAGATGTGAATTAATTTGTTGTGGTAAAAGATCTATAAGGATTTTTATTTTATCATCATTGTGTGTTTGAACAAACTCCTTTGGATAATTATTAAGTAACAAAATATTTTTTATAAGATCAATATTAGTGTTGTGAAAGGATTCATGTGATAATTTAAACGATGTGTCTGTGAAATTTTTAATAATAGCTATTTTATGATGAATGGGATGGTTAGAAAAAAAGTTAATGTATCTGCCTGAATAAGTATCTTTTCTGTACCCATCCGTGATAATAGTGCCATCATTAGTTTTGATAAGTTTAACGTTTAAAAAGGAAATGGAACTGCTAGTTTCTATTTTATGTGTGAATTTAAGCCTTGGATGGAAAGAATTGAATTGGTGTAAAACATAATCTAATTTATCCCTAGATAAAATAATAAAAGTATCATCTACATAAAGGTAATATGTGTGAATGGTAAAATCTAAATTTTTAATAACTATTGACTCTAAATCTTGTATAACAAGGTCAGCTCAAACAGGTGATATGGGAGACTCCATATGAGTCCCATGAACTTGTCGGTAAAAATTATTATTAAATTGAAAAACTGTTTGATTTATCAAAAACTTTATTCCCTTTTCAAATTCAGTCAAAGGTAAACCAGTACAATTTTGAATGCAAATCCATCTACTTCAAATATTGTTCATCACTAAATCAATAGAAATATTAGTGAATAAAGATGATACAAATGATGAAACCACAATATGATCAGAAGGAACTGTTCTTTTAACAATTGCGTTTTTAAACTCGAAAGAATTTCTAACTTGACTTTCCGGTACCAATAAAGCATCTTTAAGAATATTATTAAATAACTTAGCCATTTTGGAAGTGGGAGTATTAATTAAAGAAACAACAGGTCGTAATGGACAATTTGGTTTGTGAATTTTAGGTAAACCATATATTCTAGGAATGTTAGTGTCATGAATTAATATATCACGACGTAATATATTTTCACCTAAATAACCACTGATTCGCCATGAGTTCAAGTATTTAAAAGTTTCTTTTTTTAGTTCTTTTTCAGGATTCTCATCTAATTTCTCATATGTTGTGACATCATTTAATAAATTATGCATTTTTTATTATAAGCTTATTTATTAAGAACAACAGTGATGTTAACTTTGTCAGCATGTGCAATTAAAAGTTGTTTATTTGATTTAATAAAAAATTGTGTTTTTTTTTATACTTTGTGCAAAAAACCTATCAGACTATGAAATTTTATTATTCTGTAAAAAATGTTGTGCCGAATTAAGAACTCTGTGTCTAAGCAAATCCCTATCATCTATATTTTCAATCAATCTAATATTAGACTCAAAATCTTTAACTATATCAAAAACTATATTGCGTTTATTATTTAAAAAGGATGAAATAAATTTATTTCCTAATCTTAGAACATCATTAACTTTATCTGAAATTTTGTTATCACTTAAATTAACGATCCAAGGATCATTATGACCTGCATTAATTATACCTTTGTGTTTATTAATGTTTAATCGTTCATGAAAGTTACTATTGGATAGTAAATTTTGAAATTTTGTATTTAATCGTTGTGTGCATTGAAAAAACTTTTCATTATTATCAACTTGATTTTCTAAAATTTTACTATAGATATTAGAAGGTAAACAGTTTCTTAAGTTGATTTTAACATTATTGAAATTCTTAGTTAGAAATTCTAAAAGAGTATTTAAATCCTTGATCTCATCATACAATAAACGACGTTCTAAAGAGTCCAACATCAAGTTAACATGATTTTTGGAACGATTACTGAAAAACTGTAAATTTCTTAAATTGTTGGTAGCATCAGTTATATTTTTAGGTAATGAACCATGACTGCGACAATTGACTAAAAAAGTTTCTCTGGCTTTAATATTATAAATTGTTTTGTTTAAATTGATAAACTTTTTTACATCTATAAAAAACTCAGGATATTGAATTTCGATTTCGTTAAGGAACATGATATGTAAGTAATTGAATAAAATGATAATCAAAAAAGAAGTAAAAAAGACTTGCAATTTGAAGATGGATTACAATACTATATTATGTCAAAAAAGTAAATTCTTATTAATAGATGGTAAAACTTAGAGTGCGATTTTATGCGTCTGAGTAAATAATTATTTATAAATAACGTAAGAAGTATAAGGTGACATACTTCAGACGAAATAAAAAGACCTTAATGATGTTGAGAAGACCCTTCAATCAACGTTTAATCTTCGTTACCTTCCAAGTTTCTATCTTATGTATCAAAATGCAAACAGCTATAAAAAAATGTAATATACCAAAAGTAAGCATAATAAAATTACGGCAGTAATTTTCCATTACGTATGTAACCTTTATGTTAAATGTGTGACATTTACGAACATTAATGTTCTCATGAATATAAAAGATTACGTAATTGGAAGCCATTTTTATTTATCTCTGCTTAATATTCGAAGAAGTCGATTTATACTGATAATATAGTTATTTTCAAAAATATTCTACGAATTCAAACATTTGCTGAAGGTCAAGTGAAATATTTCTTCGATCATAGATTCTAAAAGTATGAAGTTTGGCAGCGTCGAAAATTCAAGATTTGAATTTTATTATTAGACGGAATCTGAAATCGCACATTCCAACATTTTTCAGTGGTCAAAATTTAAAAAAAAAATCTCAGCAGGAGAATTTTCCAAATTTAAGAGTTAAATGTTCGTATTTCCAGATCTGTATAAGCATAAAGTTTTAAAACTTATTAGCAATGAAAATTATATGTTACAAATTAGAACATTTGAAATTAAAACTTTTCCCAAATTTTTCAAGAAAGTATTACTATTTAAATCTATGTTTGTAGTGTGGAGGCAGCCATAAATTACGCAAAAAAATTTTTGTTGAGGGGGGAGGAAAAATGTTACGATCTATTAGATGAGTATGGGAGGAGGGTATCGATGCTATTGCGTAATATTTTTACCAAATTAACCCTATAGGAAATCCATATATCTCAAATTATAGTAAAACGTTGAAGTTTAGTAATTGCAATAACAAAAATTTAAATAACGTCATGAAGACGTCAATAACCGTATAAATAAATACTTTTATTTTTTCCATAATCCTGTGGATAAATGTGAATAAAAACAATGTTTATTTACAATTTTTCAAATCACTACTACCGCAAAACCTATTCAACATTTTTTAAGTTTGTTTAAACTCCTATTTTTTAAATGTGACGATAGATCAAACAGAAAGTAAAAATGTCTAAAACCTTAAGTAAAGGTTTTTCAATTTTTGAAATTTTTGATGAGAACATAAAGTTAAGTAATTTGATGAAAGATTTGAAAAAATTGTATAATCTCATTTTATTACATTTTATCAGCTTCAATTATGATCGCCATCATTCCTAAAAAGATTAGTTTATTTTAGTTTAAATTCAACCTTCCAAAATGTCATGCCCGTCTTTTTACCAGATGAAGCCGCCTTTCTTACGTTTTAATTTGGTAGGGGAGTATAGTTCCTTGGTTGCATGTTCCATATCGTTTTCTTATTTTCTTTATTTTCATTTCAATATGTACCTTCTAGATATTTAGTAATTTAGGCATCTCAGGTAGTAAGTAACTATATTGTATTTATTAAGACACGGCCAATTTTTATGACTTGTTATATTTTCTTTCATAAAAAAAAAATATTAAGTAAAAAAGGGTTTCATATTTTAAGCGTCGTTCAGTTGTGGAAATAATGTGAATTATATAGAATTTTAGAATTAAAAGTCCTTTGAATCATAAAAGATTTACAATAACAAAGAAAAACAAGTAATATCTTATTATTTATGAGAATGTAACTACAAAAATGTTAATTTGAAAATTACAGTCCCACCAGATTTATTAGAAAATACTTTCGAATTGTAATAATTGTTTCTTGATTTAATTTATGTTGATTTTTTTCTCTTTTAAATTACATTCTTTATTTAATTTTTATTTTCTATTTTTTAAGAATTTTGATTTTGTTCGCCAGAGTTAAGGTTTTCTTCAGTTTCCAAATTACTTTCTTGAGACATTATCTCTTTTTTTAATTTTCGAATTCTAAATTATTCTAATTTTGTGTTATCCCACTCCAAAAACGGTCCTGGTTTAATAAATTTTTTATATGGATGTTTTAATTTGTATGCGTTATAAAAATGTCTGCATATAGCTTATTGTAGGTAAATTTGTCCGCCTTTATCGCATAAATTTTAACCATGGTTTAAGGCTGAAAAATAAAATTTATGAAGACATTTTAATGAAATTGTAAATTTTTAATTTATTGATATATTAAGTAACCATAGCTTTCTTATTCCTAAATAAAATATAATAACATTAAAAGTCAATTGATTCGTTTTGATAAAAAAGCAGCCTTTTTCCTCACATCAGCTTCAATTTCTGATAAGTCAAACAGTTATAGTTCAGAAAATAATTTTATTAATATATGAATGATTATAAATTTCTCACTCTTCAGAAAAAGTTATTAATATTATAGGTCAATCGATTCGTCTCAAACCAAAAAATATCTTATGTTGTTTCATGAACTTTCAATAATGTGAATGAAAATACATTTAATATAAAACACCCATTTTTTAAATCATATAAAGTGCATGAATAATGTAAAATTTAATATTTTGAAATATCTTTGTATCAGTTTTGAGATATTAGTGGTGTTTTTAAGTTATTGTGTTGAAAAAAGGGCGATATACACACAACGCGTGAGCACGTGGAGATTCAAACAGCTATTATTTTGAATTTTTCAGATATTCAAATTTAGGAAATCTGAGTGCAACAAATTAAAAACAGTAATTTTCACATATTAAAACTTATGTGGCACATTGATGCCTCGATATATTAATACAATACAATTATATAAGTGTGTATATACATTATTAGATACATTACATATACATAATGTATATATACATTGTAATAGAAAATATACAATGATTATTCGTGGTACTATCATTTTTGAAATTTGTTGGAAGTTTCATTTACTTATCTGATGAGTTTCATATTGATTGAAAATTTAATCATCGTCACTGTCTTCACTTATCACAGTTACACATTTTGTTTTTGTGAATAATGTGCTAAAAATTTCTGCATAATTCTTGACGAACATCGACCATAAGCTAAATAGTACGCTACCATAGGAAATTGTTGGTACGATTAGCATGAAGTACTATTAAAAATTACTTCTGACGTTGAAACGTGATTACTCGTTCCCACAAGAAGCGAAAAACTTTTTTAAAATTTGGTTGAAAACGTATTAACTTATGCCTCTAACCAGCCTTAATAGAGATATTTTTGATCTTTTGAAGAAAATATACTACATGAGTGATTTAAAAAAACATGCAAGAATTTCGTGAATTTAGTACCTCGATTTTAACTTGTGGCATTACCTAGGAAAATGGTAGCAAAAATCTGAAATTCATACCACATTGTCTTATCTTTAATTTAATCCAATAAAACTTTCGAAATCTTTGCGTGTTTTCGAGATACGACTGAAAATGTCCAATACGTCTATTAAGCATGTATATTCTCTTGAAAAGGTCAAAAATATCTCTAGTAGGGCTCACTTGACGCGTCATTTGATAAGCCTACTAACGATGAAAAAAAAGTTCCTTACTCGTTTTCTGAACAAATAATCACGTTTCATAGTCAGCAGTGATTTTTAATATTACAGTCGCTGATTGTACCGACAATTTCCGATGGTAGTATACTAGTTAGCTCTGGAGTCCTGTAAGAAAAAGGATGATTTTATAGTTCATCCGGTAAATTAAATTTTTTATTTTTCAAACAGAATTTTTGCCACATAAACCAGAGATGTTTGTCACAAATCGCTAATCAACGAACTCGTCGTTTCTTTTTAGGTTTTGCTGAAGCTAAATCCAATCTGTTCATTCTTTGAAGGTCAAATTTTATATAAAACTAATACCTTCTTATTAGGATGAGGATCTAAAAATCTTTCTCAACCCTTTGTTTTCAACCCAGTGTCGACAAAATGACGCATGTAGAAGAATTATTAATAATCATTCATTTATGCAGAAAGAGTTGTATTACATCGGATATTTTAGCCTACACCCTTACCAATATTTATCACAAGCATAAATATTATTGAGATCGCCTATTTTTGTAGTAATAATTACTAAGGTGAAGCTTAATTTTGTTCGAATTATCTCAGAAACAGTTTATTTTGTTTTCTTTTTTATAAATAGATTTAGATGACTCGAGTTTTCGGACTAAGTGGTATTTGCATATATTTTATTTATCAATATAGTATGAAACGAACTGCTTTACCTGTTTGGCAAATAATGAAAAAACCCTATCATTTACAGCGGGTGAAATGACAATCAGAAAATATTCGTTTTTGAATCAAGATACCCTTTCTTCAACATTATTTTTTCTCATTTAGCCAATAAAAACTTCAAAACAAGAAACATCATTCGAAATAAAACAAAAAATTTCATTGGAAGAAAAACCCATTTCTTTGAAGCGAAGAAATTTCTTCAAGTCAAAAAAACTGTTCTTTGACTGAGAGTCAATAAGGATACTAAGGATACTAATATTGCATATATTAGGTTAGTCTTTTTTACTAAAACAATAGGTGCGGTGAAACGCCTGTAGCCTCTATTAGCGAACTACCGAAATAAACTTAATGGTGCATTGTTTGGTGCACATAGTACTGTCGTGATAGGAGCATTTACGAATCTTGAATACATATCCTCAATTAAGTGTTGCTGGCCTCGAGGATTTTTTGTCTGAGAACTTAATTCTGTAAGAAAAAAATCAGTTGGAGAAGCAGACGGCAAACGCCCTCATGTGAAACTTTCGGAGGAGGAAGTATTATCTCCCCCATTGATTGCTCTCACACCCAACCCTCCGGATCAATTAGAGTTCCATTTGGGAGAGTCTGGACTACGAACTATAACTGAAATTTTCTATCGACTGAGATGTGGAAGTTACGTTAATGTGGGTCAGAATGTTCAAATTTAAGATTATAAGTATATATGCAGCCATTTTTTTGCATCGGAGTAGATGTGCAAATGACAAGTTTTCAGACAAGAGTTCAAAATTCAGCTAATTCTAGATGGCGGGCAGAACATTGGTTGTTTTAGAACACTTATTACAGAACGCCTAGCTGGAACAAATTTTTACTGAAAAGCGCTTGCTTATCCCAGTTTTTGTCTGAATATGTTTTTGGGATGCCTTCGAAATATCTTAGGCCGTGAATGAAAAAATCCGTGAAGACCTTTTTAAGAAATTCTTATTTTCAATTTTTTTGGTGGTGTTATTAAGAAGATTTCTGTTGATATCATTGATAAGTAATCAATAAAGTTTTGACTGAAATGTATTTGTAAATCTGTTTTTTTTTTTATTAATTTTGATCTGTATGTAAAAGCATCCTGAGTTATAGAATGTAACAGACACAAGTTTTTTCCGAAAAACTTAATGCCTAATAAAATTCTATAAGAATGGTGATTTTTAGGACAAAATAAATTTAACCAATATAATGGCAACTTCTATCTAAGACGAACAGAAAATATGATATCTCACGAAAACTAAAATGAGATTATTTGCTAGCCCATTCTTCAATAAATAATCACTTTTTGCACCTGCTAAGGTAAAAAGTAAGAATTCTTAAAAAGGGGCAAAACGATTTTCTTCTTTTATGGCTGAAAATACTTGAGAAGCATCCTCAAAACCATCCAGAAAAAAATAGGATGAGAGGCACTTTTGAGTCAAAATTGGTTCAAGCTAGCCGTGACAGGTCGACCACGTTTTTCACACTCTCCCTAAAAGGACTCTACTCCCACTCTTGGACCGCCCCATCATCTTACACCATTCATACCAAATCATCATTCTACATTCTCCACCAACATCCCTTCGCCATCCTCTTATGACAATAACATTGGCTGCCGTTGCAACAACTCTCGACTCATAGTTTAAATTAAATATTTCTTCACAGGTAAAACTGATTTCTATTTCAATAGAAGTCATTACAAATTTGCGACTAAGAACTTTTTTTATCAATTCATACTGATACAATAATTGATTTGAGTGTATTGAAAAGTTTTGTTATAGTATGTCGAAGCAACAAATTGAAACGTAAGGAGGTAATGTTGGAAATACGTTGTTACGCAAGTAAAACTCAAAATAAATCATTTTATTCTTTCACAGAAGCGGAAAAGGCAAATTTATATCAAGGTGATACATAAGTTTTAATTGGGGTCATGGGTTATGAAGAACTGAAATATTGTTTGTAAAATTTTACTTCTAATAGTCTTGCGTCCCATGAATATTTTTTAGAATCTTGGTGAATTATTATCAAAATGATGATTTAGTATTTAGCTGATGTCCAGACGAAGTTAACGAATAAGACTCAAGGAGCGTTTACATGTGATGTTACGCTTCAGGAGGTAGAAGGGTGGTTTCTTTAGTGTGACGCACTTTGTAATGTGAGCGTGGGAGCCCGGGACAACCATCTTCCTTCGTGCTCAAGCTGTAAAGCCTATTGTGTCACACCCGTGTTTTTTCTCAAGGCAGTACACCGAATCTGGCCACTTTCGCTGACTTTTTAGATCTTGGTGCACTTCGTTGATTTCAACGTTCTGGATCTATACCTATCAGATGCCAGACGTACCGGATCGTACAGTGAATGACGCGGACCTCTTTGCACTGCTAAGTGGGCATCATCCACTCTACCATTCGGCAGCCTTCCTAGCCGGGCCGGACGACCAGGTTAGGGTGGACGGAGCGGTCCCTCTGAGGTCATCAGATGCACAGATTCAATGTATTGTCCTGGTGTTTTATGTAAGTGTATGTGTTTCTATGCATACTTGAAATCGACCAACAACCACCGAGCGAGAGTCCCCTCGACATGGAGCCTCTTTGCAAGGAGATTGCTAACTCTTTTCTGAGTCTTTACAAAGTGGGCTAGTGGTTAGTAGGTGGGTTCCGAACCATCAAAGCCCCAGTAGAAGAGCATCGAAAAATTTCCATTGGTACCGCCACAGGGATCGAACCCCAGACCTCCTGCTAGGAAGCCTGATATGCTATCGCCTGAACCACCGAGGCTCATTTTAGTGTGACCTGAGTAGATGAACATATGAAAAAACGTGAGAAAAGGGTAGGGTGTTGTCTAAAATTGCTGAAAATCGGTGTGACGTAATATGCGAATTCTATCTATATGGAAGCTTTTTTGAGTAATTATTTTTCGTACTCTGATCGCTCTAAACAGTAATTGAATCATAATCTCACTTTTGTTAAGAAAATAGTTCTCATTTTAAAATCACTTATTCATAAAAAATCACATCAAATTTTTTTAACGGATATTGTGCTGAACTGTCTCCTGAATTCGATGGTATGAGGTGATATGAGGTATTGATGGTCATTCTATAGATATTGTTAATTAAACATTTTTTGAGACCATAAGGTAGGCGAAAATCGGATTTAAATTGTTACAAAACGTGTTTGAGCTTTCTTACATAAACTATTGAGCACATGGAAAAATGTTCGAAACAGGTTTTATTCCTATTATCATAATCTAATTGATTCTGAAAACAAACCAAAAAAATATCTGAGAACAATGCATCAAAATTGATTTTTATATGCTTTATAATAACAATGTTATTGAAATGTCGATAATTTTAGGATATACAGCATGATTTGCGAGAAAAAAAAGTTTGTTAAACAATATTTAGAGAATGACAATGTATTCGCAATATAATCTCATACCTTAGGACTCAACAGATCATTCTGCGCAATATCCATTATACAAATTTCTGGGATCTTCAGCTCATACAACCTCCTCTATATGGCTTCAGGACTGACTGAATTAGTATTAATTTAGGGGCCAAAAGTCGAAGCCCCGCACTTCTTTCAATTGCAACTCTTTAAAAGAAAATCTCTTAATTATTTGATAAAAAGCGTCTGAAAGATTAAAGTCATCTGAATTCGACGATATGATCAGAAGAATATCTAACAATTTTTCCATATTTTCCCTGACATTGTCCGCATTTTTGAAACAGGTGAAAGTCGAGGCTTAAAGAAGGAGGCCGGAAAATTCTGTTTTTCGGGATGTTTTGCCTTCTAACCATTGACAAAATTTGTTAAGGCTAAAAGTGATTATATCGTTGCATTTGGAAGACTATAGGCTTTCAAATGTTTTTAATTAAACATTTCATAGATTTTTTGGGCGAGTTGCAGCCAAAAGAAGTGCGGGCCTCGACGACTTTTGGCCTCGACATTAGTGCTGACGCGGGAAAAGGACCACACGTCTGATTGTAAAGAGGTGGCTTCACTCAGCGCACGGAATTCGACAGTAGTAGTGGTCAGAGTGGAGTCAGCCTGCCACTAGAAGAGATAATACGTCAAAATGTATACAGAGCCAGTGATTTTTTCGAAGGAAAGGGAAAGTAATATATTATTGTCAGCGGGCTAATTTTATTCAAACTCTGAGCATATGTGGATCTGATTTGTTATATGATATTGTTTGCTCAATAACGTATTTACTACTACACGTCATAAAACAGAAGATCCTTAGGCAGAAATCTATTTTTGTTAATCCAATATTATCTCTGCCAAGGCATAATAAAATAATAAAGTATTTTGACTCAACTTTGAAATCATTTTGAGATAGCTAAACTAATTTTCACAAATGATACGATAGATAATAAACATTTTTCTTAATAATAAAAGACGAACTCAATTCTCTGTAATTGGGAACTAGAATTTTCTCATTACGGTAAAACGTCCACCCATGGCTAGGACCCCAGTTATTGACAGTATATGACAAATATAGGGATTTCTGGTTTTTTTGCACCATGATTGATAATATTTTGTTTTTAAATAGCAAGTAACTATTTGGATAAGAGACTTGTTACCTATTATTCAACAAATATAAGAAATTTTAAGAATAACCTTTGTTTCCATCCTGATCATTATTTCCATTTCATAAGATTTCGAAATATATAGACAAATTTCTTAAGCTGGTGTAGATTAAGCGTTTGATCTTACGCGATTCTTTTTTTTTCATTTGATTGAAACAATTTGTAATTTAAGATTCTTTCATCCTTTAGGGTCTGATTCAAAAATGTTAATCTCTAAGTCTCCTAGTTTTACTTCGTACTTTTTCCAAATTAAAAGATACCATTTTTAATGCGTGGAAAATTTTGATTCAAAACGAGTAAAATTTAACGATTTTTACTTTATCAATTGCAAATCTAAGTTTTTCAAGCATACAAAATATTTAATTTTAGATCCTAAAAATACTACTATTTCACATTTAACAGTAATTAAGTGTGGAAAGCTCCAAGAATTTATTTTTCCATATTCATTCTACAGGTATTAAAATAATTGGGTCATTTCAAATTAACTGGCATACTTGCGGGTGCATATCTCGGCAATTATTGGATCGAAAATTTGGAAAAAAATGTAAATCATTTTTCAGGACACTTGCTCCACTAACGGATGGACAAATAAACAGACATACAGACGGACAGATGTTATCGACAAAACTTGATTTTTGGCTTCAGGTGGTCTCAAAACGTGACGATCTGTTGAAAAACTGAATGAAATTTCGGAAGATTCTATTACTTTCTCAATCATAAATGATGATAATTTCGATCTTAAAAGAAGAATTCAAAATAGTGGCTGGAATTTCATAATTCGTTCTGCCGTGAAAGGTGGCGTCTGTTGTTATAACTATTATAAATAAACTCACTTATTTTGCATTTTTAAACAGAAAATTTGAGACCATCGCAAAAACATTACAGCGCATACTCATCCTCATGAAAAGGTATTTAATTTTCCATGAAACTAGTAGTTTCATGTGAAATTTTACCTGGTTGGTTTCTATAAAATGTCCACGTTTTGAAACCGCCTGAGTCAGAAAAAAACATTTTTACGCAGGGGACTGTCTCTCTACCTGTCCGTAGTCTGTAGGCACGATAACTTTCGAAAGACTGATCAGATTGGATTTAGCTTCGACACATGTTTTTAAGGCATAAAAAGAAGGAACAGGTTTGTTAACCAGACATTTTAGACCAACGGTTCTGGTTTTATTCATCGAAAATGATCTTTAAGAAATCAAAAATGCCATTTTCCAGGAAAACTGCACGAGATATGGAAAAAATGTTGTAAAGAAAAATTGTTCATCTTAAAAAGATTAACAGATTTTCTTCGAATAATTTTTTTGTTAAGATACATATTTTTCGTTTCAATTGTGAAAAATGCCATTAAAAAAAATCCATTCTTCGTTAACAAATAAAATTGAAAATTAAAAAAAAAGTTAGGTTTTCAGAAAATCAATACAAGATTTAAAAAAATAAATAGAAAGAAGTTGTCCATTCAAAAGATAGAAAAAAAACGTGAATTGAGACAAGTTTTTCACCAAAAAAGGAACGAACATTGTTTTATCAATTATTTATAGACAATTATTTATAAGACAAATTAAATTCAGGGGAAAAAGACACAAGGTAATATGAAATGTTCAATGATAAAATTGTTTGCTTAAATCTGATCTCAAAATTTGCTTTGCACCTTTTTTCCGCTACAAATGTGATGAGAATGTGTTCGTTAAAGCTGGAGGAGCTTCAACAAAAGAGAATTCACAATCACAAAATTTCAATCGTCGATGGTTTGACCTAAGATTTTAAAGGTCCTGTTCAAAAATGTGTGATGCAATTACCAGGATATATAGTAGTGCAATCGGTGTACACAATTAGTTCATTAAAACTATTTTACAATCAGAGACCTTAAAATCATACTTGAAACTCTATCATTTTATTCTCGAACTATACGTAAGAAACTGTGGTGGACGTAGTTCAAGCGAATTTTGGTGACAATTTGACAAGAATAAATGAAAATTAATAGAGTTCCAAAAGGACATATCCAACGTTTTGACGATTCTTTCGGAGAGACAAAAAAAGTTCTCAAAAACATCATTTTTAATTAGCGAAAAAAAAAATTTTGAGATACTTAGGTGCAGAAATGATGCATGGAAAATTATATTGGGAAATGTCATTGTGTTCCAAGAAAATGAAGGGAAAGCGCAAGTTTTCTCATCTTTGGGCAGTACCAAAAAATTCAATTTTCAATATTTTAAAGGAACAAAAATTTAATTTCTTGTTATCGAGCTACTGAATTGATATATCATAAGTTCGAACAATGTTATTGAGTTCAGACTGAATGAAGGGAGAATTTCTGTTTACTATTATTTTTACAACTTTGGACGGTAAAAAGTTGCAACAGGTTGAAAAAAAATTGAAAAACTGATTGAAAGAAAAACAAAAAAATGTTTAAAATCAAGAGTTTAGGAAAATTGCAAGAAAATTCCAAAAATGATATTACAAAAAACATTTTTTCTACAATGTTCATCAGAAATTATGTTATTCTTGGAGCCAATAATTCAATTTTTGAAAAAATGTTGTATGCGTGTTTTTGCAAACCCTCCATTCAAATGTTGCTTACTGCATTTTTTAATAATTTCAATTGACCTACTTTCAACGACTCTTCTGTGTGATAATACCAAATTGTCGTTTTCTCTTTTTCACATTGAAACCTTGATTTTCACAGGAAACATTTTAAGGAGATTCGAGGCTAGACAGTCCAAATTTGGATACTGAATTTAAAATATATTATTAAAAATATGGAATAGGTTTTCTGTGGAAATTTCAATAACGCCAATAATTTCCGCAAAATTCAATTTTGAAAATGATTACTTTAATGAAGTATTCTATCATTATGTCTCACTAAGTGGATGGAGTTGAAATTTGCATAGCGTAGATGTGTTGTACAGAATTACGATAATGTCGGTGTACATGTATAGTAAGCAAATTCTTATGAAAATGATTTTTTCCTGATAATACAATAAAGTTTCTCTTTTATCGACTTCATATAATTTTTTTGTCTCTCTTCATATATACATATAATTTGGCAAGAATAGTTATAAAATTTAAACGTTAAATATTAGTTGAAGTGTACGGAATTTGATGTTAAAGCTGTAAAAACCAAACAAAATTTTTGTAACCTGCTTTATTTTGCAACAAGGAGAATTTGAATATCTTGACACTTAACACATGAACAACTGAAACTGGTAGATGTTTGAAAAGTAAACATGTTTGAGAACTTATATGTAATATTCGTTATAAAAATAAATTAATAAAAATATTATGTTACATTTTAGGTTAAAATGAAGAAGTATGTTAGATATTCTCAATTTTTTTATGAACAACGATTTTTATGTTGGATGCCAATGTGCACCCACTTTGAATATTTAGTAGCATATGGAAAGACAACGAAGCTATTCTCTCTAAGATTTTTTTCTAAGTATACGTTTCCTGCATTGAAAGAAATCTATTTTTTATTTAAAAGTTTGAAAGAAGAATGCATTAAATATTAGCAATGTTAGAAATACATTATATTTTGGATTGTTTCTTTTCCTAATGGAAAATATAATAATCTAAATAGATTGGTTCATAATCAACTATAAAAATCCTTTAATTTCGGAATATTATACCTTATCTTTCATTACCTTTAAATGATTTAAATATTTTAAAATATCTTATTCAAATATTATTAATCCTTAAATTTCTTTACTAAAATATTAACAATTTTACAATATTAATTCAAATTTTTGACTACATCCTGAAACATTTTTTTAAATTGCGCGGTTGGGTGCATTAACGGAACGGAGAAACAAGTTAATTGCCTTAGAGGCCTTTTTTAAGATAATAATTAGTGAAATTCCATTAATTATTAGTAATGTGCTAATCATTCAATTATTCAATTAGAGAAAACTAGAAAATTAAATCAGTAAAGATTAGTAGAAAATTACTAATTCGATTAGCCGAAATATTTACTCATACGATCATTGTGGAAAACTAGCAATTGTTTGGTGAAAACAAATAAATTTATTTATGGCTTGAAATATTATTTCAAAGAATGTTATAGATATGGGTAACGTGGAAAATATAGCAAAGTTTGATATAAGAACAAGATTGCGTGTAACAGTTTCAAATTCATTGAAAGAGTATAAGAAGGCAGTATTATGAAAAATGTAAATAGACTACGTGTCACCTCCACCAGCGTAACGTAATTACGAGTTATTGCTTCATAATTATTAAAAACAACAATTATTTACGCACTTAATCTAGGGTATAGACAGACCAATTGTCGAAAAATTAAGCTAACTTCACTCTCAGAAAAAATGTTCTTCAACAAAAAAAACTTTTTCTTGGATATAAATGAAAATTTCCGTGAATCAAACAAATTCTTGTTGAGTTTAGTTTTTAATTCTAACCAAAAATACGGATAAAAAAATTTTAATTTTGAGAAAAATATCTTCATGTTGCTTACCTACTTCAACATATTTTTTCAAAATTTCAAAAAAAATGTTCACCTGTGTTTTTGGTTAGATTTTCTTTCAGTTTTTTTCGAAAGTTGTCTCATTGCTTTTCACAATATATGTATATTTTGTTCATTCAAATCATATAAACTGTTTTCCATAAAAATTAAATTTTTATTTCACTTTCCCCTCCATAACTTAAAAAGAAAATGCGATTTCAAGGTTAATATTTCGGGAATGTTTATATCACATGAGCACCATATTACGGCGTTGAGACGCTTCTCATACGGGTGCAAAATTTATAGGTTTACTATCTTCCATAGATTGTTGACATTAAAATAATAATTTAAAAGTTGCCCCCGTATCAGACCCAAAATAATGGCCATAAGTTGATACCTATGTGACATAAAAGTTTCCAAAAAATTAAACTTGAAATCGCATTTTTTTATTTATGGAGGGGTACGTGTGGAAAAATCTTCTGGCGCTGGCCCGGCCCAGACCAGACCGTCTGGTTTCCAGTCTTGAGGCTCACCAGATAGTCTGGCCTGGATCTGGCCAAAAGTGTAACGTTTGCTACATTCTCATCATTTATAATTGAGAAAGTATTCCAATCGTCTGAAATTTCACACCTCTGTTTTTCAGCGGATCTCCACGTTTTGAGACCCCTCTGTAGCCGAAAATCACGTTTTGGCGATGGCGTCGATTCGAGCTTTCGCACACTTTTTTGGGTCCGAAAAGAAAGACCGAGTTCGTTAACTAGCATTCCTTGACCAACGGTTATGGTTTTATCCATCGAAAATACTATCCAAAAATCGAATATTCCAATTTTACGCCAAACGACGACAGATACTTGAAAAAAGTGTGAAATAAAAATTGGAGCTTTTCAAAATATCTACCATTTTTCTTATAACCATTTTTTTATACTCGTATGACTCGTCTTTTTCGTTTTATTCATTGAAAATTAATAAGTCGAAAATTCTAATTTTAAGCCAAACGACGACAGATATCTGAAAATGTTTAAAGAAAGAATTGTAGCTTTTTGAAAGACATATAATTTTATTTGTAACCATTTTTTATAAGACTTGTCGTTTTGGTTTTATTCATACAAAATACTACGCAAGAATCGAAAACTTAAATTTTAAGCCAAACGACGCTTTGGAAAACCAGATTTACCATCTCATCTGGAAAACATTATGTGACAACTAACAACGTCACCTTTTAGAGAGGTGTCTTTCAGGGCGACACGATGAGCCTACTTCTCTTTTGACTCACATTATTGCCACTATCTCTCGCACTTCGGCATTCCGAAGAGTACTTTTGCGGCAAACCTGGAAATCGAAAGAATAAGGTCACTCATTTTTTTTACACGGATGATCTTAAGATCTATGCTAAAAATAAAAAGAAATTACAACTAACTCCAAGGATTGTCGAGGAATACTCTCAGGAGATTGGAATGGAGTTGAAGCTGAAAAAATGCGCAAAGGTTTATTTGAAGCGAGGAAAACTTAATGGCTTCCCTGAAGACTCTGAGCTCGTCGACAGAAGCGTTATACGACACCTTGGCGCTGGAGAGTACTATACATTCCTGGGCGTGCCACAGAGCTGTATTCGGGACGTGACATCTATAAAGGAGACTCTCCGAAGCAGATACAAACGTCTCATCCGACAGGTTTGTTCTCCCGAACTGCCGGCGAGGAACAAAGTATCTGCAACGAACATGCTTGCCGTCCCAGTTGTACTCTATTCGTTTGGAGTGGTTTTATGGACGAAGGTCGAGCTCAGATCCATTGATAACGGGACACGAAAGGTTATGTGCATGAACAAAAGCATGCACCTCGCGGAATACTGAATCTTGAATGTCTTGAGACCCTCTTCTTAAAATGGTCAGGAAGCGTGAAGAAGTGGGCAAAGGAGCGTTTCTGAACAAAGCAACGGAGAAGGCTGCTTAAACACTCGACCTTGACTACAATATCAGGCGTGAGCAAAATGCATCAAAACTTGTCCATCTCGAGTACTCACTCCTAAAAGCCCGGATTAGGAAAGCACAGGAGAAAAAATTCCGTGAACAGCTCCTCGACAAGAGGATGCACGGCATCTTCGACAGAAATGTGGAGAATCAGTCGATGTCGTATGAGCTAACGTTTGCTTTCCTTAAATCACGCGGATTGAAGTCGGGCACGGAGGGTTTCATTTTGGCATGTCAAGACGGTGTTATTTCCACTTTAACATACCGTCGCCACATTTTGAGCCAAGACATTCCCGACGATAGCTGCAGAGCGTGTCATGTACACCTCGAACATCTAGGACACATGCTATCAAAACTGAAACGTCCCGACCCGTTATAGTTGTATTTAGATACAGAGAACGCGTTTCGGGGAAAATAAAAATTCCTTTTTGTGATAAAAAACTAGTATTTTTGTTGACGCGTATTCCGAAGCACAGAATCCTGGTCAAAGTCAAGGATGAAAAAAACAGGTATCATATACAAATATTTGGTAGAAAACGCATGTCTTTATTGGAAACTCTTATTTTTTGTTAAGAAATTAATCTTGTTTGTTCAAAATTCATCCATCTTTTTTGGTTAAAATATTAACTTTTACATGTTTCGTTGAGAATTCATTTCCTTTGATTAAAAACCCCCACAACTTAGTTTAAAGTTGAACTAATTTGTAAAAAATGCATTTTTTTTGGTTGAAAATTTATAATTTTTGTTGAAGATGCAACTATTTGGTCTTAAGAGTCAATTTTCTATTGAAAATTCAAGGGTTTCATAAAAATTCACATTTTTTGCTTAAAAATTCAAGAATTTAGTAAAAATTTAAATATTTAGTCGAAAATTGTACTTTTTTCGGAAATTCGTTCGCTTGAAGAAAAATTAATTTTTTATCTGAAAATTGTATTATTCCATTTTTTGTTGTATTTATCCTTTGTATGTTGAAAATTCAACTATTTGGTAGACAATGCATGTCTTATGTTGAAAACTTGTCTATTTGGGTAGAAAATTAATCTTTTTTGTTGAAAATTCATATTCTCCGGTAATTTAGAATAATTTTTTTATTATCACTATTTATCATTTATTATTACAAGAATTGACCGAAATGTCATTCTGTCCTACTTTTACCGAATTTATTGTAATGGCTTCGAAACAAATGTTCTTCAAATTTTCCGTGTGGCCAGTTTTATTTTATCTTATTTAGTAATTCTTGCGCTTTTTATGCATAATTATTTAAGTCAAACTAGACGGACAGAGGCAATTCGCTGGAATGAAATATGAACAGAATTTTTTTTTGCTGAAAATGCTCGGGTGGACGTTCTAATGAAACACGAAAAACCCCCAGCAGATCTGTTATACCGTTGCGTGTATTGTTAATTGTCAATAAAGTGAAAATTAAAACGATTTTTAGAGATGTTTGCTTAGATGGTTGATATTAGAAACCTTGGTAATTAACAGTTTATAAGATATTAAATGCTTAATTAGAGTAGTGTGTTTTTGGAGAAGCCTGCGACTTTTATGTAATAAATATTTACAAAATCATATACAAAATATGCTGAGCTTATATTCCTTGCAAGATCTTTAAAAAAGTGAAAGTTTGAAACAATTTAAAACATTTTTTCTGAAATTCGAAATCTAAAAATGGCAGAGTGGAGGGGTAGGTAAACAATAAAAATTGTTGCAACAAAAAAAGATAATTGTTCTTCAAGGAAAAGAACTTTTCAGATTTACACAAAAACATTTACAATCTTAATAAAAAATTGTTGTGAACAATAATTTCTTTCATACCTGCAGTTGTCTAAAAAATCTGAAACAAACATTTGGTTAGCACCACTGGGGAAGGAGCATGAGTTTTCTTCAAAAACAATATGATTTTTATGGTTTGAATAACAATTGTGTAAATAATTTGTTTTAACATTTGAGTTACATAAAAATTTATTGCATGGTGAATTTGTGAAGCTCTTCGCCTGGAGTGATTGCTAGAGAGATTAATCGGTGACCTCGGTCGGAGCAGTGTTGCGGACGTGTTTTTTAAACAAACTACACTGGAATTCTAGATTAATGTAATAATCTACCCCCCCCCCCTCCCCCTTATACCGCTTCATACAATTCCCTTCCTCACTTTTCTGGTCTGATCCCCGGCTAGAACCAAGTGAGTTACGCTTACCCCGAAAGGGATATGGCTTGATGGTATAATAATAAAAATAATCCATTTGAAATTCTTTTTTCAGAACTCAATGGAAAGGAAGGAATGCTCCGAATCATCTCTTCTAGTTATAACCCGTCTGGATAACCATTAGGACATGATATTAAATATTTTCGAGATCCCTAGGGTGCAAAAAAATGATTAAGCGGAGAATATCATGTAGGAGTGTGGAGGAGGCTGGTGCTGGGAATAATCTATGATGGCGTACTTTATCGAGTATATCAAAATGAAGAGGACCGATATCCAGTTATGATACATGAGAAAGATATACGGAATCCTATGATTCACGTGATTTATGTGCTTTACGGTACTGTGACACGAAACACCATGGACGAGCGGGGGCCGGATCTGGGGGATGTAGTAAGGCGACTGTGTCATGGTCGACAGTCGTTAGGCTTGCAGCCGGCAGACCCTGCCCCTAATCCTGCCGAACGCATTGAAGAGCTGGATGATGAAAGCCTGAGCCTCATGGTGTACTTTACTGATGCCATCCTAGAGTTCGCAGATCAAGAACCATCAATGAGAAACGGTCTGCCGAAATTTAGAGTCAAAAAGGACCTTCTTCGTTTAGTTGGCCGCTTGAACACCGAGATACTGCCTCTATTCTTGCAGCAGGATATGAGCTTGCTGCATGTGCAGACTCTTGCATATTGCGCTGCGGTCGTGTGTGCCAGGATGATGAGCATAAAACTCAGAGGCCAGGTTACTAACAAGAACGCCCCAAAAAAGATGTCAGACCCTCCATGGAAGTTTCGACTTCCAGGCGATATGAGTAAAACAAGAGCAAAACTGGGACTTTTGTACCAATTTCGAAAGGGCAATCGGTCTCAGAGACTGACTCGCAACGTGGAGGAGATCCTTCGCCCAAAAAACATAAGTTCAAGAACATCTAAGAACCTGAACGAAGTGATTGAATATCTTAATTAGAGGCTCGTAGTCCTGTCAGCGCGACTGTGAAGATTTAAGAAAGCAGTTGCGAGAAGGAATAACAATAGGACTTTTTTGGCTGAGGGAAAACGTTCCTATTGCGGACTGGCAGATGGCAAAAACAAGACTTAAAATTATTGTGAACCACCTAGGGCCGAGAAAATTGCCAGATATTGGTCGAGCATCTAGGATACTAATAGGTCAAGTCAACTGGATACGACGTGGCTCCATCAAAGGACAGAGTTACACGGTTGCCTGGGATTAATAGTCTATCTATCATAGCCTCCGATGTGACTCGTATCCTAAAGAGGGCTAATAACTGGAAAGCGCCGGGTGTGGATGGGTTGCACAGCTGCTGTCACAAATACCCAGAGGTTCTGCACCCCGCTCTTGCTGGGGCCCTTCAAAACATCTTGGAGAATTCAGATTTGGTAGTCCTAGTGATTACCGATTAATTATCTGTCTCTCGACTCTCTATAAGTGTCTCAAGGCTATCATTTCTTACTTTGTCTATAAATATTGTAAGGAGAACAACGTCCTCTTTGAAGAAAAAAAGGTTGCTGTCGAGGTTCCCGTGGCTGCAAGGACCAATTCACGGTTGACAGTGTGGTTGTGTTGCATGTGAAACATCACCAACGCTATTTGCACATGGCCTACATTGACTACTAACAGGCGTTTCCCTCAATATCCCACGATTATTTACTTGAGGTCCTTAAGGGGGTCTTCTAGTTTCAAGCCACGATTTCGAGCCAATTTTTGGAAATTTACTGCAAAGAAACTGCACATGATAACTGGAAACGGTATTTTGCTATTTATTGATACATTCTTCAAATCCAGGAAATGACATTTAAGAAAAATTGTTTTCACACCCGCGACCTTGGAGCATCCTTGACCGCACCACTGCAAATATGTCACTGTTGACTTTGTGGTAAGGCTTCAGCTATTTAAATTGCATGAAACAAAAAAAGTGAAATATGACTTTAATTATGATTAAATTGGCTAGGTCAGGACACAGGGGATTTCAAAAATTTTGAAATCTCTGCAAATTCCCTACTTCATTACAGAAAAAAATTTTGCGACCTATTTTTCTGAGCTTGTGAAAGTTGTAAATGATAAAAAAAAATATTTTTAAAAAAGCTTATGCCCTGACCTATGCTATGGCAGGACACGTTTCTCATAACATCTAGATTCAAAATGTGCAAAAAAATCTATTTTTTAAAACCTCGAAGCTAGTCCTATGGGTTGAAAGTTGATGTAGGACTGGCTGAGTCTCAACTCACTCACCTCCTGTACGTGGACGACATGAAGGTTTATGCAAGCTTAGAGCCGAAACTGAACAGCCTGCTGAACATCTTGCTGCAGTTCTCCTATGACGTCAGCATGTCTCTAGGTTTGGAAAAATGCAGAAAGCTGCATTTGCCCCGTTGAGACATAAATGCTCCACTGATACTAAGTGACCGGGTTCTGATTGAGGCGATGACTAATGAAGAATCATACAGGCCCCTTGGCATATTGCAGGCGAGGGGTCCGCTCCACTCTGCAATAAAAAAGGAGCTTGAGATTGCTTTTTCGAGTCGCCTTAGTCTGATTCTGTCGCCTGGCCTCAGTGCGAAGAACATCACAAAGGTAATCAACACCTATGCCATTCCTCTCCTAACATACTCCTTTGGTTTGATCACCTTGTCTATGCCTGACCTCGAGAGGCTTAATAGAATCATCCGCGTGAAAATGTCTGAGAAAGGACAGCTGTATAAAGAATAGTTCTGCCACGCAAGCTTGGAGGCAGATGGATCTTGGTTGTTCGTCAATTGTGTGACTCTCAGGCTATGCAATTGCGCGAATATTTACAACACATGACTAACATCTCACTCTGCGACTACATCTGTAGAGTTAACCTGTATACCCCCTGAAAACTTGCAGCTGTTGATTTCCAGAACATCGGAGATCTCAACGCTGAACAGCTAGCTGCTCAGTGGTGAGGTAATCAGCTGTACAAGCAACACCCACAAAGATTAGATTCTCCTTGCGTGGATAGTGATGCTTCAAACCTTTGATTAAGGCGGGGAAACCTCTTTCCGGAGATGGAGGGGTTTATCATTGCAATCCAAGACAGGGCAATCCAGACGAGGAATTACCAAAAACACATCCGCAGTATGGCGGCAGTTATTGACAGATGCCGCCTTTGTGGAGATCCAATTAAGAACATTGAGCACATTACTAATGGCTGTACGATGCTTGCCTTGCAAAAATACACGCGCAGATTTAATGATGTTTTTGGGATTATTCACCAACAAATTTCCTTGAATACTGATTTACGAGAGAGATTCGAGCCTCAACACAAATATAGCCCAGTTAAAGTACTAGAGAACGAATATCATCTCCTCAACTGAAACAGGACTATTCCGAGTGACCACCTAGTCAGACACAATCGACCAGATCTCCTCTGGTTGAATAAACTTGCCCAACGCGTGAGAATAATAGACATACGCGATCCCCTTAACAATAACATAAGGCTCCGATATACTGAGAAAATACAGAAATACTCGGAGCTGAAGCAGGAGATCCTCACCGCGTGGAGGATGAACAAGGTCACCATCCACCCGGTCGTGATCTCCTTCACTGGGAACGTGCATGCGAGGTGCGTACAAATGTTGGATGAACTGGGAGCTCGAAATTCGCTACATCTAATTCAGAAGACGTATTGCTGAACACGTGCCGCATCGTCCGGAGTTTTCTGGGCGTGAACAATGATATCGGCTAAAATCATCTTCTATGGACATCCTGCGTACACGGCAGATGACTGTGATAATGACATTTTTAATTTTTGACTAATAATTTTTTTATTTTTTTGTATGTGTGTATGTCCATGTTCGTGTGTCAAGTTGTGTTTGTCTCTCGCCGTTTAATGTAAATAAAATCAATATTTTGAATCGTTGGTCTCAGTCGTTGGCATTGAAACTAGCGTTTGTAAGAAAGCCGGATCCCTATAAATGGACACTTCTGTATGAATGTTGGATCCCTGTAGGGCTCTCCAGGATGAATCTTTGGATCCTTATAAACGAACTCTCCAGTATGAATTTTGGATCCCTATGGACGTGCTCTCCAGGATGAATGTTGGAACCCTACATACGGGCTCTCCAGAATGGTATAAAAAGTCCAAAAATACAAAGCTCTTCTATCCTTAAAAAGCTTTTATTTCGAAAACATCGTCCGAATTCAATGAATAGTGCAGACTAAAAATAGATTTGATCACAGAAACTTCTTTGTTTCAATGTGCTATCTCAAACTGACACAGCAGAATGATTAAAAAAAATTGTTATTCTTACATGTTCATCTTATGGGAGAATTCAAGTGTATGGGGCGATGGGTAAGTATTAATCGATTTGACTTAAATTTGGAGAACTTCCTATTTTTGGACATTCGAAGCAATATCGCGATAGAACGATTTCCAAAACAAATAGTCTATATAAGGACCAGCCTAATCGACAAGAGATAGGACAAGGGACTAAAATAAATAGGCAAAAAGGCTGAATTGATAAATAGATATAAAACAATAGAAGAAGATAGACAAAAAGCAAAGGACACCTAAGATAGAAAAAAGGGAATTGAAAGGGATCTCTCTTAATTTGAATCAGTGGAATTCCACTCAGTATTAGTGAAATACTTCCAACTATTTGAATAAGTGAAACTTAAATTATGCAAATAGCCAGAAGTACGTTACTGATTTTGAGTTAAATTCCACTAAAAAGCAGTGTATTTTCACTGATTGGAATTTAGAGAAACAGGTATGAATCTGGATTGACAAAGAGGTAGAAAAGAATAGACAGGGATAGGCGAAGAATATAGAAGTGGGAATTAAAAAGAGATAGTATTAGAACTATACTGGCAAAGAGGTCGAAAAAGATAGACGGGGATATGCCAGAGATATACAGGTATGGAGAAAAAGGAATTGAAAAATAGACGTAAATCTGGATTGAAAAGGAGACAGAAACAGATAGAGGGGGTAGGCGAATAATATAGATAGGGGTAGAGAAGTGAGGATGAAACGAGAAAGAAGTAGAAGTATACTGACAAGAAAATAGAGAAAGATAGAAATAGAAACAGATATAGCTGGACAGAAAAGAGATAGAATGAAGTAAAGCTACATAAACAAGTGATAGGAATGGATAGACGAGGTTAAAAGGTTGGGATAAATTTTACTTATTCGTTTCTATCTCAGGCATAGAAAATTATTATTGATGATAGGATTTTTATGTTTTACTTTCCTCAGGGAAGAAGTGGTAACACTGAACATAGTGAAATGATCAGTTTTACACGTGATAATAAGGAAAAGGGGCCAATTACTGAGTATGAAAATAATTTCTAGAGATAAGAATTGATTAATCTATATACTAACCATTAATATTTATTTTTGTGAGTAACAGGCTCTGGGTATTTCTTAATTGAGACTCTGAAATAAACAATCAAAACTAAGTGTCAAAGTAGTGAATGTAGGAAGAATTTAATGTTCGAAATGGACATAATAGGAGCGTACTCGATGATTGTTGTTTGTATCTATATATTCTATCGTTAGAAAATCTAATATTTTTATTTAAAAAATTGGCTAAAATTTTGCAATAATTATGGTTCATACCGGGTGGCGAAAAAGTATGGAAACCCGTAGAAATCTCTGTATTTTAAAAAAGAACCAAGGTATAACCATACCCTAGGTATCTTTCAACGAGGAATCCAACGGTGACCTTGGATTTGACCTTGAACCCCATTTTCAAGTTCATTTCGAGGTCTCTTAAATTGATTGATATTGTACTTTTTTAAGATTTTGTGGACTAATTTTGACCCTGAAATATATTTTTCCGTAATTTTTACTATGAGCGAACACTCGATCGTATAGATAACCGGTAATTTCTCATAACCATAATGTTTTTTTGCAGCTCTCCTTTGTGAAACCACTTTACTTTAAGTCAAGAAAAGATTTCAAACGTCTTCCAATCTTTGTGAAATTTTCAAAATCTTTGTCAAATATTTTTAGTAAACTTAAAGTTTATCGAAGATGTTTACACATTATTCTTTCTTGGTTCTTAGTTTACGATGTATGTACTAATTATTTCTATCGCCTTTTTCCTAAGTTTCTATCTTTTTTTTTCATTTTCATTTACTGAACTATTATTACTGAATTTGAATAATACTCGTAATTTGTTATATTATTGACTATGTATTTCTATAAAAATTTGTACTAAGAATCCGTATATGATGGCACATTTTTCAGAATCAGAAGATCTTACTTACACCATCAGCAGGTGGGAACATAGGTGTTAATACGCGTCGAGATCTTAGATTGTTTTTCTACAATTACAATTTGTACAGTTTCTAGAATTATTTAATCCGTACTGTGAGAAGGTGCATATGCGAAGCATTTCATATTGAATTAAATTTGATTCAAACGTTGATTTATTCAATATTATACCCTATATCCCTAGATAGGCATAGTGGCAACTGAACTCACTAGAAACACCCAAAATTGGTAGTTTATGGACGGCCTCTGCGCTACCACTCAAATGGATACAAAGGAGGAAGCTATTTGACGTGTACTATATACCTCATTTCAATTTATAAATACTAATGAAATAGTGACATTTTGTAGCTTCCAAAGAAGAAGAAAGACACTTTTCACTAAACCTTCTTTCAAGCAGTTTCCTTGATTCAAGGAAAATGAGAATCTTTGTTTTATGCCCATTTTCAGTAGCAGTATTTTTATTTCCAATTCAAATACTTTATATAAACCATACTTTTTTAGCTTACATAAATATTAGAGATATTAGGACCGATTATCTAGATGTTCAAACTCAATATTTAAACTGTAAAATTTTTCAAACTGAAAATCCTTTCGCTATGAATATATATTTAGTACTTGAAATTCATGTTTTAAAATTCATTCATTTGAAATTATTTTTTCAGAAGTCAGTGGAATGCTCTCAATCGCCTCTTCTAGACTTAACCAGTCTGGACCTAGTACCTGATATGAAATATTTTATAAATTCCAATAAGCAAATAAAACGACTAAGCGGAGAATATCATCTAGGGATACAGGAAAACTGTGCCATGGGAATACTTTACGATGGCATGCTTTGTCCAGTATTTAAAGAAGAAAAGGACCGCCAACCAGTTACACTCAGAGAAAAAGTTGTCTTGAAACAAAGGGATTGCTATGCACTCCTGCCTGTTTTGTTTTGAACGACATAAATATATTTTTTACAGAAACAGAATCATTTGACTGCAAGATAAGGTGAAGTTAGTGGCATAAGAAAAATGTTTGGTGCAAAAAGATTCCTGTTGAGACAAATGAAAATCCTCTCAACCTTAAAACGAGGAAATTCCATTTACGGCAAGAAACATCCTTTTGTCACAAGAGGAAATTTCACTGAGTGTAATAGACGAAATTTTCGCAGGTTCAAGAAGCCAGACTGTACGTAGCATTTCCCTACTATCCACAGAGTGGGGTATTGCGGCTGCCATATGACAGGCGGTTTAAATGTAATCTTTGTTGAATAAAAAATATACAATACATCAATAACTAATTCATTTTCGAAATCGTATTTATAGCCTTTGATGTAAAATGTCTCCTCTATCCCAAATATTAAAATATTGTTTTGTTAATATTTTAATTCAAAATTATTGTTATGTTAATATTCAAATTTTTAAATTGAATGTGCTTTAATCAATGTAAATATTGCTGATAACTTTATTAATTTTTTACAAGTTTTGAATTTATAACCATTTTCCGTTACCAAATACTACTCTAATAATAAGTAATAAAGATTTTAGTATAAAATGATTTTTTATACAAAAAAATGATACACTGTAAAATAAATTGTTGGTCGTAAAAAAGTATTGTTTCAAACTTTCATGTCCTACAAATTATTCCTAAATTAGAAAAAAATTCTATCATAATTTGGTTCAGTTCTGCAGAATTGGTAATTAAAATTTTTTAAACAACACTTTTTTGCAACTAATCTTTCGCATCTAGAAGATTTGAAAAAAGTATTCTCCTCCTTCCTAAACAGTTGTACCAAAATTTTTAGACTTTTCCGACTTGCTCAAGTTACAAATTTGTTTCAGAAACTATCTAGGGGCTGTTAAAGAAATACGTGGGAGGGCGGAGGTAAACATTGCCAGATTAAAACATTACGTATTTTTGAACGGCTCCCTAGTGGTTGGCAAGAGCCGAAATTTGGAAAAAAGACTAGATGGCGACCGGGAAAATTTGAAAAAATGAATAATTTTTCCATTTTCAATGGAAGCCTCTCAAATTTGGCAAGACAATTAAATTTGTTTTTAGAAACCGCAATTTTAAACAACTCTAAAAATTTCCTCGTTCTAGAAATCTCTAACTTAATTACATCCAAAATTTTATGATTTAGAATCGTCTATGAAAATCGTAGTATCTATTCAAATAAATTTTTGCCTATCAACAAGGCAGCTTCCTCAAATATTTAAAACGATACGGCTTAAATGAGAAGGTGATATTTCGATTCTAATAACGTGAGGCGTATTTATTTAGAATTTACGGTATCTTCCTCAATTATTTATTATTGCAAAACGGTAAGGCTTAAATGAGAAGGTGATACTTCGATGCCAATAACGTGCGGCGTTTTTTTTTTATTCACGACCCCTCCTCCTCCTTTATTAGATACCGCAAGATTAGTTCTGAGCCGCCTACCTGTCTAAAATCTTACTAAGATTCTATTTTTCTTTTATAAATGTAGACAATGAAGATAAATATAATTTGGGTTAATCAAATAAATCTGAAAAAGTGGAACTAGCAAGCAATACCAATTCCACAGATTTTTTTATTCCTTGCGTAAAATATTTTTTACATTGGATCTTTCACTTTCCCTCTCTCCCCTCATAGGGAAAGTAATATTATACTGACCCCCGCCCTCCCCCTTTTTCGAAAAAATTCCTAAGAATAGAACAAATGATATTTTTGACAGTGTAAGTAATACAGATCAATGATGACGTAACATTTTATTATTTGCCTTTTAACATTATATGGATCTATCCCTTAATGCCATTTTTAAGCTTTCGTCAAATTAATTTTACAAATTAGGTATTGAATCCCAACATCAAATTTTACTTTGAGAATATTTGAACCTTTGAGTAACTTGAATACAAAATATACAGAATAAGTTTAAATTCGAATGAAAAACTTACATTAGTGAAAAGGATATACTGGGGAAAAATGTACTTGAATTGATTTTATGATTTTTATAGTATAGGCAATTAAAATTATTAAGTTTTCATAAGCAATCACATTTTCCTCAATTCTTCTTGAAAGTTACTTTCAACCAAAAAAATTCGTAATATTTAAATTTGATTGATTTTGTTTCTAAATGGACTGAGATGATTAAGATCCCAAAAACTTAACATTATTCTTGAAATAATTGAAAAAGGTATAATGCTGAACAAACTTTATGAACTTATGAAAGTGATATCATATTATTATTATACTGCAATTATAAATATTAACACTAGCGGTTGATTTCTTTTATTTTTCTTTGAATTAATTTTTTTATAATAAAAAGCATGATGAAACAATAATTTTCCAGAGTTGCTATTTTCCTCCTTTATATATAATAATGAGACCTCGTTACTTGTGTCCCTGTATTTTGCAATATCATGATAAAATATGCAATAACAAATTTTTCCATCACGTTAATATTTGATGTGACACTATCAAATGACTTTTGAATGTTTAGTCAACAAATGCTTCAGTTTTATGGCATTTTTTTTATTTTCATTTTGCTCGATTAAATTGAGACACATTTTATCGTTTAGAATTAGTGGAACTACTTTGAAATACAATAAGAATTTTCTAAAAACGACTTGAAGACAAGATTGATTGAAAATTTGCAATTCATTTCGAATCTATTATTATTTGTACTCCAGATGCATAAATGCAATAATAACAAGAAATGAATAATCATTATCTCCCTAGAAAAATTTCGTCGTTCTAGAAATTTCTAAATTAGTTTTATCCAAAATGTTATGATTTACAATTGTCGGATAAGAAAATCATAAAATCAATTTGAATCAGTTTTTAGTCATCATCAATGCAGCTTCAATATAAGAGTAATTTTGGAATTTTCGTTCTTAGAATTTTCGACCCATCCTCCCACTTTTTTCGAAAATCGTAAGATTCGCTCTGACCCGCCTTGGTCACTGAAACTTTACAGAGACTTAATTTTTATTTTATAAATGCAAATAACGAACATAAACATAAATTGGGTTAATCAAATAGACCTGAAAAAGTAGAACTAGCATGCAGCACCAATTCCACAGATGTTTGTATTTGTTTTTTTTACCTTCCACTCCCTTTCATAAGACACCGTAATATTATACTGACCCTCCGCCCCCCATCTATACAGAGAAAATTCCTAGCAATAAAAAAAAATTAACATTATAACATTATATGGATCTTCCTGTTAGTGCCAATTCAAATGGAGAAAACTGATTTAAGAAATGCAAATATCTCGATGAACAAATTTCACATCTCCAATATGCCCTACATAGGTAAGATTATTTCTAATGACGAAAGCGATAACGACTAGTATATATTATAAAAAATCTTGTAGAAGATCCATCACGAAATTCTTCATACATTACTTTCCTCTATTTAGAGAAAATGAGAATCGTCATTGGTACTCTATTCTTCACCTTATCGATTTTCCTTGATCCTGTTCCTCAATGATATTATCAATATAATATTATTAGGACACTTATTTTCTGAGGAAATGAAAATTTTGAGGTTTTTGCGGGTATCATCTATTTCGATGATTTATCGTTTTTCTTATTGGTACACTCTAGGTGCTATGCTACATATGTACAGGATAAGGGATGCGGAAAACCGCTAAGGCGATGAACAAGGTACCAATAACGATCCTCATTTTTTCTGAATAGAGGCTACTGATTTATGGAGAATTTCGTGAACAGTGTTACCAATAATAAATAATATTCTACAAAATAGAATTAGAAAAAGGTTTATTTGAATCGAAAAGACATTTTCTGAGTTGAATATAATCAGTAATGTACACTACCTATTGTGCGTCCATACTTATGAAAAAATCTTATTAAAAAGATCGCATTATCTTATTAAGTGCATTATTCTAGATTTATTATGATTATTTGTATATCAGTAACGATTTTTACTTGATTTCATTTTAAAACTGATAAATATGACTTGAACTTAGCGAAGTTTCAAATTTTTTCCATCACTTTCCTGAAGCAGATAAGGAGTTGAATGTTGAGAATGGAAATTGGCTAACGTATTGAGAAATGGCTTATTAATTTGTTCTTTTAATTTTTATTACTGAAAATTCTGAATTCTGAACTGAAAATTCAGTCAATGTAAATGTACCATCCCGAGTAAAAATTCTTCGACTCGTTTTCAACTTGAATTGCCCCCAATCAAGACATGCTGAAGTCGAAAAGTTCGACTCCAGCATGTATCCATATTGAGACTGAGCCAGACTTCAATTTATGTCTTGGAGACAAGTTTCTATGTCTTGAAGACATATATTTATATCTTGGGCAAAGTTGAAGCGTTTTGTTATTTTATCTTGCCTCATCTGTAGAATCGGCAGTGCGCTGATATCACTCGGGAGCCTAGTGTGCCTTGTCCTTCGAGTCAATCTATTTGCTCTTGCCAGTCGGCTTATCGCGTGTACCGCTCTAGCGGTTTTCGCAACATGTAGGGGTTCTTCACAGAGCATAAATCCTACCGCCACAATGAGCGTAGTCCTCATTGCTCCATTCAAACCCCTAAATGATAGCGTTTGTAATCTTCGCAGCCTGTCCTGCATTATTTTAAGTTTCGCCAGTGGCCAGCAGACCACAGCCGCATGTAGGAGCCTGGCTTTTAGGACAGCGAAGTAGAGCCATGCAAGCATTTTAGACCCTAGACCCCACGTCAATCCAAAGGCTCTCCTGCACATCCAAAAATTCGTGACAAAATTCCTGCATTGGGTCTCCAGGTGATTTGCCCAGTTCAGCTTGCTATCTAGGATTACTCCCAGATATCTAACTGAATCTGAAAACGTCAATTCCCTCCCGCAAAATACAGAAGCGTCAACTTTTCAAACTTTATCATTTTTTTCGAAAATGACCAGGTTGGTCTTTTCTGAAGTTACCATGAGCCCTGAGATATCGCGCCAGAGCTTCCAGGGGGCGTGTTTACATACAGCGGGATTACACGTGGTGTCCAAAAGTCCCCGTTAAGGCACCTCCTTTGAGACCCTAGCCTGTCCGCCTTTACTCAGGGGGTGAAGGCCGGGATGTTGAAGGATTTTTTAATCGTGGTACCATTTAGCCCTTGATACAACGAACACATCGTAGCTTGGAAGCATAAGAACTTGCGCCATCGTTATTTTAGGAGGCTTTGCCATTACACCCTGGAAGGATCCCTCCTTAGTGTAGGTCCCACTGACTAGAGTCCGTCAGTTCCCCAGAGTAGCTACACCTCGCGATGCAGCCTCTCTGGTTGACCTATCCAGATCTATAGTCCAATGATACCCATGAGCCCTACCATCAACTACAAGGTCCCGCGATCACTAGGGAGAGAATTATACGTATACTCAATCGTATAAAAAAAAATAATGACCAACGATACATGCTAACGATATATCATTTTGTCACTTTTTGTGTTTGCCTGTCGTTGTTCTTGTTCTTGCCGTTATCTTTGTCGTCGGCCTCGTAGGTCTACCGGATAACTTTTAAAAGACTAATGGAGTTAAGTTACGCTTCGGCACACGTGTTCAGGAATCAAAAGGGAAGATCGTATTTGTTAACCAGTACTTTTGGGCCGACAGTTCTGGTGTTTAACACACACAAAAAATAATGAAAAATCAAAAATTCCATTTTGCGATTAAACTAAGCAGGAGACAAATAAAGCCTCCTCCAGCATACACAAAGTGGAAGAAAAATAAATTCTGGTCGTAAATGAACAAGGAAAATGAGGCAATTGGATACAAACACCATCCCAGTCAGCTCTTTTCACATTAAAAATGTCTAAGTGCTTGCTAATCTGAAGACAGTAGACGTTGTTCAATACGTCAGTGACGTCAAAAAAATCAAGTAATGAATAATCGAACTGCGCTTCGGAAAATTCTTAGCCCCATGAAATTGCCAAGTCAGTAGAAACTGGCTTTACGAGGGCACGGGAGCGAAAAAACTTCAAATTTTATGCGAATTCTGAATGCTCGAGCGGAAGACGTTGCTTAGTTATATTCGTGGCTCTGAAGGAGTGGTCACAAGTGGCTCTATCATTATGTGCAAAACAAAATATTGGATTTCGTGACTTCAAAAGTTGATTCCAAACATCTGGGAGAAATCAAGAATGCCGATTTCTAGCAATACAGCTTGACGGAACCTCTGACTTTTCCAGAGTGGAACAAATTTCTGTGTGCCTTCGAGTTATGTCGAATGATCTCGTAGCAACCATATTTTATTCGAGTCTATTCTATGGTCAACAATATGATAGAAGTATTATGTACAGTGATAAAGGACGCCCTTTTATGTTTCAATCTGCCATTAGACCGTTTTTGCAGGCCAACGCTATGATGGGGAAGCGAATGTTTCAGGAAACCTTTCAGGATTACAAAGGCTAGTGAAAGAATTGGAATCTCGAGCGCTCTTTGTTCACGCAATGCACATTATTCGAATCTAGTTGTTGTGGTCATCAAGGACATCATTAGTTTTCTACAAGATAAAGAAAGATAATCAGAAACGATCAGAATTTGCTTTGTACTGTCCTACAAAGTAAACATTGCACGTTATATGTCGAATTGTAGAAGTAATTTCTTTAATTGAATTATTCTTGTATTTTACACGTGGACCGTCAGAATGAAGTCTCTCAGAACAGTCTTAATAAAGATCTACAGCGCAGAGAGTTGTACTTTGTGGATTCATACAAAAAGTGGCTACAGTACACAATGAATAACGTAGAGCACTGTGCACAGCAAAGTGAGCACCATCCGCTCTGCAACCAGGCAGCCTACCTAGCCAGACGTAGAAGGAATAAGACCAGGTTAGGCTGAATGGAGCCATCCTTCTGAAATAACCAGTAAGATGAACAAATTCAACGCACCGACTTAGTATGTCATGTAAGTGTATGTGTGTGTATGTTCATTATCTAAAATTGACCAGCGACCACCGAGCGAGAATCCCCTCGACATGGGGCATCGACGCAACGAGATCGCTAACTCTTTTCCAAGTCTTTCTCAGATTCGACTAGTGACCCCCAAGGCCAGTCCCCTTGACATGAAGCATCTACCTTAAGAGTTAATTAGCTTCTTTTGGGGGGGCCTTCAGTTCAAGGTGGGTTCCGAACCACCAAAGTCCCGGTAGAAGTATATAGAAATATTTCCATTGGTACCTGCTCAGGGATAGAATTCCAGTCCTCCTGAATAAAAGCCTGGAACGCTATCGCTTGAGCCACTGAAGGTCTTGACATTAAACTAATGTCAATGTTGAACTGTTATTTTGAATTAAAAATTTCCAATTTGAATTATGAAAAAGCGATACAAAATATAACCATATTATTAATTCATTTTAATTATTCAATTACAATAATCATAGTAATATTGGATATTACTTTTGCCCAAATGAGGATAAATATCATTCCTTGAGCAAAAATATTCTCAAACTTACGCAAAAGTTTTTTGAGCTTGGACAATTTGTGTTTTGTATATGAAAACACCGACCGAACCTTTTTCTACAAAAGAAATTAATTTTTGATTATAATTGTATTTTTAAATACATGTTTGCTAAAATCCGATTCACATTTGGTTCGCTTGCCCTACCGAACGCATGCCATCAAACTCCGAGTAAAGTTAAAACACCTTAGAAACTGTGACAATTAAGTTGAATTGAAGGAGGATAAATTGCGGCATTATTCCGTCGCTGAGCTAATTTCCTTGAAACAATGTATAAGTAGGAACTTAATTCTTGAATTAGTTATTAATTCATTTCAATAAATAATAGTTTTTATTGAAAAAAAAACAAAATTAATTGAGATATTACCGAAAATAAAGAAAAGTGAGTCCAAAAAGATATATTTTCCTTCGAAGGATTTCGAATAGGAAATGAATATACTGCAATTAACATTGCGCTTTATTAAATTATAGATATTATATTTAACAATATGTTCGGAGAAAGCCACTGAGACGAAACACAGAATACCAATCACGGCTCTCATTTTTTTTTTAATAAAGGAAACTCATGAAGTATATCGCGATAACAGTCTAATTAATACACATATTCTCGTAAACTAATCGCTATCTCATTTGTCATTCTACATTGTTTGTATTTCAAACACACTGAAGTTGCAAGAATTCTTTAGATTTATGACATTATTATTTCAAATCTAGATTGACCAAAATTACTTATTACGCACTAGAAAGATTACTTTTCTTTGTAAGAGATTGTAAAATTGTTATTTCAAGAAAATAATTTCAAGCTTTAGCATACATCTAAGTTCAAAATGGAATGCGGGCAAAAATGATTAGTAATGATGAAATGGTAAACTGATGTGAACTATTGTTGTTCAACAAATATTTATTCGTAAGTATTAAAGGGCTTCAAGTGGATTTCAAAAGTAAAGAGATCCTTGTTTGCAAATTTTTCTCACGGTAGTTTTTATCATAATCTATAATAAATAAAGACTTATAATATTCAAAACATATATTCGAAAAACAAACATGACGAAAATACGCCAAAATGTATATACATGACATATTGCCCGCGTATACTATTAAATTCAGTTATTCGGGTATCTCGACAGGACGAATATTTTCTGGCCCGTATAAGTTGTAGAAAAGATCGTTCAGAGGATCCTCTTTCAATATTGGCACAAACACGTTGGCAGTATCGCCATCTATGCGTACTTTTACTCTTCCATTGTTTTTATAATGAGACGCTCTAACAGTCATGATTGGACTCAAATGACCATTCATGATTACTCCAATGATATACTCTTGACCCATTTCCTTATGTGTTCCGGCATACCAAGTGCCTGCTCTTAAATGCCGTGGCATAGCTATGAAACCTTGGAAATGGCGAAGATTAAGTAGAATGGGAGCAGGATGAACTGCGTCGTCTTTATGTGGCTTAGCTAATTCTGTTAAAAGAAAGCATAAGTAAGAAATTAATGGTCCAAGAAAGATATATTTTTGTACGATTTTGAATAGAAAATATATCTTCGACCACATAAGGCTATTCTTAAAAATCTTGTGAAGTTATCCTGCAAATTTCATTTTATTTTTAAATTCTTCTTTGTAGTTATCCGTAATCAAAGTTTGATCAAAATTAACACTCCGAATAGGGTAATTATATCATTGAAAAATTCAAACCTATTTGATCCATAGTTACCTGGCTTGGTTCATAATTACCTCGGTTGACAGTACTCTAATTAATTTCGAAGCCAGAATTAAAATTATGATATTTACCAACATTATTGGAGAAATCCATTATGATAATGCTCAGAATAATACAGACAATCCTCATTTTTCCAAATTAGAGAACACTTGTGATGAATATCGATGCAAATTTTACGAATGAATAGTCTGTCAAACGTTTCAGTACATACGTAGCAATTTGCTATCTCATACGTCATTTTATAATATTTGTATTTCATTGAGTTAGATTTAAGACCTTATTATGTCAAATTTAGAGGGATCAAAACGTATAAGTTATTACACAATGGAAAAATCACTATTTTCTGAAAGGCATAATAACATTCAAATTTGATTCGAAACAAAAAGATAACAAAAATGATCAATAATATCGAGAAGGTAAAATAAAACGTCGACTTATGGGCAGATGTATATGTAAACATCTGTGTGGGACACAAAGTAGTGAATGCTGCAAAATGTGGTACAAGTTTCTCTATAAAATAAATCCCGGATAGAAATTAAAATTTTTTTTACAGGCCCTTTTTAGATTTTCCATTTTCAATCTAGGACCTAAAGCTGCAATCTATCGAGAGCGTAAGCGGAAACGTCACGCTCTGGTGTACATTATTTTCCTAAAATGTTTTCAACTTTATAAAATCAAGAACAAATCATACTACTAAAATCTGTGACAAATACGCAAATAAATGATAATATATAATACTTTCACGATGATTCATTATGATAAATTTAAATTTATCACGCAAATAAATATTACGTGATGTTTGAGTAATCGTACAACTTTTTACTGGTGGAATGGAAATTTCTCTCAGCTTATTCAAAGCTAACGTTACGGAAAATTCCGTCATGGTAGCACGGGCGCAATGCTTTACCTGTGAGTTTTCCCGAAAAATTCCGTAATTAACTTTGTTAATGAATTCTGGTCATATCACTACTGGTGCAATGTGTGAGGCCACAAAGTCAGCCTGGAGATTTTCTAATGCCGGTGAATCTTGATCAGTAATCACGCCAGAATTGAACGCAATACTTCTTGAAACCGAAGAACGAACAGTACGTCAGATCTTGACCGTACCAGACTTGGGGTTGAGACTCGCACTGAAATCCCTAAAGAAGCAAATAAACTTTTGAAATCTGACGAACGTCTTAATCTCTTGATCAACACCCTTACAAACAACGTCTTCTTCTCTCGACTGGTCAGCTGTACCGCATGGGTTAGAATTACCTCATCGACACTATTTAATTCTTCTAAAATGCTTGGAATTATCTTATTTACCGCTTTGCGGCAGAGAAATCAATCTGAATACTTGATGTTAAATCGCCTGGATGAAGAACTAGATATCATGCGTAAAGCATCAATACTCCTTTTTACCAAAAAATAGTCGGAGTGGTAGTTATCACCTGCAACTGCCACTGTGGCCAGATTCACCAGTGCCTTCGAAAGAAATAACATGCCCAGATTTAAACCAGTTTTACCTTTAATACAAATACAATAACAACGTATGTACAAAACTATTGTATGTAGATTTCTTTAGGAAGCCTACTGACATATTGATAATTTTCTACGTTCACATTCATCGGGAATACATTTCCCATAGAATTTCGGTAAGTTGCGTATTCAAACGCAGAATGCCAATCATGGTCATCATTTTTTTTAAAGGAAGGAAGTTAATTAAAAATTTCGCGATAAAAGTCTCACTAATGAATATTCTTCAGAAATAATCGCTATCTCGTTCGTCATTCCGTGCAATTTATATTTCATTAATCTGCTCCTCCTACACAGCAGTTGCAAAAATTCTTAAGATTTATGACAATATTTGTTCAAATCTAGAGTCTTCTTAAACGTAGGTCTACAATTTTATTTAAAATTGTATGCTGAGTAGACAACTAATGATGTTCATAAAATATTTCTTTGCAAGTATTAAAAGGTTTCAGGTGGATTTCAAAAAATAAAGAAATATTTTTCAGAAATTTTTTCGCAGTAGTTTTTATTATTCTTTGAAAAGCTTGCATAATTTCAGATTTCACGAAAATCGTTCTATATAAATTAAAAAATGGATCACCCTACCGCCTGACTGCTCACGTGCACTCATAAATTCAATTAATCGGGTATCTCGACAGCGCGAATTGTTCATAGAACAGATCATTCAGTGGATCCTCTCTCGATATTGGTACAGCCATGTTGGCAACATTGCCATCTATGCCTACCTTAACTCTTCCATTGTCATTATAATGATACACTCTAAATGTCAATATTGCACTCAAGCAACCAACCCGGAGGTGCAGGTACGACACCTCCGAAATTGTTAAGATTGAGTAGAATGGGAAAAGGATGAAATGCGTGCTCTTTATGTGGTATAGCTAATTTTGTTAAAAGAAAGCATGAGCAGGAAATCAATTGTTGTAATGAATAAAAATGAGCTAGAAAAAGATATCTTTTGAACGATTTCGAATAGGAAATATATTGTCGACCGGTGTAAGCATGGATCAAAAATCGCAAACTTTGCAGATTGTGGCTTAGCTAAAAATCAGGGAATGTACTCAATTTATTTGTACCATATATAATTGTTTTTAGAGTCTCATCATGATATCCTGCAAACAGTCCAATAAAGAGAATACTTTACGCTTCAAATTGATATGCTAAAACAAATTAAAACCTATTTGATCCATAATTGCCTGTGTTGATCCATAATTACTTTGGTCGATGGTACTGCAATTAATATCACACTTTAAATTATAGATATCATATTTACACACTTAAAATGGAAGAAACTGGTGAAGAATATGGATAAGAATGTAAGGAACTGATAGTCTGCAAAACTATTTAGTACATATTATTCAAGTCGCTATCGCATACGACTTTCTATAATATCAGTATTTAATTAATTCAGAATCATGACCTCATTATGTATGTCAAATTTACAGGGACAAAAATTTCTTGGTTATCACGGAATGAAAACATCACGTTTTACCGCCAGACATAATAACATTTTATTTTCAATAAAATAGAATACTGACAAAAACAACCAATAATACAGGAAAAATAAAATAAAAAATTGATATTTGCAAAATTGCCTATTATTCGAAATGCTCAATACTCCAAACTTTATTGGTTTCGAAAAGTAAGAGATTCCACCGTTTTTGTCAATTCTTGGAAAACTATAGCGGACGAACTTGATGTGTAGAGTCTAGATAAAGGGCTCAAATTAATCTAAACCTCCTGCTTTAAAAAAGAAATAACAAAAATTATGATAAAATTTGATTTTAAGTGCCATTTTGATTTATCTGCAATCACGCTTAAACGCACGCATACAAAAGTTATGAAAATGCATAAGCGCAAACATAACTCTCGAAATAATATGTACACAGCACTAAAAACAGCATTTTTGTCCTGAAACACAAGTTTTAACAATTACACGGAGAAAATGGAAGGTCAGTTTGGCCATCTAGATGCGCAGACAGACTATATTTCAGGGTCAACTGTAGGACAGCCCTTGAAAATGGCTAAAGCGACTATCTCTAGAAGGTTAAAACAAGTGGTTAAAACAAGTGGTTAAAACAAGTGGTTCTTGAAAAGTACGTAAACGTATTTATTTGTAACTTGTAAGCTTCAATTATGTCCCCCTCCTAGATTTATTATTTGATAATTAATATTCCTTTAAATATTAGTATTTTTCTACTCTTCTATCCTCGATTAAATTCAGTCTTTCTCGGGAGCCAATTTAAATCCTTTAATAAAGTCAAGATTACTTAAGAAATATGGTCAAAATTCAACCACGTACACTCTCAACTATTTCCACCCTTATAGAATTTACCATTTTTTCTTAGGAAATGGATCATAGGAGTATTACCTCATCATCTAGTACGTAAAAAGTTGAAACATAAATGCATTAGGACAATATTAGCAAAAAAATGTGCAGAATTTTCACTTTTTTACACTGTATAGAGCGACGCACTTTATGAATTTTATTCTGTTTAGCAGTTTTATATTAAATGTAAGCCTTTAACATATATTGTTAATATATCTTTAGGTAAAATTATATGAAAAAAATTTGAAAAAAAATCATTGGAATTAATTTATTTGATAAATGCGAAATACCTCAAGTCATCTATGTCCACCTCAAAACGATTTAAAAAGCAACCGCTGGATATTATTCATTACCACGATACCCTCATTACACTTTAAAAATCATTTTTAAGCATCTTGGCATGTCAATATCTCATAAATAACAACTTTGAAATGCAAAGTTTACCTGAGTCACATTCCGATTTGAAATTACCCATATATAGAATTCACTGGAATTTAATGGAATACACTGGAATCAACTGGAATTCAATTGAGTTAATTGAAAGGCTAATTGATGTAATTATAACTGAGGTTCAATGGTATTGACTAAACATTAAATCTAAAGGTATCGTTTTTGCTGCAGTGGTATATAATTAATAGGAAAGTCTATATCAATAAAAAGAAACAAAAGACTGTTACATGCTTGGATCATTCTGTTGCAGATCAAATTGATACTTTAGGTGTATTGTGTAGAATTTAATGTAATTAACTGAAAACTCATCGTAATTATTTCAGAAAAGAGTTTAATTATAATTTCCTATATATTGCATGAATTACACCTAAATATATGCATTTTTTGGTAGTTACTGCGTCTTAGGTATGTACTGCCACATATTTTTTATAAATTTATTGCTCAATCAACCTCTATATCACAGTAGTTCTTTCTGATATACAGTTTCAATTTTTATTCCTAAGAAAGAAATTAATTATTTCCTAATAATTTATAATGTAATTATTCCCAAGACCTCGATATCTGTAATTCGATAAAGTGTATAAGAATTCCGTGTGTTCTTATTGGTTGACTATTAAAAAACACTCCCATTTTGTATAACACCTGTTGTCCTTTTCCTCTATAAAATAAAAATTGTACTCTAAGTGCATAACTTTTATCGGTGGATCTTTTTGCTCGAGAGAAATTATTGCAAAGAGTATTTGTGTCACAGTCAATTGCATTGTAAAATCAAAGACTAGTAATTACGCTTATTATTAGCTGTATTGTAGAAGTACCGTGTCGGTTATTTGCAGTCGAAAGCATATACTGATAAATGCAATAAGTGCGGAGACCACGCCCTGCTCGATCGTGTCAGTTGAAATCGAAAAGAAAACAACGAAGAAAGCAGTTTGGCCGCTGTCGACGTTCGGCGAAATTTACCTAAAATGTCACAGGAGTTTAACCTTAAAGCGAGTGCCAACGCGAGTTTGTTATGCGACAGATACGCATGAGCTCAGCCTCTTGCATAAGTTTGTAAAATTGATCTTCCAGCCTCTTAGTTTGATGCATCAGGTACAATTATAAATAGAGAGGTAAATTCTTCCAGCAGCTAGAGGAAAAGTTCAATATATTCCAATATTATTGAGTCAATTCATTTACTTTCATTAAAACCGATTTGCGACCAAATTTTTCAAAATTTTGATACCATAGTATAAGGAATAATTATATTGGTTTTATATTACCATTGACTTTAAGAAGAAATACGATAATTGATCAAAAATGTATTTAAAATATGGGTTACGGAATTCAGGAGAGCAGAATACCTTCTTAATTTTGTTTAAACATCTGGAAAAGTTTAATAGATCTGTGCAGCTCGATTTTTGTATTTATTTTTTTATCTAGTTTTTTCTCATCTCTCTCAGATAATAGAAATTATGTAAATGAGTAATATTCTTTTCCATGAAAGCGAATATTTCGAATCTAGTACCAATTTCCTTTTCAGGGGCTACAATTCAACCAAAATAATAAATTTAATTATTATGAACCAAATTAAGTAAAAGATTTTACAATTGAATGGTTTTATGACAGAGAACATTTTTACTAAACTAAAACTGCCATAATTGATTATCATTTAAAAAATTGTAATTCGCTATTGTCTACAAATCACACCTTATGTCATAGCCACTTTGTGTAATTAGACATTTCATGAAATACCTAGACAGTTCATGAAATGTGCCTTGGGGAAAATTCCCTTAACTAATTTATGAAATATTACAAAAGAAATGTTGGGATTGTCTCTAAAACAGATTTGGAAAAATTCCCTACATATTTGTGGAATCTTACTAAAAATGTAGGAAATTCTCCCTGAGTCGTAGTATTGAAAATTTACTAAATTTTGTGGAATGTTCTTAAATTTGTAGGGAAGTATCCCTAAGCCGGGATGATATTGTTCGATAACTTAGAATTCCCCAAAATTTGTGGAATATTAATAAAAAAAAAAGCAAGGATCAGCTCTACTGTAGCAATTATGAAAGAGCCTCGCCTCCTCGCCCTAAAGGAACCACCTTGTTGATTATGACAGTCGCTGCGTCAGGTAATTATGCTTTGTTTCGCGCCGCCTGCTCTCTTATACATTCGACGCGTTATTTCTGTTGCGAGAGAGGCGGCACGTTGCACCCTGACGGATTTTCTCCAGAACTAACAGCTCAGAGCAGCAAGATTGAAATATTAACACTTATTAAAAGCAAAGCACTGCAAACAATTTTTTATTAAAAACGATAAATACATTTTTTGAATGTAACATGCAAATCATTTATTGCATTCTTCCTGAACATACGATAATACCTCAAGAATTTTTAGAAAATTTACCTAACCTACGTGGAAAATCAAACATTATTTTTGGAAAGATTCTCTACATTCAGTAGGAATCATTCAATTCCTCAAATGGTAGGGAATATTCCGAAACTTTTGTATAAATTATCATATGTCTAGGGAAATTTCACAAAAATTGTCGGTATTATCTAATTTTCTAAATTTTAGAGAATTTTCCCCAATTTTTTAGTGAATTATAACAACTTTAAGAAAAATTTCCCCAAATCTTGGGGAGCATGATTTTCCCCAACGAAAATGTGGATTATTCTCCAATAAAAAGTGAAGACAATTCCCGAAATTTTTTACAGTGTAGTTTTTTTATAAACAATAGGGATTTATTTAGTTTTTAAAGGGATCGTTTGGACTCATTTTACAATCGGAATTTCCCTACGATTTCCAGGAGCCTTAAATCTAGGTTTTGATTTTTTTCAATATTAATTTTGTTTAAAATCAAGGGAGCATTTTTAGGAATCAAGGGAGCATTTTTAGGAAGCAAGCGTGATAAAGTTCAATAAATATGATTTGAAAACTCGAAATTACAGTCTCACAATTGATCAATTCATATTATAAAAACATAGTTCACTAGGTATGGACAAAGATTTAATATAATATTTGGTCTATTATGCAAGTAGGAATGAAGAAGCGGTAAGAGTTTATGCGGTAAGAGTTTATGCGGCAAATCGTGATTGGCTAATTTCTCCATAGAGATATGGTAATCAATCGTGTCAAAGGCCTTTGAGAGGTCCATGTAGATAAGGTCCACCTGACTGTATTTTTTTAGAATTTTAGATCATGAATGTGTTGTGCAAGTGCTAGTTTTATAGTCGTTGTTCTCCTAGGATTAAAACCACGTTGAGACGTTGACATCGAGGAAATGATAGAATTAAAAATAAAGTGACCATTCGTCCTGTATTTCGCAGGACAGTCCCTTATTTGAACAATGTGTCCTGCAAAGATAAATGTCCTGCATAACATGCTGTAAACAACTATTTTTTGCAAAACATCCCGCAAAAGGGTTTTTTTTTTCTACTTCGAGTCTTCAGAGTTTCTCTCTAGGTTCTCGAGCAATTAAATTTGAGATTTCAACATTACGAGTAATATATATTTGAATAAAACGTGTTTTATCACTCAAATTTTCTTAGTGTAAACATATTGAATCTGACCCCCCCCCCTCCTCACTAATTCTACTGTCAGCGTCCTGAATTTGAACCTTTTAAATATGGGCACTTTAATTAAAAATCATGTAATATAGACACCCTATGATTTAGGCACTTCTCATACCTGTTGGTCGGTTCCGCAATTTCGTTTTTCGAAGCTGCAGAGCAAAGGGGGAAAAAGCTGATTTGCTAGCGGAGGAGATTAACCTATTTAAAACCCATTGTGACCATTATGGTGGTACTGAAACACGAAACACAGCATTTCCGGAAAATGGCGCGAGTACTTGAAAAACTCAACTATAAAAGACAAATCTGAGAGGTCGCTTAAATAAATAATCATTATTGAAACATTACGAAACAATATAAATAATATTTATTTAGAATTCTCACAAACAAACAGCGTCATAAAGGGAAAGTTACAAACAAGAAAAACAAGGTGTCGCTCTAGATAATAAATAAGAAAGATAACTTCCTTCTTTACAATGTATTAAACATTAATTTTACATCAAAATAATTGCAACAAATCTTTCAGGGAGTTTATAAGAAAAATGAGACAAAGAAGATAAGTGAATTCCGCCCTGGAGCAAACAAAAACCGTTCGATAAATCTCCGCATATCGACTGACGCCATTTGAAGAATAACAGTAATTTTTAAAATACTAACAACAACAAAATAAATGAAATAATGCCGCCCGTGCAGATCCGTACTTTACAACGGTTTAATAAAACAAACGATAATCAAACCACTCTGTGGCAACAACTCCAAAACGCAAGTAGCGAAACAAACAATACCAACTTACTCACACGAGGCTCGAACGATAAAAGACAAGGAGTTCGCGTCACTCGACGGCACGCAGACTGCCCAATTTCTCCCCTCCTGCGCAGGGAGACGAGATGTGTCTTCTGCGCTAGCGCAGTATCATGGCGGACGGAGGGAGATTTCGGGAACTTTACGACCAAAAGATTATGATTGTGGTGCTGCGACGAATTCTCGGCGGAGAGATTTGAATCGCCCCAGGTACAGGATTTGGAATGCGGGAGTCACATCCACAATCCACCGACGGTGTACAATCCTCAATTGCGCCTGTGCCTGCGCGACTTCAACCCGCCTTGCGTCCTTGTAGTCCATAACGCTGATCCTTGATGGTGGTTCGTGCTCCAAGTGAATTCGCTTCTTCTTCCATCCCTTTCTTGTCCTCAGAGCTCGGTGAATGACGTAAACAAAAAGAAAACAAAAACCCAAAAGTATTATTAAGAGTGACTCTTACTCTTTCTCCTTATGAAAAGCTCATGAGAGTGTATGCAACGAAAAGAAAAGAAATGGTAAAACATTTCAAAGAATGAACAAAAATGAATGAATAAAATATAAAAAATCAAATCAGTAGTTCCTCGATCGAGCCTCGTTTTCTCGCGGAGATTTCCTCCAAGAGAGGGGGAGCTGTTTACAAATTATGAAAAAAAAAGTAATTTGCAGGTGAAGCCTGCAACATTACAACTCCTCCACCCTTAGAGGAAACCCTGGGGGTTTTCCCCCTTGCTAATGGATGAGAACAACCCAGGTGGTAGGCGGCTTAATTCCATACCATTTTTCAGACATAAAAAAAAATAAAAACTAAAGATCACCCGCTCCAAAGCGGAACCACACACTCTCAAGTTCAAATCCTCGGGAGTCAGAAAAAAAAATAAAAGTCAAATCAAAAGACTATCGTTATGTGTCGACAAAAGAAATAAAAATAAAACAAACAAGAAGATCATAAGACTAACAACCACAAAATAATTTAAAAAGAATAATCTTAACCCCAATTCATCAGGCACAAGAAGAAGAATTAAAGTCGAGGTAAAAGAAATCAAACTTAGTAATTATTCTAACGTGATACATATGGTTTGACATCATTCATGTGAAAAGCGTTGAGTGCCCTTTCATTATCATTAGCCAATTCATAGACTATGGGTGAGCGTATCCCCATGACGCGGAAAGGACCATGAAAACGCTTATTCAACTTAGCCGGTATTTTCTTCTCCTTTGAAGACAAGATCGTCCAACGCTTCAAAACCTGATCTCGCACCTGGTATTTAAAATCAAGTCGAGATTAATTATAGTAGCAAGTTTGCTTCTCATGAGCCTTTTCTAAATGGAGCGTCACTAGGTCTCGCAATTCTTTTAGGCCCTCCATGCATTTTTCTTTATCGGGCTCGGGAATATTATCAGGACTCTCCTCCTCTCCTCGGAGGTTTATTTCCGGCCGCAATTCCCTCCCAAATTTAAAAATGCCGGACTTACTTTATTAGTAGTATTGACCGCGGTATTGTAGGCGCACCTAAATTCATGGAGATGAACATCCCACTCTTGCTGATTCGAATCTACGAACGATCGAATCATAGCCTTCAATACTCGAGTCATTCGTTTGGTTGGGTTTGCTTGAGGGTGGTTCACTGGGCTGGTAGAGTGACGGATACCATAGAATCTGGTTAATTCAGCCATAATTTCATTGATGAATTCCGTCCCGTTATCAGTGTGAATCACTTCGGGCTTACCCCATCTCGAAATAACTAGGTCTTCCAAGGCCGCGCCTACATTTTTAGCGTTGGCTGCACGTAGGGCTTTACACTCGATCCACTTAGTAAAATAATCGTGAAAGACAATGACATAACAATTACATGCTTTACTGCGAGTGTAAAGCCCCATGCATTCCATAGATACGAATCCCCATGGTTGATCCACTACTCTTTTCCTCCATTAACCCAGGGCGAGCTTGTTGTGAGACTTTTGTGCGCTGACAAATGTCACACTCTTTTACATAATTAGCTACGTCCCTAAGAATTCCGGGCCAATAGCAAGACATCACTGCCCTAGCATATGTCTTTTCTACACGTAAATGCTCTGTCTGAGGTACATCATGTACTTCGGTCAACACTTGTTGTCGTTTATCGACTGGAACTTCGGTATCTTCTATGATTGGGTCAATCAGAGGATTTGGCCTAAACGCATATAGTTTAACCTCTAAGACCTTCCACCCATGATACCTTCTAGGGAAATTTTGTACATCCTTGACACGTCGGCAATACCATGGATCATCAATCACTTCCGCTCCACAGACTTCGGCAACCTCTTCGTCCTCGTACATCTGTGAGAGTGCGTCGGGTACATGGTGTAGAGCACCTTTGCGATGGACTATTTCGAACCAGTATTCTAACAGTTCTAATGACCAAGGCGCCAAACGACCGGTCGGGTTGTGTAAATTATGCAACCATCGTAAACTGTTATGATCCGTGATAACCGTGAATTTAAAACCTTCCAAGAAATGACGAAATTTACGGATAAACCAAATTACCGCCAAACATTCTTGCTCTGCAGTGGAATATCGACGTTTAGCGTCCAATAAAGTACAGCTTGCGAAGGCAATCACTCGTTCCTCCCCCTCAATTACTTGTGTCAGAACCGCGCCTAAGCCAAAATTGCTTGCGTCAGTTTGTAACACAAAGGGGAGTTCAAAATTCGGACATGATAAAATTGGGGCCGACGAGATTGCCTTTTTAATCGCCTCAAGCGGGTAAGGGGCTCCGAAAGTGAAGCAAAACCTTTTATAAGGCGCCTATACCAGCTAGCCATACCTAAGAATCTTCTACGCTGCCGTATATTGCGCCGTATAAGGTAATTTAAGATGGGTGACACCCGTTCCGCATCTGGTTGCAAACCTTGTTCATTAACCCGACAGCCTAGATACCGTACATCTGAACGTCAAAACAGGCACCATAGATGTTGTTCAACACCTTCCTTAGCTATTCTAAATGTTTCTCAAAGATTTCTGACACGATGATAATATCATCGAGATATGCGAAACAGTAAGAACGCATTTCTGGGCCGATTAATTTATCAAATAATCTTTGGAAGGTGGCAGGTGCTCCGCTCAATCCAAAAGGCATATGTTTATATTGAAACAAGCCGCGCCTTGGTACTGAGAATGCCGTTACCGCTCGACTACTTTCCTCTAAAGGAACCTGGTGATAAGCTAAGCTCAAGTCAATAGTCGAAATTTAAAATTTTTGATTGTTTCTTTTCCTAATTGGAAAATGTAATAATCTAAACAGATTGGTTCATAATCAACCATAAATAAATTGAATAGTTTCAAATTCAAACACTCTTATGGAAAGAATTTTCAATTGAGAAGCGAGAGGGGCAACGGTGGCCGAATTAAAAAATTCATTTTAAGCGCAAGGGTATAAGCACGAAAGAAAGCACGATCGATATTTTCGAGCGTGAATTTAAGCATGTGTACCCATTTTTTCCGGCGTCCCTACTTTCTATTTGCGAGGGCACGAATTCGAACCCGTGGTTTCTGTTTCGTACTGACAATGAGTCACACTCGACGCTAAAACACCCAGAACACACACATACGAAAGTTTTATAGAATATACAATGGCACACCGGTCCCTCTCCCCCTTTCCAGTTCCTGCTTCCCCTCTATCTCCTCGATCCCTTCTTCTTTTTTTACTTTTTTTTCTCAGTCTATCTCTCTCTTTTTCCTTTTCTCTCTTTTTTTTCTCATCAACCTATCTGCTGGCAAAGCCCAAAGCACGGTTAGAAATTCGAAAATTTTTACGTTCCTTTTTTTATCATCTTGGCCTTCACGCTCCGCCGCTTTCTCAGAATTTTTTTAACGCACAGTCATGGCCTACTGTTACGGCATTATCAAAGGGAAAAACGACTGGTATTCACAATTCAGTTCCATTCTCACATTTTTTACATTTTTGTTACAAGAATCGTGCTCAAAATGTTACAAGTGAATTGTAACAAGCTGATCGTGGAGACCTCTTGCTGAGAATTATTTTCTTTTTTCTGCTTCTTTATTTTATCCGACAAGGTAAAACGCTAAACGGGTTCCTTTATCGACTTCATTTTGTTACATTTTGTTTCTTCGATTAAGATACACAGTATATAAAGATATGGAATCTGCAAAATCTCTCAAAATTATTACTTTTTTTTTAATCATTGATACCTGAGTTTAATTCTGAAAAGCTCGATTGGCGATCGAAACCCGGAAGCGATAGAAACCATATTTCATCGCTCGTTTATTTATATTGCATTGTACTTTATATTTTATGCATTTTGCTCTTCTCTGTTTGCTTTGTTAATTTACATATTTTTCCATTTTCCTTTTTCATCTTCAACCTAGCCCAACCCACCTGATACACCACGTAATTCACTTGAGCAAGATTTCAATTCTTTTTTCTTTCTACGTTCAAAAATTTACGATTCTAATGTGAATGTATCATCCTCCCATTGTTGGGATCTTAATTGAAAACATTTTAATACGGGGTATCTACCCTACCCGAAAAACCTGGAATTGTTAGGAAATTTTTATATATACCTGGAAACCCCTGGAAATGGTAGGTATTTTTTTTTCAAGTCCGAGAATTTTTTCGAGCAGTGAAATATGTTCTTTTTAAAATGAAATTAGGCAATACGTATTTTTCCGATTTGCAACAAAAAAATGTCTACGAAGTTATTTGATCTAATTGAGAAATTTATCGTTTAATTTCTGATTCTAATAGCGTTTATTGTCTTCTTTCGTAATCCGCCGGAAAATTTTAAAAACGTTTAAAATTCATAAAATGACGGAGGTTTTTCTGAAAATATTGAAAGTCGATTGTCTGAATGAACCCACACTTATATTTTTTGCTAATGTTTTGTTAAATTTGTACTTTTATAAGGGAGTTTTTTTCTTGTCAGTTTGATTCAGGCTAAATAACTTTGTGGCCTCTTGCTCTTTTGCGATATCTTGCATCGTTTATGAGAAAAATTCAAAAATTACATTTTTAGGAAAAACATTATCCCAGCCTCATTGTTGTAAAAGTTTTTTTCTTTTAGTTAAAATTAACTATTTTTAAACTGAAAATGTAACTATTCTAGTTAAATGTTCCATCATTTTAGTTAATAGTCCATCTCTCTAGTTGAGCATTAATTTTTTAACTAAAAATTTCACTATTAAATTTTGGATAGAAAAATGATCTTTTTTATTCAAAATTGGTATTTTTTTGTAGAAATTAATCTTTTCGTTCGAAAATCTAATTATTCTATTTAAAAATTCATAATTTTAGTTGAAAATTCATTTTTTTGGTTTAAAATGAAACTATTCCAATTGAATATTACATCATTTTAGTTGAAAATTCATCTCTTTGGTTGTACAGTTTATCTTTTTAGTTGGTAATTTATCTTTTTTAGCTGAAAATTCATGTATTTTACTGAAAATTCGTATTTTTTTATAGAACTTTATCTTCTTGGTTAAAAATTAATCTTTTTTGGTTGAAAAATCAATTATCATGAAGTCAAAGGTCCATAATTTTAGTTAGAAATGCATCTTTTAGTTAAAAATACAACTATTTGGTTGAAAATGTGTCTTTTTAGGTTGAAAATTCAATTATTTTGTTGAGCATTCATGTCTTGTTGAGAAATCGTATTTTTGGGTAGAAAATTAATTTTCTTGTTTGAAAATTCATCTTTTTGGTTGATAAAAAACTGCTTGGTTGAAAGTTGAACTATTTCGTTAAAAATTCATCTTTTTGGTTGAAAATTGTTTTGTTTTTTGGTGGAAAATTAATTTTTTTAACTGAAAATTTTACTATTCCATTTTTGATGAGAAACCTGATCTTTTTTGTTCAAAATGCAACTATTTCGTTGAAAATCGATTCTTTTCAGTTGAAAAATCATCTATTTTTTTGAAAAATCGTCTTTTCATAGAAAATTAATCCTTTTGGTTGAAAATTCATCTATCTGGTTGAAAATGCAATATTTTTACTTGAAAAGTTAGGAATTTGAAGCGGTTTAAATTGAATTTGATAATATCCACATTAATTTTACTTAAATATGCACTGCATTTTAAATATATGAAGATAAAATAAAAATTGTTTTTCGTATTATTCAATTATTTAATTAATCGTTGGTGCTAATGTATCTAAGAATATTTTGTAATATAATTTGTTAATGCTTTCTAAATCAAACATACTAATTCAATCCCTAGAAAGTGAAAAAATATATTTATGATAAACTTATAAATTCCGATTCGATTGTTTAAAACAATGCGAAATATTGGAATTGTACCGTACTATGAAAAATTATACGTGGAAACCCCCCTATAATCGTCAGGGAATTTTTTTTCAGGATTTGAATAGACACCCTGTAATATGTAATATTAATTCAACGGAATTCCATCGTTAAGAAAAATCCTTAAATGACAGTGAATTTACATTTTGTACCGGAATTAAATTAATTTGTGATTGCAAAACTTTTCTGGTCCTTTCAAATTGTAATTTGTAACATTTTCAAGTATGAAATCATGTTTACAATGTTCAAAACTGAATAGGAATTGACTTAAATTGAACAAGTTCTAACTGAAGACATAAAACATTAATCTGTTAAGATTAAGCAATATTTTAATTAAAGCATTCAAAATTGCATGATTTAAAATGGTTTAAAAATGAACTATTTTAATTTGAAAGCCCGAATAGATTCTTTTTGATTGTGATAGATGTTTTCGTTCTCTTTCGAAATCCGCAGAATAGCACTTTAAAAGTTCAAAAAAAAATTCAATAACTTTTTGACACATTGCGTTCCCAGATTTAAAAGTTCAAATGCTCGTAACTTCGTAAAAAAAGTTTCATCAAATCGATGAAATACGTGCCGTCTAAAATCATTTGAAAATCAATATATTTCGCTGGGAAACGATTCTGTGATGAGCTTGCACAGGCTTGCCCGATTTGAAATCAATTCGCCCCAGTGTAAAAACAGTTTTATTCGACGTTTATTTTCACAATTCTAATGTAAAAAGTGTTCAGTTTTAAACGAAGTTTAAAATCGTGCAACTTTGAATTTTTATCTCAAAATGATGAAATTTTGAAAGTTTTTTTGGAATATGTAGTTTCATTTTGAAGGTTTGTATTAAAATTCTTCAAATGCAAGCAGTAAAAATGTCTTCGTGGATTCATTTTTTGACCGGAACTCTGATAAATTCTTATCTTAAAAAGTATGTCTAATCATTTCAATGTTTCTAGATATTGGGTACATGAAATTGTAATTTTTTTTATCTTTAAAACTTCTGCGGTTCCAATTTAAAATTGTCGAATTTTCAATTTCAAAATGATTCAGTTCTTAAACCTTGAATCAAAAAATGTTAATTTTTTAAGCCTTCATTTTTAATTACTCAATAATCTAAAGCGTTTAAAATTAAAACTTTTAATATTTCTTTCCGGAATTGTTAAAACTTGACGGCATTTAATAAAAAAATTTCAGTTTTTCAGTTTTACCATTCAAATTAAAGAATATTTTTCGTTTGGAGTTTAAAACAGTTTCAGTTCGTCTGCTTTAATTTGTAGTTCAGTATTGATTACTTCAAATTTGAGGATTGGGAATGCCCTTAAGAAAAATTGTCGCAAATCTTTTTAGCGCCGACCTGGTTTTGATATCGGACGTTATCAGTGTAAACCGTCACGATCAATAAATTCCCGATTGGTGTCGACTGGTTTTGCCATGGATTTTCCAGGGCTCGGATCGTGTGACTATTTTCGACTTTTTGTAGAAAAACTCGACTAATCGACTTCTTTCCGTTTTTCTCAGAAGTTCGCTATACTTAGTTTCAATTTTATTCACAATGAAACTTATAAATTGAAATTCAAAGCTAGATAACATTGTGCCATTTTAATTGAAAACATTAAAAATGGAATAATTTTTCATTAAAGGTTTATACTTAGAAAATTGTAAATTAATAGCGTTTTCCAAGTTTTTGTTTTCAAATTGCAAGCCTTAATAGTTGGACATTCTTAAGCCGTAAACGTTGAAAATTTAATTATTTTGTTTAAAATTCAACTATTTTGTTAAACAGTAATTTTTTGGGGTTGAAAATTAACTTTTTTTATTAAAATTTTAACTGTCTTCTAAAATTTTCGTCTTTTTGGTATTAAACTTTTATTTGGTTGAAAATTTGCCTCTTTTGATTGAAAACCCAACTATTTGGTTGTAAATGTAACTGTTTGGTTGAAAATTTATCGTTTTGGTTGAAAACGATTTATTTGCCACTTATGCCTGAAAAACACCAGCAGCGTAGCGGAAAGGCGCAGTCTGCGAGTACTTGCTTGCGCATATTGCGCAATATTATGTATTTCAATTGGAAACGCTTCAGACGGCCCTGACTATTTACGTTTGGATTCCCCCGTTTTGTGGCCAAGGCAGTTTGCAGGCCACCCACGGCACTGGACTGAAACCGAGAGTTTGGTGTATTTGGTCGAGAATTCATCTTTTTCGATACAAAATTCGTGATTTTGGATTGAAAATTGATTTTTTATGTAGGAAAAATCTTCTTGGCTGGAAAATTTAACTATTTTAGTCGACAATTATTCATCTTTTTTTCGTTAAAAATGATCTTTTTTGTTGAAAATTCAACTTTTCGGGTTAATAATTCAACTGTCTTTTAAAAAAATCGTCTTTTAGGCTTGAAAATTCAACTAGTTATTTGAAGTTTAATCTTTTTCGTTCAAAAGTTGGACCATTTGGTTGAAAATTCATCTTCCTATTTTGTAAATTCAACTATTTGGCTAAAACTGCAATTACTTTGTTAAAAATCCGTCTCTTTTTCTTGAAAGTTCTCAACTGTTTGGTTGTAAATGTAACTGTTTGATTGAAAATTAGTATTTATTTTTAATTCAACCATTTGATTGAAAATTGATCTTTTCGGGTTTACCAGGAAACTTTTTTCTAAACCATTCGACTTTTTTGTTAAATATATTTCGACTTGAAAGCTTAGGAATCTAAAGCGTTTCATATTGAATTCAATATTGTATCTATAATAATTTTATTAAAAATATATTATATAGGCACTTCCAGGCTAAACTCTTCAATCTGGGGTTAGCAGTCCAATCTCGTCTTGTGTTGGCACCTAACGCCGCTACGCGTATGTGGCGCTACGGGCCAGCACGAAACGAGATTGGACAGTTTCGACTGCTAACCCCAGATTGGAGAGTATAGCACAGGCCATAGTGGGCCATAGGCCATAAAGGTACCGATGTGTCTAGTACTGCTTTTTTTATTATCTTTAAAAATTGGATGCTTTCGAGTCGATCCCGACCTTGATGTTTGGATTAATATCGTGAAAAGATTTAAGTTGATTATAAGAACGAATCGATAATAATTTCCAGGCGTCGCTTTAAAGTCGGAAAGGGATAATGTTGTTAATGCTGCCATCGCAAGGAATTGATTTTGTATTAAAGGATAAATTGAGGAAGTGGCAGGCGCGGTAAAATGGGAAAATGAAATATCGAGTTCGTCAGGTTTGACCGAGACATCTACAACACATAAGCAAAGAGACAATAGACTGGGGTTTCAAAACAAGTCCATTCGGTAGAATAATACGAATCAGCAATTTCCGCTGGATCTCGTTACGCCTTGTGCTCTTTGCTGCGGCGAACGAGAGTCTTGGTCGTACATAATAAAAAGTTTAATGCCGAGAGACATTAAAGAAAAAAGAATGCGTAAGAATTCAGGGTTCGTAATGAACCCGATATGAAAAACGCGGCGAGTATAATTTATTTTTTTATCGCAGTATTTCCCCCATAAAAGCGCCGGCTATAATAAAGCGTTATATTGCCGCTCTGAAAAGTAACGCGCCTTCGGCCTTTACGGTCTTATTTGCGGAGACGTAAAAATCGAGAAAATCAATACGAAACTTCTGACATTAAATATTCAGGCTATTGACTGCCTTGAGAACCTGGGCGGGGTCGCGATAGACATATTTCGTCTCATTTATATTTTTTGCATCCTTACCAGAACTGGGTAATCCAACATTCCCAAGTACATGATTTCATCGGGAGAGTGTATTTTTTCCTGAAAAATTTGAGCAGGGTAACAGCAGGTCCGGGAAAACCTGACAATCAGGGAAAAGTCAGGGATTTTGAGAAAAAATCCTGTCAACAATAATACATATGACATTTTTTGATTCCGTTTATAAAGTATTCGATGTTCAAACTCTTACAAGATTAAGATTCTGGTTTTTGAATATTAATGGTCAGGGAAAAATTAGGGAATTTTAAAAATCAAATTTTGCGGTCACCCCTGATATAATATTCTCGTTAGTAATTGATTTGCTTCCTGACGATTATGTTTTTACTTAAAAATTGTATCATTTGAAAATTCAACTGTTCTGTTGAAAATACATCTTTTTGGGGTGAAAATTTCTGTTGAAAGTTCGTCTTTTTTTCTTGAAATATCTAATGTTACATTATTCGTTGAAAATTTCTCTAAAAGTCATTTTTGTTGTTGTTGAAGATTCGTCATTTTTGTTGAAAATGCATCTGTTTGGTTGAAAATTTCAACTATTTTGTTTAAATTTTGTTTTAATTTTAAATTCATTTTTTTGACTCGCAATGTAACTTTTCATTTTTTGTTTAAAATTGATCTTTTTTAGTTGAAAAATCGTCTTTAATCGTCTTCAACAATTTGGATGAACTTTTTTTTTATTTTTTCATTGCAAAATCTTTATTTGTTAAGCGTTCATATTTTTGGTCGGAACATTCATCATTTTAGTTTAAAATTAATTTTTTTTTTCTAAAAATTTTAAATTTCCATTTTTTCTTGAAAATTGAACTTTTTTTAATTGCAAATTCGTCTTTTTAGTATTAAAATTCATCTCTTTTGGTTGAAAATGCAACTGGTTTTGGTTAAAGTTTAATCTTTTTTTTATTCAATCATTTGGTTGAAAATTCATCTTCGTATTTTGAAAATTCAACAATTTGGTTAAAAATTCAACTATTTTGTTAAAAAGTCTTATTTTTCATCGAAAATTCAATAAATATTGACCTTTTCTAGTAGAAAAGTCATCTTTTTTAGTTGAAATATATAAATAAAATTGATCTTTTTAAATTTTGATCTAAAATTTTATTGTTTCATTCTGTTTATAAAAGATTCTATGTTAAACATGTTACAAGATTAAAATGCTGGTCGTTGAATATCAATGATCAGTGAAAATTAAAAATTGGTCAGGGAAGTCCCTATTTGAGTTCTGATAGGAAACACAAATTAATTATAAGATATATGACCCTGGCATTAGGTTTTAAAACAATATTTTGAATAGCTATTTACTTTTTGAAATATCAATTATACATGGAAAACAATTAAAACCCCGATTAAAAACTAGAAAATGAAATTAAATGTCGAGTGTTCTCACCGAAAGGAGCGAGATGAACCGCCAAGCCGAACGCATCATTATTAATTTTCCACTTCAATCAAACGACTCCCAGAATATAGCAGTAATAAATTTTCTCAGCGTTAATACAATAACAAGCCTCTCTGCAATACAACGTATCGATACTTTGCTACTCGCTCTCAGAAAAACAATTTGACCATCGGATTGCTTAGCGCTTTTAAAATAATTTTCAAAACACGTAACTACGCTCGAGAGCTATCTGGATTACTTACTTTAACGAGCTGTTTGTATTCGATCTTTCCAATTTAAATAATTATCCGAAACGAGCTGGAATTTCAATTCCTATTTTTAATCTTTTAATTTTATTATCCGTAACTTAATCGTAAAAAATCCTATCCAATCATTTTCAGTCTCACTTTGCATCTCATGGCCATGAAATTTTCTAATTTTTAAAGTCCATTTTTCTAAATTTGTTTTTTTTTCAGGTTGTCTTGTCGGCGTGCAGTACGTACTTCGACACAATCCTATCACAGTACGAAGAAAAGGATCCAATAGTCATTATGCGTGACGTAAAATTTTCCGATATTAAAGTATTGGTGGAGTTTATGTACAAGGGAGAGATCAATATCGACCACGTAAGTAGAATTTTATTGTTAATTTCTGGGTCACTTTCATTTTCCTGCTAAACTAAAATAGCTTTATACAACCTGCATTAACCATACACAAAATCGATTTTTCACATTTACATCGTGGATGTCACTTTACAAAAGCTCTCGGAGAATAATTTATGATTCTCATAAACCACTTTTCATAGAAATTGAAATATTTAAAGACATATATATTTTCAGTCCAAAGTCTTACAAAGAGAGCGAATATTCTTCAATATTTCATATTCACATTTCATGAAGAATTAATTTTCCTTCTCTCGTTTAAAACCGAATCTTTTCGGCCTTTCAGAAGACTTATCGCAATGATACAATGATTAATCTAAAGTTATAATTCTGTATCATCTTTTAATTTAACCTGAATTCAAAGTACCGTTGTCTTTGAGAGAATTGCGGTCTCTTGCGATTTAAAATTTGTTAAACTATTTCTTGCTTTTCGAAAAGGTAATAATTTTTCAATTTTATATTCACAAACTCATGGTGGAAATAAATTCAGTCTGAAAATATACTCTCAGTGAATAACAAATTTACTATCGTTTCAAAATTTGCATATTTTTTATCTGAAATAAAGTCGACTTAACAATTTAAAATTAAAAAGTTCAAAATAGCACAATTTTTAATATGAAGCAATTGAAATTGAATAACTCACGATCCTAAATTTTTGAATGATAAACGTTTAAAATTAAATAGTTTATGATTGATACTTTAAAATTTAAACAATTTTAAATGTAACATCTGAAATTGAATCAATGAAGGGTGGCTTGATTAAATATACTGGGCGGCAATTAAAAATCTTTTAAAAAAGTAATACAATATCAAGTCCGAATAATTAAAATTAAAATGTCTCAATTTGTACTCAACATACAATTTAAAAGTAATTTCTCATTTAGCACTTTATAAAGAAGTATGAACCTGCTTATACTGAAAGAAATACAAAAAAAAGTAAGGCAAATCAAAATAAAAGTGAGGTCTCACTTCCAAAATCCAATTCATAAATTGAGAAAGAGAGAAAATGGAGGGGAAAGTTTTTCTTCGCTCCAGGCGCACGTTTTTTCAACTTTTGCCGGTGATTAAAAATTCACTTGTCAATGTAGACGGAAAATTAAAACACGCTCCCAAGGTACTGCAGTTCTGAATTGAGGCGTGAAAAGTTTAATTGAAAAAAGCTAGTCAGTTCAGAGAAAATGGTGGGGAAATTTTATTCTCCTCGAGGCTCCTTAGAGTACTATTGTAGATAAAACTGTGAAAATATTATGGCAAAAAATAGAACTGTGAATAATAGCATAATGAATTTTTTTTGTAAATAGCACGATAAAAAATAAAACTGAAAAAAAAATAAAACTGTGAAAAATAGGATGATATAAAATAAAACTGAAAAATAGCATGATAATAAAACTGTGAAAAATAGTTTAGACATTTTTAAATGAATAGGTTTTTAAATAATTGAATTATTTCAATTTTTTATTTCAAGGTTGAAAATTGAACAATGAATTAGAAATTAATCGAATGTGCAATTGAAAAACTTTTATTTAAAACCTTTTAAACAAACTGTCTACCGTTATGGAATTTTTCGCAAGACTAACCCATTTTAAGCTCGTTCAAGGCTAGTGTTAAGGGAAATTCAGTAATACTAGTCAGTAGCTATTTAAAAACTTTACAAATCAAATAATATGAAGCCTCGGCAGAAAGAACTTTAAATAAACATAAGTTTGGTGTCCATTGGGTTCTATAGAGTTATTCTTTTTTTTAAATATTTTTTCCATTCTGTGGAAGCGTCGCTGGGCTGTATTTTTTCAAATCTAACTTTAGAAATTTTGAACAAGGATAAAAGCAGAAAATTGCATTTGCTTAAGTGTCGACAAAAATTCAGAAACTGATTTCGTCAAATTTTGAAAATAATTATTTTTCCTTTAAAAAAAAATATCTTTCATAATACCGGCTCTCTAGTCCTGTCATTATTTTATTGTTTTGGAAGTTGATGTTGATACGAAGTAAATAGTGACTATTTTGACATTTCTTTACAAATTCCATTTTCACATTTTTGTTGACAGTTTGGTGTTTACAGCGCTTCTGCGGAATAGAAAAACAGTTTTTTTTTAAGAATAGCTCTATATGAACTCCATGGACACAATACTTGTGTTGATTTAACGTTCTTTCTGCCGAGGCCAATCAAACAACGTCTATTTTAGAAAAGGATAGCCTTTTAAAATTTTACCTCACTTTTTGGTCACTTTTCATAGCTAATCAGGGCTGCTACAACCTGGAAAACCTGTCAAATTCATGAAATTCTGAAAGAATGAGTGGAATTGTTTTAATTGCAACTACTTTAAAGTCTTAATAATTATTTTAGTACTTTATGGCGAATTTCAAATTTGCGAATTGGTATAAATTGATTTTTTCACTGACAAAAATAATATGATTATAATTGCGGAACTAAAAAAAAATGTATAGTGATTGCTTAGAATTCAATAAGTATTGAAGGATACTTTACATTTGCATTGATTAATAATTGCAGGCCTCACAGACCGGTCCCTATATTCCCTATTGTACTCTGTATTCAGTTAAGGTCCCTAAAGTGCCCTATTTTCAAGATTTGATCTCTATGGTACCCTATGTGCAGCCCATAATGTAACTTTTAATGTCACTTTTATTTAAATAAATTAACTCATGGGTTAATCACTATTCAATTCAGGTCTATACCTATTTATGAACTGTCTTGATTTCTTTTTAAACACGTCAGGGTATTTTTAAATATTCTGAGAAATTTTTAATAATTACAATAATTTAAAGGGATTTTTAACATTTTAGGGTATTTTTAAAACTTTTAAGGCATTATCATGAGCTTTTAATATGAAATATTTTAGGGAATTTTAAACGATTCAAAGGATTTTTTGTATTAATTTCATGAAGGGATTTCAAAACGTTTAAAATATTTTAGAAACAAGGCTTTTTTTAATTTTGGAAGATATGGTACGATTTTACAGGACCTATGAAGTTTTAAGGTATTTCAAAAGATTTCACAGGATTGTATGAGATTTCCGAGGATTTCAATGATTTTAAGGGATTTTAAAGCTCTCAATGTATTTTAATACATTTTCCAAGATTTCAAGAAAACATTTTTATTTATTTGATCCTGAGGATCAATTTATTTTTTAAGGTTTCCGAGGATTTCAATGATTTTAAGGGATTTTAAAATCTCCCGAAGTATTTTAATGCATTTTTCAGGAATTCTTGAAATATTAAGTTTCATAGAACTTCACAGGTTATTATAATATTTGAATGGATTTCAAATAATCTATTCACAAGAAGTGAGGGATTTCGTAGGGTTTGCAAGATTTAAATAAGATTTAAATTCTCTTTAATTTTTCTAATCTCATTTCACACTTACTCAGTTCAATGATTTTTTCATATTTTGATATTTTTTAAATTCACTTGATTGTTTTTTTAATTCAACTTAATTTTTTACGAATTTCATCGAATTCTTCTCGTTTCCCTTAAATTCCTCTAAATTCACTCAAATTTTACTGAAATCAATGGATTTTTTCGATTTTCAAAAAAATTTCAATTCATTTGAATTTCTTTGAATTGTTTTGTAGTCATTGCTCACTTTTTGGTTAGAAATTAGTATGGTTTCAAGGATTTGAAGAGATTAGAAATTATTTTTTGGAATTCACCCTGAATTCTTAATCCATTTGAATTCTTCTAAATTGACTAAATTCTACTTAATTCAGTGGATTTTTTTTTTATTTTCAAAAGTTTTTGTTGAATTGATCCTGAAGTCTAAAAGGTTAAAAACCTTTTTTTTTTTTAATTCTTAGGCATTTCATCAAATTATGTTGAAGTCCCTTGAATTGCTCTAAGCTCATATCAAATTTTCTGAATTCAATTAAGTTTTTTTCATATTTTTAAATTGTATTCAATTCATTTGAATTCTTTAAAATTCATCTTGAATTTTTATGAATTTCATCGAATTCTTCTCGTTTGCCTTAAAATCTAAATTCATTCCAATTTTACGAAAATCATTATAATTTATTTATTTTTGAATTTTTTCCCAATGTATGTGAATTCTTTTGAAATCTTATGAATTTGTTACACTTTGGGTGCGATAAAAGTAACCTATGAGCGTGACAAAAAGTATCCTTTGGTCCCTATATTTTATCCCATAGGGACGGTGAGGCCTGTAATTGTACAAGACATTATCGATAAATTAGTCTGCGATCAGCAGTCTGTTGAAAATTAATAGAATTGACTGAATTTATCAAAAAGCATACCCGGAATTTTTTCAAGAATAGACCTGAAAATCCTGAAAAAGTCATGGCGTTTGAAAATCTTCTGTAGCAACCCTGAATTTAGAATCTCTCTTGCGGCCGTATGTTAATCTGTGCAGTAAATTTTCTAGCTTTCCCGCGAAAGCAAATTTCCTCGTCAGCGGGCTAGTAATTAAATTTGCAGCCGGGAATTTCCGATTGATCCGCCATCTTATTGGATATATAGCGTTTTGCTCGATCGCCTTTGCGTCACACGGCACGTTTTTCACAGCTAGCCAACAAAACGAAAGCGGCAATTTCTGAAATACATTTATTCCCCTCGCACCGCTGACCCACATAACATTTTTCCAATTCTGCCAGCCCGGCCGATAGAAAGCCAGCGTTTGTAGAAAGTTCTCATATTATTTAGCATTCAGTGGCGCGCGGCATTATTGCAGTGGAAATTAGCAAGTAATAATTGGATTCATTGTTTCTTGCTCGCTTATGCCAGGTTCATCGTTTCCTTTTTTTTTTTTTGAGCCACTCGGATGACTTGCAGGTCGTACCTCTCGGTAATGAGCGGACTTCGACAAGCTCGGCAGCAAAAGCTCTCCCTACTAACGCTTGATTATATGCGAGATAAAAATAGCGACGCTCAATTTTTTTTATTTTATTTTTTTATTTTCATGTCCACATTACTCTTATTTTTATTGCGCGCAAGTGGATGGTCGCACGACACATTTCCCTTAGTGCTTTTATTTTCCAGTGTCACTAAAAAAAGCATAGTTATTTTACAGTACATAATAATACTTTTTTTTAATAGGTGCACTGTAAAGTCGTAAACGGAAAATGACACATAGAATATTGGCAGTAAATTAAAAATATTGATCCAATCCATTCATGTTACGAATTCCTGGAAAATTGATAATTAAAGTGAAGAAAATTACTTTTTAACTACTCGTCAAGTTCTTTCTCTCCCGCTTAAAAATGTTCAGAAAGGTTCTTTATTAAGAATCTAATTAAGAAAAGTTTACTAACTTTAGTTGTTAGATTAAAATATCTTGCTCATTAAATTTTCTTTAATTAAGTTTTTTCGAGGAATGAGATTTAAATAAATTAAGGTCTTGGCTAACACTTGCATATATTAGTGATTAGCGATTTGAGAATATAGATTGCGTATTTTCCACAAATATTTCTCAGCTTGAAAGGTAGATAAATTAATCGTTTTCAATAGAATCGTTTAAATTTATAGAATTTCAAGTTGCAAGTGGCTGATGAGACTTTTGTAACATATTTTGCATATATTAGTTATTAACGATCAGTTTTTAAATAAACTTTCCACGAAATGTGTTAATGTGACGCTTCCAAAAGACACACGCCTATGACTAATCATATTTGAATAGCGCATTAAACCATACTATATGCAATGCAGCTGTTGTTCCCAGAAAATTGTTTACGTCGAGTAAAAGTCAATATGATTTTTTTGTAACGATAGCTGCGTAGAGTCGATACTCATTTACATTTCAAATTGAACCCGTTGATGCTTCGAAAGGTTCTCGAAAGTCTATCATATGGAAATGCGCACACGCACTAGTTGATAGAAATCTCCTGATATCCTATTTTTTTCTAATCGATATTAAATTCCAAACAGCAAGTTTCCTAGAAACTAATCGATCCGAAAATCTATCGTCCGCATAGCCTAATCGTGCAGAAAGTAGGGTAAAATAGTTTTACTTTCCAATGATACCAATTTCAAATTTCCCAATTAAATAGTTAAGCATTTACATTTTAGAATTCCAATGTGTTTAATTTGAAATCAGAAAATTTGCAAAGCTCCTGGAAGACCTTGCTTCTTCTCGGCTACTGGAGCGGAAAATGAGCTGGAATTTTTTGAAATCGAGAGAAAGTCGGGAACTGACAGTGAATTTATTTTCTGATCGGGAATTTTCTTGATTCTTATAGTTTTAGTAGAAAAACTTATTCAATCACGATTCCAAATGGGAAGTCTTAGGCCGTTAATGACATTTAAAGACTATTTATAAATTATTTAATTTTCAAGGCTTGAATTCAACCATTTTAAGTTTTAAAGCTCTAATTTTTTAATTGTCGCCGGCTAGCGAGTCACTTTTTCACTTTTGTTTGATTTTTGTTTGAATATTTTTAGGTTGAAATATGTAAAAAAAAAACTGTGAGATCAAATTAACTCAAAATTGTGTATTTTAAAAATGAACATCATAATAGTAGTTAAAGAATTTTTTATTCATTATATTCCAAATTCAATAATGTTAGCTCGAATCATGATATATTAGATCATTTCATTTTTATAGTTTTTGAATTTCAACCATTTTTATTTGAACCTTTCCATAGATTTAACACATTTTTGTAAATTAAATAATTTCGCATTCAAGAAGTAAAAATTTGACAGTTTTAAATTGAAAAGTTTAATAATTGAGTAATTTTAAGTTTGAAGCCTTCAATATTGAAGAAGAAATTAAATTTTCATGATTATGAAATTGAACCTTCAAAATTAGAAATTAGAAATGAAAGACTTTTAAAACTTTAATTACTGTATTATTTCCGAAAGATGAAAATCGAAAAATTCCAGATTAAACTTTAAAATATTGAATCGTTTTAAATTGAATTAATGTGAATTTAAACGTTATTGTACCATTTTTATTTGCAATCCTTCATAGTTGAATAATTTTAAATTGCAGATGATAAAAATTTCATAATTTTAGTTTGATACTTCATAAGCTGGAAAATTTTAAACTAAATTAGCAACCGGAATTGTATAATTATTATTTAAATTCTTCATAATTCTCAAAATTTAAATTTTTTAAATTTTTTTTTAAATACAAAAAAAATTTTATTTAATAATTAAAAATATTTTTATTTTAAAAATAAATCTCGTATGATAATATTTTAGTTAAAATTACAAGGAACAATTTTAAATATAAAGCATTCAATTCAAGCATTTTTCAAATTGAAAAATTCCAAAAAATGTCTTTGAAATTTAAACTGTTCAAAATTGATTATTTAAAAATAAAACTTGAAACGATTATAAATTCACGACATTTAAAATCGAATAGATTAACATGGCAGTTTCGAAAGTTTCACAATTTCAAATCAAACGGGCTTCAAGCATTAAAAACATTCTTCTTTGAAATTTAAATTATTAAAAATTGTACAATTTCCAATTAAAAGTCCTAATAGGTTAAATAATTAACTTGAAAACGTTCAAAATTGATTAGGCGTAGGTTAAAAATTTATAACTAAGTACAATTTCTAATTGAAAACGTTAAAAATTGATTAGTTTCAGATTAAAATGTATAAATGAGTCAAAATTCAAAGTTTTAAAAGTTGAACAGGTTTAAATGTTTCACTTTTAAATTTAAATAATTTTTCGTTTGAATACCTTCAAAAACATATTGATGTTTTAATTTGAAAATTGTTCAATTTAAATGTTTAATTTACAATTTCAAACGCTTTATATATAGAATTGATCCGCATTCGATTTGTAAACTTGAATATTCGTATTTGAATACTTAAGGGCATGTGACACGCATAAATACCTACCTTACCGGCCTCACTTTTTCAATTTTCTGAATTTTTTTCTGAATCTAAGAACTTTTTTTCTAAATAAAATATCGGTATATATATAAATAATATATATATATATATATGTTTTGCGTAAACGGGGTCGAGATCGAAACTGTGTATCAAACTGACAGCTTGTGAACACCGAGCAGACAGCGCAGACAGCCTACACCAAAGAAGAAGGAGGGGAGGATGGAACGAAACCAACACGGCGCACCAGTCCCGCGCATGACATGGCGTCACTACCGGACGGCCATGTCTCAGCGTCGAAGTGGGGAGGTGCAACAACTAGTAGCCATTTTCTAGCGGCGGCACCATGTTATGGCGTCACTACCAGACGGCCGTGTTTCACCGACGAAGTGGGGAGGTGTCATAGCTAGCAGCCATGTTTCGCCGTCGACATCATATTTAAGCGCCACGACCGGCGGCGAGTAGCGGTACTAAATCGATCAACGAGTCAGGACGAGCTAGCCTTGCAACTACATACCATTAAGCGCCACTAGTAGTGTCGAAGGCAGTACGTAGTCGACCAACCCTGTACCACGGCATGGCTGAACGACCCCGCGCTGCTAAAATCCAGTAAACGTCCATGTTCTAGACAGCGCGTAAGGAACAACGGGCAGCAAGCAGCAGAGATACGAAGGCAGCCATTTGCCGAGATCGACAGGCCAGCCATCTTCACTCCAACCGACCAATCGACATTCGCGACACGAAGAGTCGAGAAGGAAGGAAGCGGTGAAGAACGCGGGACCTGTCACTTATGTTTCTTGACTTGACGGCGGTACGTCCAGAGTAACCGGGACCAGATCAAGATTTGACAAATTTGGAAAAGCGTATTACCAAAAGAGACCGAAATGGAAAATAACAAGGCGAAGTACGCCCAATGGCTTCAAGGTGAGTGGCCTCTTCACTAGTTTCCTCAGAATTTCAGTTTTCGTTTTTCGGTCTCCACGCGGTGTGACTTCCGGGACCCCGTGTGCATAAAAGTAAAAGTGTACGAGACTCCCGCAACACCCGGGAGTGGGGCACGCCCGACTCAAAGCCCGAAAATAGTTAGTTGATGCGGGCGTTCCTCGAGGAAACCGTGGTGTGGGCACGTATAATGCTCGTTCCGTTTTGTACAAGGAATGTGTATGTACAAGGAATATGATGTTTTCATACCTTCACGAATAAATAAATAATTCTTCGAACTAGAGCCTACTTTGTATGTGTGCGGATAAATTGCGAAATTTTAATTCCTCTTTTTTTCCTAGATGATGAGATGCTATCCCGGTAAAGGAAAAAATTCTGTTGAATGTCTCCTCAACAGCAGAATTTATTACCGATCAGGAGATAATGACAAAATATTCTACTGCGGCTATAGAAGCGACCCGTGTTATACCTAGGTTAATGGATTTGGTGATGGTAGCTTCGAAGAAATTGGGAAGCACATATGTGCTAACAGGCAAAGCATTGATCCTGCATTAAAACAAGGGGTTGAAAGGGTGCTTGAAGTCATGAGCCAAGAAACAAAGTTGAGTATGAGGCAGATGGTGGAAGATGTGAATGAACAGTAACTTTGCACTTCTTCATCATAGGAAAATATATTCTAGAGCTGTCCTAACAAAATTTTCAAAAACATTTGAAATTATACACTGATAGAAATCGAATTTAAAGACCTGGTGATCATTAGAATCAATCGATTACTCCATGTAAGATATATCAAGGACATTACTTTCACGTTGTCTCTTCTTACAAAGATTAATATGCAAATATTAATAATGGGGATTAAACAGTTTACACTTAACTGTTGGCGCTAGAGCAACAAAAGGTTAGATAGTCTAACAATCTTTGTAAGATCACGTTTAGACTCGGCGCGGTGGTAGCCCAACAAAAAAAAAGAATTGATACGGATTGGGGGGAATAAACAATTTTTTATCGCGCGTAAATCCCGTTTCCTGATTCGTTTAAATGAATTGATGCGTATTTAGATGAAATGAGAAAGTGCGAATTGCATGTATATGAACTCATGTGAATGCGTGGTCAAGGTCAATTTGAAAAAAAAAATTAATAAAACGTGCATACGTCGAGACTTAAATTAGCGATTTCTCGTGTATTAGCCCAGAGTATCGCCACGGAGCTACGTGACAATATACTAAACATTCACATAAAAATTCGGTATGCCCCGCATCTTGGTTCTCCTGTTAAGGATTACATTGTTTAAATCAACACTTGCTGAAATTCGCCTTGACGAACTGGGTCGAATTCGAGTATGTACTTAACTCTCACGAATTCAGACGCATTGACCAATATTGGAGCGTTCGCGTGGTAACGCATTGAAGTGAATTTGCTGACTCCAAACTTTTGAACCGTATTTGTACGTATAGAAACATTCAAAATTGATATAATATCTTCACGAATTTACACGTATTGAGACACTGGTCCAATGCGCCTATGTCGCAAAGCGGGATTTGCGGGGTATCTTGGTCTTTTCAATTCAATTCGTATCACTACTATTTTTTTTGCTGGGAGGCTAGCATATCACGAAAGAACAGTAAGAAGTGGTATCATCCCATCTATTTGGTGAGCAGAGGTGACATAAACAACCTTCAAGAGATTTTTAATATTTGCCAAGCATACAAACCTTGATTTTCGACGTTTATATGGCTCATCGTGGACCTTCCCTCAGACGACTCGCAAACTTAACGTGCCATTCCAATTGCAGCGTCTCTAAGCTCAAGTACTTGAAATTTCACGACGCATATTAATCCGACTCTAATGTAAGGGATCGTCCATATATTACGTAAGCCGTTTTTCTTTTCTTTAAATAAAGACGAGAACAGAATTGCTGTGAAGTTGAGAAGGACACAACGATATAAATAAAAGAAAAACTTCTTACGTGATATATGGACGATCCCTAATAGATTTTAACTAGGATTTCCTAAATAAGGTACCTTTAACAAGAGGTACTTTATTACAACAAATAAAACTGTGGTATATATCACAATTGATTTTATTAATCAATTCAACACAATTTATAGATATTGGAATGATTTGATCTAGTAATCAAAATCTAACAGTTTATAAAAGGTACCTGTACTCGAGCAATAGTTACTAGTGCCATAATACACAAGAAGACCAATATAAGGGCAGTTTCGATGGTTGCCTTGAAGTCGTCGTTGCACTAAACTCGACGCTGGAAACATAAACAGTCAGGGCTGTATGAACCATTTCTGTTGGATTTTTCTCCGTAATAAAAAAATATTATTTTAGTTTTGTACATTTTGTTACCTAATACACATAGAAATTTAAACTTGAACACTACTGAAATCGAGACACATCGCTAAACACTGAAAACTAGCTGACACGTATGCTAACAGCTGATACATTTATCCACGGCGGGCACTGCCTGCTCTTATCGCTCCGCTACTGGTGGCGACGCATTATTGACTGGTTACACCTAAAAAAACATGTAGAACTTCACGTATTTACACTGTAAGATTGTGGAAAAAATTCAAGTGGTAATTTGAAACAAGGAATAATACGTCGAAGCATTACGTGAAGTATGATGTGGATTACCACGTAGTATTCTACGTGGATTTTCACCACTACAGCTGCGGAATAATACATGTTTTTGATGTATGAATGGTACTTAAAACTAAAAAATGACATTCAATTTTGCTTATCTCTTACGGTTTACGAGATATTTACACGTAAACCGTTTCAAAATACCACCTGAATATACTGAATGTACAGGTTCCTGTGCACAAATCTTTCACACAAACTTCGGGTGAACGATCCTTTCAGGTTTCTGTACAGTGTACAGGATTATTTAGGTGAGCGGACATATGCAGATGAAATCAATAAAATAAAAATAAAAACAAATGAAACTAATCTCTCGATTGATCTCTGCATGGAGTTACATGTTCAAGGGAATGCAAGGAGGGAAGCTGTTTAATATATAGCTGCAAGCTCTAAATACTTCACTTTGTGAAGAAACGTGTACAGGTTCCTGTGCACAAATCTTCCACACAAACTTCGGGTGAACGATCCTTTCAGGTTTCTGTACATTGTACGGGATTATTTAGGTGAGCGGACATATGTAGATTAAATCAATAAAATAAAAATAAAAACAAATGAAACTAATCTCTCGATTGATCTCTTCATGTTGTGTCTGCGTGTATACCCTTACGTTACATTATTTCAGTTTGTGTTTTCAATTGTCTTATGACGGGCAGAAAGCCCTGATGATGACCGCCAGCATATCAAAGTACGAAAACTAGCCAACTTTGCAAGAATTTTTCGAATCACTTTCCAAATTAGATTGTATTGCGGCTAGTGTAAAAGCAGAAGAGGAGAAAGCTATAATTTTTTTGAACGAAAATACTGAAGATGAATTTAAAGATGCCACTGTACTCTATGTTAATGTGTCGTTTGAGGTATTTTTGCGACTACTCACAACATTTTGTAGTTTTACCAAGTAGTTGAAACTGTAGAGAAGGTCGCTTTTGTTTAATTTGTTCAAAACTTATTTTATATATTTATCTACGGTGAACTCGTATCTGGCCAAAAAAGTTTATTTCTTAAAAAAGTGTAAAAGTGGTGTCACCATGTACCTCTCCCTCACTCGCCCGATATCTTCAACTCCTCACAAAAATCATTGAAAGGGGGTCCGGGATGCCTCGAGTCAAAAACATCGTCGAATCGGGAAGATTTGAATTCGAAGGTACCGTGAATCCTTTCCAGTAGTATCTGAATTGTTGGGGACCCTGTTAAAGAGGTTCAGTATTAGTCATTCTACCATTCCACTTTCTCCCAGCTGTTCGCTTACTTCACCCACCTTTATTGGTACACTTTTCTCTGGTAGTATTTGCACATGCCATGTACATTGGACTCGCATTAGTTTGATATGATTTCAGAGCATGAGTTCTTTATATTTTACTGGGTAAAGTTCGTGGTTGTGTTTCCATGTTTCGCTTCAAGCGCGAGTGTTCGTGCAGTCTTACTATCTCGGACCACCAATTTCGTTGTTCCCTCTTTTCTTTTCAACTTGGTTTATAACCTCTTAGGTTGGTAACCAATCGAGGAGGGGTTTCAGACGGTAGGCGCACCTAGCGAATCCGACACTACCCACTTTCCCTGGGTGTCCTTTAGAAGATTTCCCCTCCTCGGCCCCCTTCAAAAAAAAAAAAAAAGAAATTTGTGGTTGTGTCTTGTTCCCTAAAACTTTACTTATCGACAAATTAGTGCAAAAGTGCTTGATAGCTGAAACCTGCGTAGGCCAGGTAGTAGAACGATTCCAGTTCTCTATACCTAACAGAGTCAAAAGCTTTCAAAATTTTGTTCGCAGAAAGTACTGTTGAATTTTTCAAAAAAATTATTTATCATATATAAAGTGACGTTAAAGCGTTATCTGAATTTATTGGTTTGGCAAAACTTCGATTCGGTATGACTCTGATAAATGTACTGACTAAAATATTTAAGATCGATAGATCTTGAATTTTAACATTCTTAGGGATCGTCCATATATTACGCGAGCTGTTTTTCTTTTGTTTAAATAAAGACGAAAACAAAATTGCTGTGAAGTTGAGACCACAACGATATGAACAAAAGAAAAACGACTTACGTAATATATGGACAAACCCTTAACAGAAATATGGTGTTATAAATACAAATGCCTGCACTTCCTCCTTCCTCTCACCCCTTTTGCAGGGGCCGGGAAGAAAATTATGCATTCTAGTGTTAGTTGAGTTAGTTAAAGTTGTGCGAACAACTGACTCCACCCACCTTTTCAAGGTCCATAATTTTAAATGTTCCACACTCTAATGCCTGATTTCTTTAGGCCCTCGCCTGGTAACGCCGAATCCCTTTTCCAGAGTCCCAGAAAAATTACACGTCAATGAAATAGAAGATAATAGACATGTTCGAAGGCAAAAATGCTCGATATCTCGAACATGGTCAGAGAGATATAGTTTTTCTGATCAGATTCGAGCGAAGCGTGAAGAAATACTTTCAACAAGTGAGTTTTAAACAAATGGAAGATAATCCACGTTTGTGAGAGTAAACAAACTTGATAAATTATAAACTGTCGAAGTGGCACACATCTTTTGTCGAAATTCGTTTCCAACGTAAAAAAATACATAAAATATGCGAGTTTGAAGGAAAAATTCGAAGGGGATCGACCTTTTCTACAGTTTAACTGTAAAGTGCAATTAAATGTAAGAGAATTTTTAAAAATTATTATTTTTAATTTCTAATGCAATGAGTTCTCATATTTCAATTTTTAGACGAAATTCGAAGATTTTGAAGTTTTTCTGGGTGTCTGTTCAAGTAAAAAATACTGTAAGATCAACGTCGTAGTAATATTTTGTCGGTGTGATTATAATATGTTGTATTGTTGTTTATGTTAATTTCGCAAAATTCTAAAATTAGTTTTTATTGTTTTTGCAATATTTTTTGTCGTAGGCAGGTACACCTTATTCGACCAGTCCCATATATGCACCAAATTCACGGTCAATAGGGATCTCCTCCAGGAAAAGACTAGTGATTCTGCACGTCAGCGAATGCGCTCGTATTTCAAAATATCTGTGCTAGTATTCATCCACAACATTTCTGTATTACACAAGGAATATAGCAACAAAAAAATATCGTGTATAATACAGCATACCTAAGTTCGACCTGACATCGGAGCGAATCATAACTAGCTATGCAATTTTCGGACAGTCACTGTTGAATGACTGGAGCTTGAGGAAAATTCTACTTCTTGCGAAGCCAGTATACGGATTTACCTACACTTAAACTCTTGCCCTGCTAGCCCTAAAGTTTAGGGGCGACAGTGCTAACGACGATACTACCGTGCCCTATTATAATATATCTGTACCTCCGTATCAGCTCTTAATTTTGCTGACTGATTTGTCCCTCAGCAACGCACTATACGTGTAGAGTTTAGTCTCGGTTTTTCGATAAACTCTTCCAGATTCCGGACTCGAGTCGTTCTTTCGTGTCATTGCTCAATCGCTAACACCTAATTCTACCGCTCTATTTTCTCCCAGTTGTCCGCTTATTTTACTAACCTTTTTTGCTACCTATTTCTCTAGCAGTATTTGCATGTGCCGTGCACATTGGACTCGCATTAGTTTGATTTGATTTCAGAGCGTAAGTTCTTTATATTTTACTAGCTGAAGTTCGTGATTGTGTCTTGTTCTCTAAAAATTGTACTTATTGACGAAGCAGTGAAAAAGTGCTTGATAGCTGGAACATGCGTAGAGCGGGTAGTAGAAAAATGCCTGTTCTAGATACCTAACGGAGCCGAAAATGTTCAAAATTTTGTGAGCAGAAGGTACAGTGAAATTAAAAAAAAATTCTTCAATAGTTCAGATAGACAGATCTTAAAATATCAACATTCTCAGCAGAAATATGGTATTATAAATACAAATGTATTCATCTAATTTAAATAAGCATTTACTTCATACTTTTAAACACAATGACTTCTAATTTAAATATAATCGCACCGAAAGTAGTTTAATCAAACATTAAATAAGTTTCTCATTAGACTAATAATGCTATATTGTCTCAGTAGGAATATGTTGCATGTTACATACTGTACTTAAATTTAACTAGTATGTTACGGCATAAAGTCTTGAAAAAAGTGCGCAAACTAGGTGCAGAAATAAATAACCTTAATCTAGTATTCGGACCCTACAATAGCATAATAGCGCAAGAAGTTCAAAAAATATTTCAGGCTCCATATGCTGGATCGTGTTATCGTTATTTGCAGGTATTAATACTCAATTGGTTCACAGGGCCCCCTAATGGTATACTGGTGCGATTTGGTAGTTTGCAAATTTAATACTAAATATAAAAAATATTCAATATACATTAGTCATATGACATATGTTTCGCATGTTGAACATATATATTTAACATGGTGGGGATACGCTGCTGCAGCTGTACCTGCGCAAATGCCAGCAACTTGCAAATTTGGCTAGTGTGAATTCGCACGAATGTACCATTTTAGGGTTAATGTCAGAGATTTGAACGAAATTGAGGCTACGATGCCATAATGTAAAAATTATGTAGTAATCATATTTTATTTAGAAAAGAACGAAAAGAAGCGTAACAAATCTTTCGTTACGTTCCTTTTAGTTTCTTTCGACACAAAACTTTGAAGAAATAAAATTTTGACATCGTACGTCCATAGCTGCGTTATTTTTTAGTAAAATTTCATACTCAGCATAGTTTTCAGGTTAATTATATTGAACTTACAGAAATAATTGGCAAATATAAGAAAATGCTCATTAATGTCGTTTGAATCCCTGGTTAGTATTTCATTCTTGCAATTGTGTATGCTGAAATAAAAAGAGCCCAGTTTGGAGTTATAATGTAACATACTTTATTTTTAACCAATCCGTTATTGCAGTACTTAATTGGTGAGTGGATCGAATGTGGCTTACCTGAGCAAGAGAAGAGTGTTTTGACCCTGGCGGCGACTGTGCCTTTTTCGCCCAGATCTCAGTTTATAAATGGCCTTACAAAAATAGGACACATCAGTAATGCCTTGAGAAATGAGTCAGTGGACCAATTTTTCACTAAATTGACTGACCTGGATAACGGGCGGAACTTTCTTTCCCATGGAAGTTTGCAGGAAAGAGAAGGCCGATAACGTATTGCAGATGACAGACCAGCCAATAAAGGCATCACTGGTACCGTAAAAAAAGACGGGGAAATTCATTGGTGAGAACAATAATTTGATGAACAGTGGAGAAAAATTTAAAACAGCACAGAAATTTGACTATTTTCATTATGTACACTTATCTTGATCCATTACGACTGAACATTACACTATCTGACATGACTTCAAACAGTCTGGGTGATTGTTTCTAATTTCTCTCATCAATTGCAAATGCGTTGTAAAAAATACTCTATCATGTATATTTTTCTTAAAGAGCGTCAAAAGTTGAGAAGAGCCGAGTTTTAATCAATTCTCGAAAGCGTTTGAAAAATCAATGTTCGTGTTAAAATCTATCGAAAAAGCTATCGTGCCGTAAATTGATGCAAATAAGCATGAGGCCATTGGAAACTGTTATTTTTTCATTCGCGAGCCGTAGCCCACGCATTTCACATCGAGTAAAAGTCTTCCATGCAGGAGGCCTGGGATTCGATCCCCGAGCCGGTAGCAATGGAAATTTTTCTATGTATTTCTACCGGGGCTTCGGTGGTTTGGAACCCACCTTCAACTTTAGGTCCCCTCAGAAAAAGCTGGTTACGTACCAAGGGTAAATGGGCCGTTTGAGAAGATTCGAAATAAGTCAACGTCCACCCTAGTCTGGCCGCATTTTCCATCTGCGGCCTACTAGGGAGGCTGCCGAGTCGCAAAGTGGGTGAGGATCACTTTGCCAGTTACAAAACAGGACGTCATTTACTGTGCGATGGGTAGGCCTGGCATCTGAGACGTATATTCCGAGAACATTGGTAACAACGAAACCCACCAAGTCCAGAAACACTCGGCGAAGATGGCCGGATTCGGAGTACTGCCTTGAGAATAAAGACAGTTTTGGCACAATAATCTTTATAGCTTGAGCGCCAGGTGGGGACCGCACGGGCTAGCCACCCACATTACAACTAACTAACTAAGAAGAACCTAAAGAAGGCTGACGTCAGACAAAGTCCATATGAGTGAGAGAGCTGTCACTGGTTAAAGTTTATCCTCAGTTGTTGGTCTGCTTCCTGCGAATCAGCGATAGGCGAGAAGTCAATCATGTTCAAAATGGCTTCAATCCTAGAGAGCATCGATTACGACATTTTCGTTCCCTGAGATGTGCTGATGTTAGTGGTAAGTTGCTCTATGAAACTGAGGTTTCGGAATAAAAAGAATTGAACTGTAGAAATCGATACGCTGCTGCAGAGTCGCGCAAAATGAGAAGTTTGAAGCATCTACAAAGGTTGGCAAAGAAGTCATCAGAAAACGTCGAAGATCAATCACTGTTTTGAGTTAAGAATAGTTGAGAATCACTTCCAATTTCTCTGTGAGTGGCTTATTGGGTCATTGGTTATGAACCCAGTGATTATTACTTTGTGCCCAATGAACTATACGGAAAATATTGCCCACACAAGTTTTGCTGGATTGATAAGGATTCCATAAGTTTTCAGGCAATCGAGGACTTGAAGAAGATGTTTCTGATATTCCTGATTGAAGATGATGTGATGCTGTCATCAATGCAGGTATGATGAAAATCAAATTCTTCGAGTACCTTTGTGAGTCCAAATCTACGTCTTCATTTCATCTCACTCCGCCTCGCGTTTAGGGGGTGTACAGCATCTAACCGGGATGTGGAGTGGTATGGAATGGAGGCGTGGAAATCACATGAATTGGAATTTGTATTATCTAAACAGAGTAGTTGAATGTATAAACTCGACAACAGGTATTGCTTTAGGCGTTCGTTCTACGATGCTGATCCTTTTTACAGGGAATGGATTGCCAGCCAAGCGTTTTTATATGGTGCTACTGTACCGGTGAAAAAGAGTATGGTAAGCTCATCAAAATGTCTCTGGTACTGTTGTCCACGGAGAGTCCGTAGTTATGCTGACGTCAGCGTGGACGAAGTGCCAGTCGAAATCTCGCCCGAGTATAAGATCTACTGAAAATGTCTTAATTCCAGAGATCGCAAGACTCGGGGCAAGGGTCGTTACCCAAAACCATCGAGGGCCCTGGCCGTTTCTCTGTGCATACGTGCATAGTTGGTTACAATTTGGAGCGTCATGCTGCTTGATAATTGCTTAAGTCGGTTGTGCATACTTAGCGTCCAGGTTTTCCGCAATATAATGAAATTTTATTGCGTTGGGAGACACATTCGATAGAGTAAACTGAGTTTCTACTTATGCGAAGTACATCTTTTGGTATGTAGCCAGATGGGTGGGATACATAACGCAACATGAAACGAGAGATTATTTAATCCGTTACCAGTAGTTGTTAGCAGTATGGTCGTGCAAACAGTATCCGGAAATATGGTAGTCGTGAAAAAAAGATTTGCAACTGATACATGTTGATACTTTTGGCGGGTAGTCAAAACTTGCAATGTGCATTTGTGTCAAAGTTGAGAAAAGCATGCAAACGTATTCAGTATCTATTAGGTATCATGAATCCTGACACCATAGCCTTCTCTAATAATTGGTTGAAATTTCAGAGTCCAAAGGTATAATATATAATTATGTATAATTTTTGAAATTTGATTAATTCAGTCTTTTAAAAATTTTATCGTCGAGTCCACTGCGTGGATCTCTCTACCTCATGAGGGAAGCCCATGTTGGATTCTTAGAATGGCGTCCCATGGCAGCCTAACAGTTGGCGCAATACGTCAAAGCACTAGACATTTCGGCCAATGACAGTATTTCTGTGGATTACTAGGAGAATGTCTTTGGCTGAAATATCTAGTGATTCCTCGTTTCCATAAAGGGTCAGGCCTTGATTACCTTCAAGGCCCGAAAGCAGTCCATGCGAATCCCTGATGTCGGCGCTTCCGTTCAATATGATTCTATATGTTCACTATGTCGTGTATAAGGGATCGTCCATATATTACGTAAGCCGTTTTCCTTTTGTTTAAATAAATACAAGAACAAAATTGCTGTGAAGTTGAGAAGAACACAACGAAAAAAACAAAAGAAAAACGGCGCGGCGCTACAAGCTTGTAGACTCATGTTGAATAGTGGCGTCGATATATAGAGTTACATTTAAGAATTTTGAAAAATTAGTATTCTTAACATAATACACACAATTTAATTCATTCCTCATAGTGGAAATAGAAAAGCTTACGAAAAAAAGGCCAAGCTGTGAAGTCTCTTTTGAAAAATGTTGGGATTAGGGACACTCAAAAGAGGTATGAGCTATCAGGAATAAATATTTTAGAGACCAAGAAAGAGCTGGAAAAAGTGCTAAAAAAATAACATAGTGCTACCGAAAAATCTTGGTCAGATTCCACTACATGGATACTTTTTCATTCTTTTTTTTTCAGTAACATTAAAGGACATTCTACTATTCATTCAATTCATGAATGTATGATTCCTTTTTTTAATTTCGAATATTTAACAGAAAACCGTATTATCAGTCCGAAAATGGATATACCAAGCTTACAAGACCTGATGACGCCGACACTTCATGAAAATGGTAAATATATTTAAAGCTTGCTTTTTTAAAGAAAAAAACGAGAATTTGGATTAAGTAAAGCCCAGGACTTATAATGCTTTGTAAGGATAGCAACAATTTCAATAAATTGTGTACGTTAAAATAAAAAGCGACCAGGTGGAATCAAATGAAGCTATCCCCAGACATATTTTCCACTTTTTAAAAAAGGTTTGACCCCGTTCGAGATAAATTTGCAGTTTCTTCTGAAATAAAACCAATATAAAATACCATCGATGGGTCGTGGGATCAAAAAAATTGATCACAGTCAATTTAAATATTTGCCTACCGATTTGCTCTGAAGTGCTCAATGACAAATCGGTTGTCGAATATTCGAACCGATTGACTGTACACCTTTGATCTACATGCAGCGCCTACTTCTTTTTGCAAAGATTTGGGTATGATTTTCATAATGCCATCGCCTGTGAGTATTCACATACTCCAGGTCAATACTATATACTTCTCGATTTTCTCAAAAACAATAGTAGATCCTCCTCTCTCAATTTCCTGTCAGCTTTGAAATTCTAAAATGAATGACTTGAATTTTTTCTTTCATTTATTTAGCATCTATTGAAAAGGCGAAAACTAAATCATCATCCAAGTGTAGAAAGAGCCAAAATGACAAGAAACTAATGGAGGATCCTTTAAAGCGACAAAACGAAGAAACTGTTGTTTTAAATTTTCAACCCTCCCCTACTATCGCCTGTAAGTGCTTGCATACTCCAGGTCAATAATATATACTTGTTGTATTTTTTTGATTAAATAGTAGGACCATCTTTTTCAATTCCCTGACAATTTTGAAACCGTGAAATGGATAACCTAAGTTATTGCCTTCCATTCATTCAGCATTTACTATGAAGTTTAGTTTAGTTCATAGGCTATCGGGGAGCCCTGATGCCCCTCCCCCTCCTAGCGCTTTAACTTTAGGGCCTAATGTATCACAAGCTCAACTATTCGCTATCAGCAGTTGATTCCAGACCTCTTGGTAAAGGCCAGTATGTCGACCATTAATCGCGTTATAATATTATCAGGTCCCATGAAGTGGGCCTCAAGGGTTTGTTGCTGGAGCCTAGCTAATGCCGGCATTTTTTGCATGTGATAGTTCAGGTGGTTGTACCCTGTATACATCTGAGCCACTATTCTTATGTCTCTCTTGTATAATTCCAAGATTTCTCTGGCTCTGTCTATCATATACGTATAGCCTATAAGGGCTTTCGCGTTTCGGAAACTTTGAGTTTGCTCCTAGTTTTAGTTCCGGTACCATGTATTTAGGTCCTGCGCCGCTGTTTGCCAACTGTTCCGGTTTTTCGTTGCCTTTGATTTCTAGGTGACCAGGAATCCATATGTGGGCCACGTTGTTCTTTCCTGTAAGTTAGTTTCATGCATTTTTGCATTTCCAAAGCAGATCTGATGTTATGCCTCGTTTCCCAAATGGAGTTAATGTCGTTTTGCTATCCGAATAGATTGTAATCTGTCTAACAGCAATGTTTGCCTCTTAATTAATTTTTTAGTGTAGCGGAGGACGCCCAGGACCTCTGCCTGCGAGACAGTGTCATGTCCTCTAGATGGGATTCCTATTCCCCTCCTTCCTGGGCTATCACAGACTTCCCCTCATGACCCACACACTTTTCTGGAGCCATCTGTGTACCACATTTCCCCTCGAAAGAGAGGGTTACCATTTGTTTTTCACATATTCGTATTCGGAATAGAGACACGGAAAGTCTTGGTAAAGTTGAAGCATTTTATTGTTTCATCTTTTCATATTTATAGAATTGGCAGTGCGCTGATGTTACTTGGGAGCCTATCGTGTCTAGTTATCCAAGTCAATCTATTTGTTCTTACCAGCCAGCACATAGCATGTGTCGCCCTGAAAGTTATCGCAACGTGTAGGGTTTCTTCTCAGAGTATGAATCCTATCACCACTGTTGGCGTAGTCACAGCCTATCCAACATCGTTTTAGTTTCATCCGTGACCACCAGACCACGGCCGCGTATAGGAGCCTTGGTTTAAGAAGAGCGGAGTAAAGTCATGTAAGCATTTTGGGCCCCAGACCTAACATCAAACCAAAGGCTCTTCTTCACATCCAAAATTACATGAAAAACTTCCTGCATCGAGTCTCAAGGCGCTGCTCCCTTGTCAAGGCCTTCGATCTATCTTGCGAATAGACGTACGCCACACCTTGAAGCTTCTCGTCGTATGAATTCTGGAGGGGTATTGCTGAAGGCACTCTCTATGTTCAAGAAGGTGCCTGAAGCATACCCTCTCTGTTGTAGCTGCAGTTCTAATTTTTCCACAACAGCATGGAGCGCAGTTTCTGCAGAGCAACCCGCCTGAAAGGCGTGGGGTGAGGTGGCGAAAAATATTTATTTCTGATGTATCTCTCGACCAGTTTCTCTAGCGTCTTCAGAGTGAAATACGTGAAATTGATCGGCCGGAAATCTTGAACTCAGGATTCTCCTCCTCAGGTTTTAAAATAAAAGCCAATTTCACGTACTTTCATGCCGATGGTACGTGCTTAAGGGCAATGCTTGCCCTAAATAGTTTCGTCAGTAAGAAGACGTTGACAACCATGGGGTCAAACAACCGACAGTCCAATATAAAGAAGGTATACCACCAAGACAGTCGACACGTGTCGGGATCTTTGAACCCTGATCAAACAGAGTTCTTTCGAAAGCATCCACAGTGTATCAAGGGCAGGTCCCAGAATTCAGCCCTGATTGGTTTCAGGATTTAAGACAAGGCATTGTCCGAGGAGTCACCGTGTTGTCATGGTTAGATTAGGCATTGGTGTGACAAGTGGTCATAGAAAGCCTGGATATACAGGTGGACAACTAACAGATGAATTGGAGCATGCCAGTTTTGGGATGCACACTGGAATTTTGCAGCAGTTGCGAGACAACAGGGAGTTACAAACAGCGGGGTCGTCAAAGATAGCTATCATAAATATTCAACCCTGTAACCAATGATCACCAATTTCTGGATGAAATTGGAGCAGCCATAATTTCAAATCTTCCATCAAGAGAGGAGTGAATGTTGCAATTGTTGCAAGTGAAGGAGAAAAGGAAGGTCCTATGATTATAGCTTTAGTTTTAGCAGGGTTAAGAGTGAGACCGTTTGTCAAGGCCCACTGCACCACCAAATCAATATCCTCCTGTACCTTTTGAAGTAAGCTCTTAAGAGTGGCAATAGGCCCGGAAAGGTAAAGCTTAAAGTCTTCAGCATATTTGTGATAGTTGCAATGACGAAGTTCGCTACCAAGTTCAGAGGGATAAATATTAAGCAGAGTGGGTGCAAGCGTGGATCCCAGAGGGTCACCACACTTGACCTCCCCACAATCAGAACGCTCGCTATTGTTGATGTGTATTCTTTCAGAACGAGTACTAAGATAAGAGTCAAACCATTTCACAGCCATATTTCAGAGGTAAAGTGATTTGAGCCTAGTCAATAGTAAATTATGTTTAACTGTGTCAAACGCCTTAGAAAAGTTGAAAAGGATAACAACAGTTATTTCCCTTCTATCAATTGGCAGTTTAAGGTCAGAAGTTACTTTAAGTGTATCTGTAAGAGTGCTATGCCTGGCGCGAAACCCCGATTTCATTAATTCCATTAAATTATTAGTTTCAATATGTGTAGTAAGTTGCTGATGGACAATGCGTTCGAAAGGTTTAGACAAGGCACAGAAGATGGATATTGGGCGGAAATCTTCGGGAGAGGTAGGGTTAGATATTTAAGGAACAGGGCGAATAATCGTCTCTTTTCAGGTACCAGGGAAGATTCCCACCTGTAGAGATGCGTTATAGATGCGCAAGAGAGTAGGACAAATGACTGGTAAAGCTAAGCGAATCATTCTAATTGAGATCCCATCAGAACCTTGAGCATTTGATTTTACCTCTAGGAGTTTTTTAATTAGGGTTTCTTCCGATATGTCAGAAAAGAATTATTTGTATCATCAAAGGTAGAGGGAACTGCGGACGAGAAAGGAGTGCTGTTTGCAAGAAGTGTAGATGTTGTGGTAAAGGCTGTTAAAAGATCTGCGGGGGAAAATTTTTTATCAGGAGCCAATTGTTTAGGAGGAATAAGTCCAAGTCGTCTCAAGAGAAACCAGATTTTTTCAATTTTGTTCCTGTTGTTGATAGCATTTTAATTATATTGTTTATATGAATCCCTGATTTTGGTTTGAACTAAGTTTCTCAATTTACGAAATACGGCTTGAATAATAGTATTTTTTGTTCTTTTAGCCAATCTACGTTTTTTCTCTCTTCCTTTCATCAAGTCTTTGATATAAGATGTAATCCAAGGAGTGGACTTCTTTTTTGCTTTAAGGGTATGAAGAGGCACAAATTTGTCAAAAGCTGAAGATAAAAATTTGGTTAGACAGATAACCTTTCTATTTATATCTTTTTAAATGAAAATTTTTTTCCAATCATAAGTAGAGAGGTGCTCAAGAAATTCGGCTTCATTCATATTTGTGAGATTGCTTATAGACAGAGGAGATGTACTGGAGGAGAGATCAAAAGAGAACTCGTATGGAATGCTGATGAGGTCATGGTTTGAGAGGAATGAGATAGAATGTTGAGTAGAAGAAATTACCTTGTCTAGATCATCAACAATCATCAATTTTCGTATCAGTTATGGGTCAAACTTCCCTCCCATATAAATTTTAAAGTGAATAGAATATGACTCCCCCCCCCCCCCCCCTCGACCCCCCAATCTTACATCTTTGACAAGGTGTAAGAACAAGTTTGCCCCGCTCGCCAGGTGTAAGACACGTTTTTTCATGATTTATTTATTAACAACTAACTGCCATACGTGTTTCACGGTGAATAAGATTTGATAAGAATACTTTTAAAGAATACATGCTTGTTATTATTTTTTACATCTATGTCCCTCTGAACGACTTTGGTACTACCATGTACCTTTCTTATTCGATTAAAATAACTAATTCTATTAATATGGCGGTGAATAATATAATGCAATGATTTTGTCGTGGGATCTCGGTCTATTATGAAAGTACATTGACTACAAGTTACAACTTATTTCAATTTTCATTTTATTTTGCACAATGCGCATTGTAAGAAAACTTGTTTATCAAAAATATATTATTTTCTATCCAGAAACTTTGAATTTTAATCCAATTAACTTAATTCCGATTATCCACTAATAATCCTAATAGAGTACTTTGTAACATTTAGAGTAAATGAATACTTCATTGGTTCTGATTAGAACCTATTAGAAAAATATAGCAAAAAGAATGTTTGTTTTCGAAAGCCTGATAGAACCACATAGAAAGATTTTTTCAATTCCAATTTCCATCCCAGTAGTAGATTGAATACCGAATTACTTGAGCGGAATTTTTAGTAGGGTTGAATCTGAATGTCTACTCAAGTTAGGGAAGCAATTTCGTACTTGTAGCACTTGGAATAAAGTAGATCCCAATAGATTTCTAATAGAGCCGCTTAAAATATCTCTCTTCAAATTTTTATCCGATTAATTCAATTTTAACAGTCCACTAAACTCCTAATAGAACCTGTTAGGGAAGCAATTCCGTACTTGTAGGATTTGGAATGAAGCAGATCCCAATAGGTAGCTTATAGAGCCATTTAAAACACATCACTTCAAATTTGAATCCAATAAATGATTCCAACATGCCACTAAAGTACCTAATAGAACTTGTTAGGGAAGCAATATCGTACTTGTAACACTTGAAATAAAGCAGATCCTAATAGGCACGCAATAGATCTGCTTAAAACACATCTCTTCGAATTTTAATCCTATTCGATTCCAACGTCCCACTCAAAATAACTAATAAAACCTGTCAGGGAAGCAATTTCGTACTTCGAGCACTTCGAATAAAGGAGATTCCAATAGGTACCTATTAGAGCCGCTCAAAACGCATCACTTCGAATTTTTGTCGGAATAATTTCATTCCAAAGGACCAATAAAATACATAATAGAACCTGTTAGTGAAACAGTTTCGTACTTCTATTTGGAATAAAGCAGATCCCAGTAGGTACCTAATAGATGCGCTTGAAACAAATCGCTTCGAATTATAATCCGGGTAATTTCGTTCTGAATGTCTAATAAAATACCTCATAGAACCTGTTAGAAAAACGATTTTGAACTTAATAATATGTCAAGTAAAGAATACCGCATTGTATCAACTTAGATCCTGTTAGATAAAATTAAACTAAAGAACATAAGTACCGAATAATACCGGTTAGAAACCAATTTAAAACAAGAATCCTATTAGAAACCAGTTAGGACTATAAAAGATTCCATCTGCATCCTATACGTTTTCTAAACGGCTTCTATTGATACCTAATTGTTATTTTTACTAAGGTATCTTTCTTTGTTTAAAATTCGTCTTTTGTAATGGAGTTCAACTAGTTAAATTTTTTTTCACTCTGGAAATAAGTTCTTTAACCTGACAATGTAGCTATAGTCAATTTTTGGTTATAAATTGAATTTTCATGGTTGAAATTACATGTATCTTGTTTAATATTCGTATTTTTTTGTAGAAAATTATTTCTTGTTTGAAAGAGCATCCTTTTTGGTTAAAAATGCCACTGCTTGGTTGAAAATTAATCTGTTTTGGTTGAAAATTCAGCTATTTTGTTCCAAATTCGTCTTTTTTTATTGAGTTAAACTGTTTTTTATTTAAAATTAAAACCTTTGTTTTATGTTAAAATAATGACTATTACATGTTGCGATGAGAATTAATTACTACACTTTGTAAAAAAATCTCGTGATCTGTTATCATGACTCATAATTATGTATAAATACCATTAACAAATTTCGTGAAGTAGCGCACGTTACTTTGCATTACAGTTACTCAAGAATTGTAACGCGTTAACCTTGTCGTTACTCTTTGAATTAAGTAAAGCGTTACCGTTACTAAAAAAATGTAACGTTTCGGGTAACGCGTAACTGTGAAACACGTACTATGAAAGGATCTTTCCCCTTTCCGATAATAAATTCAACAAACGATATTCCATCATACTTCGTTTTTAAAAATCATTAACTCATCTCTGTCATTAATGATGATTTGTAAAATAACAGCAAGGAATTTTGCATACACAGATGATAAGTGAATCTTTTCTGAACATATAGTGAATAGTGATAACATAATATTAATAAAAAAATCACATAACCTGAAATTCGGACCTTTACATTTAGCGCTAAAATTTCCTTCTGTGCCGTTCAGCGCAACATCTTCCACTACACTCTCCTAAACTCTGCCCCTTTTTATGGTTCACACAGCGGTTCACACGGGTGGTCGTCTTGAACATTCCCTTGAATGAGGGGGAAAAAAGTAAATCTGAATATGATTTTTTTATGTATTTTGGCCCACTAAACGCGAAAATAACACACAAACATTTTTTTACGGAAGCGTTTTCGAGATATCAGTGTTTGAATTTTTTTCAATTATTATTAGAGTTGTTCCGACGTTTTTGAGTATGTCTTGAGTTCTAATTGACAGATTTTCCTAAACTAGCACTCAAATTCAAGGAAACTGAATCCTGTACAACTTTCTATTCTAAAGTTTTCAGATCGGCCCAGTACTTCAGATGCTAGCGATTTTGATATGTTAGACAAGTTGTATTTTTTGGCAAAAAATGAGGTGGACAATTCACATATCGTCCTGGGAAGAATAGAAATTACCAATATTAGCCAACTTATTAAAATTGCTACCATCTAAACTACTGTGCTAAAGTACATGGGAAAATCATAGTTAGATATGGTGGGCAAAATGGCTGTAAACTAGTGTAATCAACAGTTTGGCGCTTCCGCAACCCTCCAGAAAACTTTCAGCTTTTTCATACAGATAAGCTCGATTCAGCTAGAAAATAATCTAGGTGGGTTGTAACATACCATTTTGTTTTTGGAAACTTTGACTTCGTTTTGGTAATCAATGAACCCGAAAGCCCCTGAGTGATAAGTTTCAGGCGAATTTGAAAACAGTTTTTAATTTTGGACAGCTCTTTGGGATTTGGCTACAATGAGGGCGACGAAGCGCTGCACAGGCTCAACACTTATTTTCTAAAATAACTGTTTGTGATACCCGATCATATAACGAACATGCATCGACATGTGTACACCAAAAATAAAAACAATTAACCCCTCGTCATCAGCATGTCAAAATACATCGATAACGAAAAAGTCGGAGGTAAATCCTTGTCGAAACACTTAACCGAAATCTCTGAAATGAAAGCTGATAAACTAATAAGTGGAAATCTTGATTTTTGGCGAATTCTCTGGGCTAATATCGCACTCGAAAACCCCCTTATATCAAGTTTCATATAAGGGAACATCTAAAAATAAACCACTCGTCATCAGCGTGTCAAAATTAATCGATAACGAAAAAATCGGAGGTAAATCCTTTTCGAAATTTTAACACAATTCTCTGAAAGGAAAGCTGATGAACAATATAGACATTTTGGTCGTTATATTGGAACCGCCATTTTGAATTTGTAATTTTTTTATGTCAAATTCGAAATTAGCGATCTCAAAAATCCCCTAATGCCAAGTTTCATTAAAATCCGACGAAATACGGACGTTGTGTCAGGCGGTGTTCTCGACAATCGAAAATGAATCCTGTCTCTTTTTGTTGTTGGAACGGTGATTATATTGGTAAAAGCCCCATGAGTGCACTGTAAAAAATTTGAATGAAAAATAAATTTTGTTTTGTAATGTTTTCCTACGGTTTCTGGAGAAAAACTACACGTTTATTGTAAATTTACACTGATTTCTGAAGGAAATTTCTCATAACTGTATGAAATTTACAATTAACGCGTAATTTTCCCACTATAATCAATGGAAATTCACAATTTTGAGGAGAAATTACAGAATATTTTTTTTCATGCAATTTTACACCGTTCCTTGTGTGAACTTTACAACTTTTTTGCTTTTGATGCTTTGGCATCCGCGAAGCGATTTTTTTCATAGGGAAAGCCACGTCCCCGATCCGGACGGACTAATCAAAGCCACAACTATTCAGTTAGGCAAAATCAAAGATTGATTAAAATTGAATAAGCAGAAAAAGGAAAAGCACAATGTTACGTGCTCGGACCGCCCCTCACGGGATTAAGGATTAGGATTTCTTCATACGCATTCGAAAGATCGTTTACAAGCTAACGTAAATTATAGCAGCGAGAAAATCAAGCAAATCCATCAGCATCAAGGCGAGCAAGATAAGACTAAAATATAGCCATGTAACACAAAAAGAAAATATGTCCCTGGAAAGGAAGCGAGCAAGGTTAACTCTGATTACAAAGAACGAAAGAAGTATTAACTAAAACAAAAGAGAGAAAGAACTATTTATCAAAGGAAATAAAATACAAGATTTTATTTTTTTATTATTATACCATTAAGACATTTCCCTTTCGGGGAAGGCGTGAATTGCTCTGTTGGAAAGTAGTGGCGTGTGGATGGGTATATAGGTATAGGGTAGATAGGTGTAAGGTATAGATATTTTAGATTGATATAGAATTCTTGTGTTATTTATTTAAATAACACGTTCGATCCGCAACAATTCTCCGATCCAGGTTCCTGATCAATCTCTCTAGCTATCACCCCACGTGAAGAGCCTCACAAAATTGTTATGTGTGGTATACCACTTAGGCCCATTAGTATCCAAAGTCCTTGTTTCAGGCATCATTCACTCTACTCACATTCTATTTATAAACTATTTGTCGCCACACTTTTCTGTACTGGCAAACTATTCTAGCTTCCTTCACGTCCATGCATTTTTTCATGCAAGCTCTCGCGTTTCTATCGCTTCTTATGTCTCTTCGGATTAATGTCTCATTCACAGATTCTAACCATTCCTTCGGCGGTCTACCTCTGGGCATTGTGCCATTTATTTTACCTTTATATACCCGTTTGGTCAGTCCTTCTTCTTCTTTCATTCTTTCAACATGTCCGAACCACCTTAACTGATTTCTTTCTTATATATCAACAGTGTCTCTCCTCTGTCACATTCTTTGAGGATTATCTCGTTTCGGACTTTGTTCATCAGTCTGTTCCCGCATATTGTGCGCAGAGGTTTCATGCCAATCGCGTTAATTTTACTCTTGTCCTTTTCTTGACATGTCCATGTTTCGCTACCGCTTAGTTCAGTCGGTATAATCATAGAATTATATATGGTCATTTTAGATTTTTTGATTTGTTTTTATCTCTGGCTACCCAGATATACGTATTTGTCAACTTGCTCTAATCTCTCATCCTTTAGAACAACGTTGCACATTGTTTACTCACTTTTTCCTTCAAACACCATTACCTTTGCACTTCCACAAAATTGATACAGTTTCCAACCTGCCGAATGGCAAGCAAGCAGTCCATATATTGAATGCCTTACCTTGTTTCGGTAGAAATGCCATTCAGCCGATGTTGGGAAGACAGAAGCGATTCCCTAAGTCTATCCGATTAATACTCTTCAGCCATGCAACGACCATATTTCAGCGTTAGTTCACGAGTAGGATTATCTGAAACGTAAAATGCAAGTGGCGCTGGAAGTCTCTCCAGCCTACATAACTGCATGCAAAATTAATATTTTAATCTTTCAGCTGGAAAGGCTGTCAGCACCATCTGGATTTTACGTTTCTGATAATCGTATTCGTGAACTAACACCGATGCAGAGGGCTGATACTTTCCTATATTTTTCTTAACCTACAATAATTCGTATTCTTTTAAATCCCAGTCTTACTATCTGTCCAGCAGGCTTCGAAGTGCCACAATTTTTTAATTTTTTCATATAAAAAATTGATCGCACTAACAAATTTAAGTTATTTTAAAAATAAAAATTAAAAATGAACTGGATTGCTGGCATCATCTGCGCACGCATAAATTATAAAATTGATTGCATTATAGAAATCAGTGATTTAAATATTCCCGCCTGGGCACCCACATCTTTCCCCAAATTCCTCACTTTATCATGAATCACTGCTTCCTTCCACACATTTTTTGAATCGCTGCTGGATGTTCAAACCTCATAATTCACATTATCGTATGTGAAGAAATCACAGCCCGAATAATATTCGCCTTGTACTCGTGTACTGGTGAATCATAGCACGAGTAAAATATGGGATTCGAGATATATTACAAAATTAAAGCATAACGCGCGTCTTTTAAGAAAGGATTTTATTTGTACAAAGTAAGTAAGTATTTGGCTAAGATACATGAAGAAAAAATGTAAGTATGATAGCAAGTTAAGCTATTCATATCATCCGAAGTTCGTGCTATATTTGCTTGAATTCATGTTTTAGCGTGGTAAGTCTCCACACTACCAAAGCATAAAGCGCATAGCAGTACAGATCGAGCGTATGCTTTGAAAGTTGTATATTTCGGTATGGGTTTCTTACAGCGGAGGTCTGAAGCCACGCCTAACAGCGCTTGCTGTCTCACAGGTATGGTGGGAGAATGCGGAGCGCATAAGCCCATGGTGAAATGGCAAGGGTTCTTTGCAGTCGAAGCACGGTCAGGTAATAGGGGTTTCTCGCTCGGCAAGACTGCTTTTCGAGCATTGAATCTTTAACTTTCTTAGTATAAGACATACTCTCGCCTAAAATGCATGAATTCTACCTAGGATAACAAGAAAAAACACCTGCTACGAAACATGCAAGATATCCTTGCTATTTTACATAGATTTTTTTCTTCGTGTAGCAATTACATATTATTATTAAAATATGACACTTTTTAAAAACATTTATTGTTTCTCATCCTAATTTCTTCAATTTTATATTTATATTTAAACCTATTTCTAGGATTGAGCTGGAGAAGACTGGGCGTTTTACCTTATTTATATTTTTATAACAAAAAAAAGGTTCATTATTGACGAATATTTGTATTTGACAGTGAAAAAGACAAACTAAAAACAGATATCTTATTTACCCCGAGACTGATTTTTAATTACCCTGATATAATTTATGATAAAAAATAATAAAAATCTAATAAACGACGGCAGTAGCTGCGCGGCAGTTTTTGTCTTGTAGAGTTTTGGCACGCGAAGCGCATTTTTCAACATTCGAAATTTCGATTAAAAAAAAAAATGTTAAATAAATATTTTTCATTTACTGAGGGGTTGTTAAGCGTAAAAATAGAGTAAAAAAAGGTTCCACGAAAATTTTACTCGCCGGTTCATCACAGCACAGGTTGTAATTAAATGATGCTCGCATAATTTCAAAAATTGGACTGGTATTTTTTTTATGAAAAGTACTTGTTGTATGGCATCATAAAGCAATATCCAATAAATATCGTGCAACTTTCAGTTAAAGTTTGTTGCGGCTCACCGTCTCGGGCGTTAGGCCTTTTCGGGCGCGTTCGGCGCTCGGAGGGGTACTGTTAGTGATTCTCTCTAAGTCGTATTTCCATTGCGGTTAACTACTTTCGTGCTGGAGATTTAAAGCTCGTGAATTTTGTTTTCTGCAGTTATCATCTCCCTTAGCCAAAAGTTTAGACAGAAGGGAATCTTAGGGATGGAAAAAAACCCACCATATTCCGTACATCAGGCATTACTTGAAGGCTTATTATGAGGGTTGGGTTAATTGTGAGTTTAGAAAGGGTTGTGGGCTAAAGGGTTTAAAGGCTGACTAACTCCTGTGGAAGGGAGGATTTAGATATGTAAAACCCCGAAAATGGAATCTAATAAAAATCTAATATTTTCAGAAAAACAACGGATATTCAAAGAAGAAAATATATTATCTTCGTTCATTTCTTAAAAGAATGCAACCAAAGGTGCTTTATGTAGGAAAAGTGCAAATTTAAAGGTCAGATGTAGTCGAGGCATCATGCCGGAAAAAAACTTAAAATTCCGGATTAATTGACTGCAGCCAAAATTTTGACGAGAAAGCTTCGTTATGATGCCACGTTTACATGGACGAACCAAGAGGAAAAAGAAATTGGACGAAATTATGAGAGACAAAAGCACAAAGAGCCTTCTGTCTTAAATAGATTTGGAGTTTTAGTATTTGAAAAAATCACTTTTTTCATTTTCAGCGAAAAATCAAGTACTTTTAAAAAAACACTCCGTACCTTCGCACCTACTCGTATTTACTCTCTGAATAAGTGTTGCACAGATAAGTCAATACTAGTGCAAATATTTAGAAAGACGCAGGCGCTGGAGTGTAGAATCAATAGTCTTTTCCTGGGGGGGGGGGGTGACCGTGGATTCGGTGTAAATATGGGACGTGTCGCATAATATGTACCTGGCTGAGAACAAGAATATTGCATATTATAAGATATTACACTTGTAATTTGCGAATTAGAAGTTTCCCAGAGGTAAGCGTCGAATAAAACGCAGAGACTGTTGATAAGAAGATTTTTTTATAAACAATTATTTGTTTATCATCAATAACAAAAGACGTATTATACATTTGCAATGAAATATAATTAATTACTTAGCACAGCAATGTAGAAATATGGCCGTAGATTCATTTTACGGTACGCACAGGTGACTATGCAGGAATCCTTTTTCCATGGTTAAAACTCGAGACCCCTTAAGGCTAGGGAACTTTTTTTTTCAAACGTCACAAATCCCAATTTAATGTGACTAGAAAACTTTTAGATTCACGCAGAATTTTATAAACTTTATTTCATTGTCTGACGCCATCAATGTAGATTTACCCCGGAATTATTTATTTTGAAAAAACGGAACTCCATTTTTTTGCCCCTAAAAATAGGCGAAAATTGGTAACTTTCAGAGGTATACCTATTAGAGTGAGAAAATTCTTCTTTTTTTCGAATTACTGCAAATTCATTCTACTTTCACTCAGCTGGAAAGCACTTTCATTCAGTAATTAAATTCAAAGATACAGAAGGTTTTTTTCTTTCTTTTGAAAAGTAGTGATTGCTCGCTGAAAATAAGAAAATGTGTTTGTTTTTTCAAATGACCTTAACTTGGAACCTGTTAAAGTTAGAAGGGACCTAATCTTTAGTTTTTCTCATGATTTTATCCACATTTTTCATGTCGATTTTTTTTTTCGACAATGCAATCGGAATGGATTGTCCACGCAAAATTTATTTGTAGAAAAAGAAACCGTGTTCGGCAATTGATCTGTTGTAGAGATTTAAAAGAGTGAATAAGTTTTGCCCTGAATGAAGCTTTCTCATTCAAATTTTTGGTAAATTTAATTAATCGGATGCCAAAAATACCAGATGCATGGAATAATGACACAATTATGAATTTGAGGTTTCTAAAAGCTTCTCAGTTTCTTTTAAGATAATTGATGAAAGAAATAACTAATGAGAGAGCACTTTCTTACAAATAGAGATAGTCTTAATTTTATATAAAAAAAAGTTAATAACTAATTTTTTTCTATTCAAATTTTCTCTTTATCAGAGTAACCCCGTTATCACACTTACCCGTATTGACCCTAGTATGAAAGATTGTTATATATTGTTCAGTCAATTCATACTATTTTATTTGTCAACAGAGCAACTCGGTGATTCCAGAGGTTCACCGACATCGCGTGGAGGTCCTCCGCCAACTAGAGCTTCTAAACAGGCTGAAACAGGAGCATCGCCTCCAGAAAGGTATTACTGAAAAATAGGTATAGGCTGAGTGTTAACTGCAAGAATTCCAGCCCATCGAGATTAAGGGTGAGCAAATGCTTAAAATGTAGTACTGAATGAGCTCTATCAAAAGCATTACAATGGCCACCCCCACCCTGACCAAAACCTGTGGCAACTCCTTTTGAAAGTCCGAATTCCGGGTCGGTTTCCAGCCCATAGAGATTAAGGATGAAGTCAATGCCAAAATAAAGTTTGAGTCTCCTATAACTAATTTACTAGGGTTGCCACCTTTCACCCTGTCCGAAATACCGGGTAACCCACTTTGAAAATCGAAAAAGGGTCTCTGGGGTAAGCATGCAACAGTTATGATATGTAAGGGAAAGAGAAATCAAAAAAGTAGTTTTAAAGATCAAGACTTCGGAGGATTTCATCACCAAAATGATGTGACCTTTGACATAAATTTGGGCCTAATACGTGCGGGGGAAACTGTGACATCATGACCCCCAGAGGCTCTCTTCCGATTTCAAAGTGGGTTGCTCGGTATTTCGGGCAGGATAAAAGGTGACAATCCTGGTGAATTAGTTAGTTTTTTTGTTTAATTGGTTTCATCCTTAATCTCGGTGGGCTGGAAACCGCTCGAAAATTCGGACTTTCGAAAGGAGTTGCCAAAGGCTTTGGTCAGGGTGGGAGGTGGCAACCATAGTGCTTTTGATAGAGCTCATTCAGTACTACATTTTGAGAATTTGCTCATCCTTAACATCGGTGGGCTGAAATTGTCGTGGTCAACGCTTGGACTAGGACAAGTTTAATTCGGGGAATTCGCGTTATGGTAAGATGACGAAAAAAAAATCGAAATACGATTCCGACTACAATTTTCAACGGAGTTTAAAGTTTTAAAAAGTTTTAAACTTGAAAACTTTGAAAGTTCTTTTTTTTATTTTAACCTAAACTTGGAAAAAAAAATATTTTCATGATACGGAAGCCCTAGAAATATATCAGTTGTTTAGATGGAGTGAAATCATATGTAAATACCGGCTTTCATTGTATATCCAACGAGCATACTACTTCTGTCCAGCGGAAAAAGTAGTAAGTGACATTTGTCTCAGAGATTATTTCCCCCTGCAAGCATGCCTGAATATACCCAGATAATAAAATGCCCTACTTGCCAGCACATGAGTAGCTGAATATACGCGCCATTACTGGATATATGGCCCGCACGCTTTCGGGCACGCGCGTGCAGAAAACGTGCGAGTAGGTGCAGGTTTAAAATAATATCTATTTATATATTATTCAATATTACTATTCAAATTAATATCGTTCATACGTACATATTGCACATGCATACATTCTTTTAGAAAACAATACAACGTTTATGATTAGAAGCGGCGAAACGGTAATTTCAAATTCTAGTTTATTCTTATTTTCAAATACATGATGTTCTGATGTTAAGAAGATCGCAAATTTATTTCTATAGTCACTTTTCGCGACAAATTCATCAGGCACAACATCAAAAAAGTCAATTTAAATGAGAAATATTTAAATCTAAAATTGGAATGACAAAAAAATCACAATTGGACAAAACGGTCCAATTTTGAGAAATGCGATTTTACATTGTCGACTGTCAACTAAAGAAATTAATTTTTACTATTTTCGAATGCCTAAAAAATCTAATTTTTCCCAAGGCGTGTACACTGTAAAAAAACGTTGGTGAAGTTTACAATCAGATAGTAACTATACGTGCAGTGTATATACAAATTACAATGTATAACCTGATTAATTTACGATACTACAGTACTAATTTGCATTCTAGTGTGATTTGACTTTAGGTAACAATGTGAAAATAGAACGAAGGTTGTTCTGTTTGCAGTCGACTGTAAAATTACTGCGTCCGATGATGGAAATTATTCGATCGGCGTGGGACATAGTAAGTTTACGTAAGGTGATAAATTTACTTCGGATTTTAAGTCTACGGAAGTATATGTAAATTTGGACGATGTGTGCTTTTCTATCGAGAGGGATTAAGTCCGCACGAACGAACGCCGCAAAATTATGTGCAGGACGTAAATTTGGACCATTCGGGACTCTCGAGTAGAAGTTATATTCCGTTTTCTCCCTTAAATACAGAAAATAGCTTTAAAATATTTCCATCCCTGTCAAAAGTTGTGAATAGTAGCAAGGTGACCGCAGGTTAGAGAAACACTGCAAGTCAGAGAAAAGTCAGGGGAACCACATCTCGAAATATCTATTCGATTATAAAAGCTGAAAACAAAATTTAACGAGATTTCGGAGATTTCCGACCCGTACGTAATTTCACGGTCGACGACGAGAAATTTACTTCCTGCATGTATTTATTTACGGTGGACGCAGGTTGTGAAGAAAAATATGTATTTTTACATAATTCTGCTTATTTACTATGTGCCACACCGATCGAATTATTTCCATCGTCGCAGGATGTAAATTTACACCAACTTTTTTTACAGTGTACCTCAAACATGTTTTTAACCAATTTTCTGATATTCACCTCACGTTGAAAAAAAAAAAGTTAAAGTGATTCAAACAAACGCTTAACTGATTTTTCTAGCAAATATATGTATCACAGTCTTGAAAATGTTGTGACCGCTTCAATTAAAGTACTATCAATGATTATTTACATTTAATTTTTTTGAATATTTCAATGCTGATTTTTTAAAATATTTCAATGCTGATTTTTTTATAACTATAATGATTAATTAATTGAAAAATTGATTCGAACTGCTAGCGTATTTTTTTGTAGAGGAGGCGGAAACGCATTGCCTTACTGCAGGGCTCACCAATTTCAGCAGGTGCTGACTGACACGACAAGTGCATGACTGCCACCAATTTTTTCTGTCATTTTTTCCTTCGGTTTCCAGGAATCCTGGAAAGGGTTACGGTCAAGGCTCGTTGCGGCTCATTGTCACATCGAAGGGTCTGATTTTTTTCTGCTTGAATTCACAATACATTTCATTTTTTCTTTTTAAAATGTAATTTACCGTGAAGGATTAGGGATCAGTTGAATTACAAGATTTAAGAGGGCCTGTTCTCGGGCCCGTTTGACATAGTCTCGCGACTGACACTGTCAGTATTTGCAGTCACTGACTGCCTTTTGGTGAGCCCTGCCTTACTCAGGGTGGGACTCGGACTAAAAAAACGGCAATACTCACTGAAACACCTCTCGCGTGCTAAACTACTGCCCCAGAACCGATTTCGCATTACTCTAGGGCTGCAGCTTATAGGCACCATTAGGTCGATCTCCGACATCCCGCTGTCTATGCTAACTTGGTCTCTATTGCCTCTTCCGCAGCAGCACGACGACCTTGCAACGGGCTCATCGGCCTTCGACATTCGGTTGGGCTTGATCGGCTACCGTTGTTGTTTTTTTAAGCTTTCTCGACGGCATCTCATAGTCCCCGGCAGAAGGTTAGTCCGCGGCTATTCCTCCTTTGCAGCACAGAGGTAGCACTGTTACGTACTGGCGTACTCCGCAGCTCTATGACCCTCTTTTCCGCATCTCCAGCAGCATATGGTCGGGTCAGGAACTTCACACCGCTCTGACCAGTGGTCGTAATCTAGGCAGCAGTAAAATCTGATGGTCTCTGTCTTCTTGCGAACTCTACAGGACACACATCCCACCTTAAGGTGTTCTGTATGAAATAACCTCGTGGCTAGCTCCTCGTTTAGCTCCTCGTATGTCTTCAAGTTCCCCCGGAAGCCTTTCTTCGTCATGCTGACCTTGACGTCCGTTGACTGACACTCTCCAAAGTGCCTCCTCAGAGCGTCTCTTACCTCTTCTTCCAACGTCGTTTCGTCGAGGTCCAGAACCTCGGTCCGAGGAACGAGCTCGAGCACATTCCCCTCATTTCCAACAGCCTCCCTGATGGCATAAGACAGTTTGGTCCTGCCCTCTGTATCGCTGCCCAACTCGATGAGAACATCACCATTCCTCATCTTCTCGATACCCCTGATTTTAACACCAAGGGTATCCGGCTCCACCTTGCTTTTATCGTCCTTGAGGACCTCTGCGTAGCGCGATCCCTCCGCTGGTTTTATTAAGACCGCCTACGGACGAGCGCGCCTATGCTTCTTGCTCTTTAAGGGCTTGGGTGCAAATTTGACCTTCCAATCCTCACTCCTAGTAGTTGAAGTTGCTGCAGCAGCGTTGCGGGTTCTCAACTTCTTCGGTTTCGGCCATAATGGGGTGTGAGAGTATCCATGGCATTAGGTTCGTCTGGACCCGCTTGATGGTTACCACACGACGTCCTGCCTTCTACTTAACTTCCTGAACCCTGCTGCTGTGTTCGTTTTGTGAGCTCGACCCGAGGTTATCAAACTAACGAAATATGAGATTCACATTGCACTCTAAGTCCTATACCACGTTCTTCGCGATTTCCATACCACTCCTAATTAGAAGAAACATGTTCCTCTTCGTGTTACAGAAGGCCTTCAACTCAGCTTCATCTTTTTCAACTGCATGTCCAGCTCATCACTGTCTTCATCAAACTAAAGCATCGCCCTTCGGGTATACGACTTGTTTCCCCATTCCTGCTCCTCCGTCACCTCTAAATCAACACCCAACTGCTCACACAGACTTTCGTTTTTGTTTGGTTTTTGTTCCATCTTGACCTTACGAGTAGCTAGGGAAATATTAGATCCACTACTGCAGAGCCATGCATGCGGGGGTAAGTTCTGCATACTCTAGGGGGCGACCTGGTATCCTAAAGATATTGTAAGTAACACCCTTCCCAGGTACCATGCAGCCTTGGGCACGTTATTAACGCCTTGGCTTGAGGGATTTTCCTTCGAGACCATCCCCGGAATATTATCCGCGACTGCTTATTTAGTTGTGTAACCGTATTCAACAGAAACCCTCGGTACAGGGTCTCTTTATCCGCAACCCGATGACGCGCCCAGTAGCCTGTTCAAAGTGCACTTATACGTACTTATACTACATCATTTCATGCCGGCCAGAGCGATGCATCATCGCATGCACGCCGTCCCTCGTACATCAGGTGGGTAATGCGTGTTGCACGTTGCCTGCATTACGCTTGCACTTAGTCTCCAGCAGTTCAATCCGGTGAGAATGGCGCATTAGAGCCGCAACGCGTGCGGGTAACGGGCCACGCACGTTTGTTATCTAGGTAGTCACAATGGCAGATGTCACTTACTAGGTTTTTCCGTTGGACAGCAGCCTACTTGACCTGCTTTTAAAACTTTCTCCGCGTTTTTTAATTTAAAACAATACAATAAAATCATTTTACTCTACACAGTCAATTCACAATATCCGATTTTTGCTATTCTTGCATATTGCAGTTCTTACCGTTATCATAATTTATCGTGTTAGTGATTTATTATTTCAATGTGAACCTGTTTTGAATGTCATCCGAAGAGCGAGATAAGTCTTAATTATGCGCGTGCGTAGAGTAGCCGATGAGAGAGATGACCAGAAACATATCGATCCAGTGAGGAGTACGGTTTGCACGCTGGGAATGAAACCACTTTAACTGAAAACTGCTTGAATATGGGATTTCCTAAGTGATTATGGTTCCCTGTCATCCCAAGAAAGTTTGCAGACTAAATTTGAAATCATCGCCTGAGCTCTTTTCGAAAAAAATCCATCAGTGTTTTTGAAAAATTATGAGATGTAGAATTTGCATACAAGTTGATGGGAAAGTTGCTTCAAATTTGTGTTACAAATGACAAAAAAAAAAAAAAAAAATAATTAAGATCTTCGCCGGAAAAAGAGTAGGTATTTTCCGTAGATTTTTGGTCGTTGAATCCGAATCCGAATCCGAAATATTGCTCACACATCAAGTTTTGGAGAAATACTGAGTTTATGGTCATTTCTTTGAAACAACGGAGGATATGAGAACCGTTTTTATCTTAGGGATAGAAAATGATTAATAATGAGAGGATTTCTACATTTTTACTGCCAGCAGTGAACAATTAGTCCATAAAATCGCAAAGAAGCATAATATTGTCCAATTAAAAAGTTGTATATATTCGATCGTTAGAAAATGTATTGTTCTTACAGAAATAAAATTTCCTAAAACGTTTAAATAATTAAGGTTCACATATTATAATACATATGGGTAAAGCTAGACTTATTAGTAAAGAGATTAGTTGAATTTATATTGAACTATTTATAATACATTGCATATAAACATCAATGCAGCTATAATCTTTTTAATAATAAATTAAACTTTTCTATCTCAATTAAAATATGAAAATCAAAACCATTTAAACATTTTAAACAATTTTATTTTTATAAGAAAATATATGCGCTATGTATGTAATAAGAATTAAGAAAAACATAACAAATTTTATAATCATAAAAACTTTCCTTTTCATTAAAATCAGTCTTTTTTCTTTTTACATTTTCATCTCAATGAGAAGGTATTGGTTTTATGTGAAAAATCACTTTCGCGGATTCAATCAAATGTCGACGTTTTGAGACCCCCTGAGTCAGAAAAAACGGGTTTTACGAAGGTGTCTGTCCGTCTGTCTGTCTCTCTGTAGTCTGTAGTGTCTGTAGTGTCTGTAGTGTTTCTATTGGCGGTTATTAGTAGTACTCCAAGAGACAAACAATTTATCCTAGCGAAATTGTTCGATAAAATGAAAATTATCAGAGTTATAGCATTTTCAAAATCCCAAAAATCAAACGAAAATTAATATTTTAGGCCGAACAACGCATGATATGAAAAAAAGTCAAGAGGAGAAAAACGTTTATTTTTGTGAGCCCTACAAGATTATCATAACAACTTTTTGAATTTTTTCGAAAAATCGAAAATTCAAATTTTGATCGCACAAAAATACATTTATCCTACCCTACTAATAATTCTATCCCCACTCCGCCGCCACTTGCCGCATCTAGGTGTATAATATCTTTGGTATAGTGGGGTTATCGAAGAGGAGTCTTTAGATCAATTGCCAATCGCCGCACAAATGAAAAACGCGATTACAGAGAGAAGGTATAGGAAGTATACTTGCAAGAAAGAGACAGAGACTTCCATTAGAGAGAGACAGGGACTTCCGTTCGTACGTTTGGTCGTTTTTTTTTCATTTTACTGCCGTCCCAAAAGAAGTTTCACTTCATAAGAGACATTAACCAGTAATTTAATTTTTGGCTTTCTATATATTTCCAATAAGTAGCGTCTATGTGTGCCGATAAAATCCGGCTAATTGTTCCCAAAATTTCGGCACGAATAATCCCTTTTCCAGGTCCCGCTATTCGTACTGATAAATCAGGCTATTCATTCCGAAATTACAGTACACGTAGCCACGGCGTTTCTAAAATTACTTTTATAATATTTCTATTGAAAACTGATAATTGAAAAAATTGATTTGTTTATATCACTGATTTGAAAAAGAGCGCCAGTTCGAAAGGAGACCGGAAGTCAACTGGTTCGAGGCTGCACCCGCTTGCGTCCTTGATTACAGTTGTGTGAACCCCGTTTTATTTCCGTCTAGCCGAGTAGCCGTGTCGCTACAGCAAGCCATCTTGCTTCAGACGCCGATCGTTACACGTTCAGTGTTCAATTAATAGCATTATTTTCAGTGATTTAGAGTATTTAGTGCGTACATACAAGAATTGCTGAAATAATTTTACAGAAATCATCAGGTATGTTTCTCCTTTTTTCCACTTTCCTCTTTTATCGATTGTTCAAAGTCAAGAATGCGTATCCATACCTTATCTCGCTCCGAATTATCACCCTCGCTGTGAATCGTTCACGGGAAAATTGTCGCGTCTATCATTTTCCTGAAAAAATTCGGAATTTTGTATCTTTGAAAATGGTAAACAGTCTCTTAACAGGCTAAATAACAGTTCTTTCAATGTAGATGTTACAAGTCACGCGTTTCGTGGACAGATTTTCCTACTAGTGCGTCATTACTGTGTGATTTAGCTCATAAATATCAATTTTCAACGCGATTTTAATTTAGATTGGCTCAAAATATTATCGATAAGCATTCATTCAATGATATATATGGTATTTTCATTTTATAAAAGTTTTAATTTAGGAGCAAGCCAATTTCGGTACGCAGCTGGATGAGCTAAAATTCTAGAAGTTTCGTGGCATGATGAATAAGTGTTTTTTTTTTCGAATTTGATTAGAACTATTTTTTTAGTTTCGTATTTTTTGTTTCGTGAGCTAACTTTCTATTTTCATTTAATTGTCTCCCAACTCGTTTTTGGACTCAGCGAACCGCAAAGCGTGCTTGCGGAATTGAAGGTCACGGAATGTGGCGTCTGGAGTAATAACGCCGTTACCATTGTTTGTACGGTTTCATTTTGAAAATATAGATATGAGAGCTATTCTTATAGATATTAAAACCTAGTGTCGATATGTTGTAACGTGACTTCTGAGATTTTTTAACACATTGTAAAAATTTTGGAGCATTTGGATTACTTCCGGGTTCAGTCCCCGTTTGTGTGACTATTGTAGCTTTTTGCGTGGGCACTGGGAGGAAGCCCTTTTTTTTGTTAATAAAAAGAATTTCCGAGCGGTTTTTAATATTTTAATTCATGTGTTTTTGTTTTCTGTTTGATTGCAGTTTATTTGTTTATTCTTCTTTCAACATTCGATTTGATTATTTAACATTTATTCGCATAAACGTATTTTGTGTTGAAGAATTTACAGTTTTAAATGATTATTATGTATATAATTGTATAGGCGGCTTTACATTTTTATTTAAAAATCGGAGAAAGATCATCTTTTTAAGTGCAGGTTTTATAAATTCGCATTGAGAGCTCACTTTTGCTGTTAAAATTAATGGTTGGGATCTTGCTTAAAAGAAGCCTTTTTGTGCTGAGAAAAAACTATAATGCTACCATATTATTGATTTTATTTATGCTCCTATGTTGTGGTCTATCCATACGAACGAGCGTTACTTTGATACTTATTACCGTACGAGTGGAAATTTCCCGTCGGCATAGCTAAATTTACAGAAACGTGTATACAAATAACAATTTGTTTCGAAGAATATTATGATAATATTATCTATAACTGATACCTGTAATCTTCATTCAACCTTCATCTGCAGTTCCTACTTTTTTCCAAAGTATAATAACTTTATTTTTTAAGAATACAAATTGTACCAGTTTTTAAAAATCAAATTTAATTTTAAAAATGTGGTTGTGAGATTTTTTAATTTGGACACCATTTAATAATTGATGTTTTCAAAGTTGGTTACCTTCTTAGTTTTTACGCTATAAAACTTAAATGCGTTATAATTTGGTTAATTTTGATATTTTTTCTTGCGTGTTTAAAATTAAAAACTTTATAATTCGGAGTAATGATGAATCAAAAACGTATGAAAGTGCGGTTGACTGTTTTTATTTGTATGTTTTTGAGTTTAAAACTTTCAAACAATTTTTATGTAATTTTGAATTAAATGTTCCAAATCGAATAATTTCCGACTTCAAACATTTAAAATTAAACCTATAAATTGAATTTTTAAACTGATTGAATTCCAAATATTTTTTAATGTTGTGGATATTTTTTTCTAATCCTAAAATTTATAAACCTTTACTCTCAGTTAATTGATTACATGTTTTAATAAATTATTGTATGCCTAATTTTATCTGTTTCCGTATAGCAACTGATTAAGGCCATGTGACGAGTGGGTCACGTGACCGGCTTCCTACCTTACCGACCTTTTTTTTTATTTGTTATCTTATTTTCACACGAACAGCCACATCGAGTTGAAAATTTGGGATAATAAATAAGAAGCACTAAGAAACGTGGCTCTAGTTCTACATTTTTATAATTATGAAACAAGTTTTTTAAACATAATTTTTCTTTGCTTTTTTCGGTCACGTGACCCACTCGCCACATGGCCTTTAAGCCACAAATATAAAAAAAATCTTCAAGGCCATGTAATACTTAACCGATCTCTACCTTGCCGACATTTTATTCCCAACAACTCACATCCACGCGGAATGAGATCTCGTGTTGAAAAATTGTGAAATTCAATAAAAGACAATATGGAACGTTTGTATGACCCTACATTTGTATAGTTACAAAAAAAAAATGAATAATAATTTTTTTGTAATTATAAAAATTTAGGACTGTACAAACGTTTTTTAGTAATTTTTATTTAATTTCCCAAATTTTCAGCTAGATGTCATTTCGTGTGTGCGTGAGCTGTTGCGAAAATCTGTTTGTAAGGTAGGAATCGAGTAAGTAATACATGGCCTTAAACAAATTCTTAAGCGTTTAACATAAATGCCACATATAACTAATATAAACAAGACTTACAATCACCTACTTCAAAAGTAAACTACCCTTGCTTTTTAACATAGCATTTGAAAATGAGGATTTAGTTAAAATCAATCGTGATGCCGCACTGCAAGTTTATAGATTAACCTACCGATATATTTTATGTTATATAATGTACATAAACGGCAGGTTCCCAAGGAAGCCTGTTATGTATGGTGTTTTTATATTTTCCTTTAAGAATGAGCACCCGAGTATTCGTTGGTGGATTAACATACCGGGTGCGAGAGCGCGACCTTGAGAAGTTCTTCCGGAAATATGGTAGAATCAAGGAGGTTGCTATGAAGAATGGATTTGCCTTTGTGGTAAGTCTAATGTGAATCAATTGTTTTTTTTACAGTATGGTAGGGACAAGGGTCTATGTCGGTGGGCTTCCATACGGCACCAGGGAAAGAGACCTTGAGAGATTTTTCAGAGGCTACGGTCGATTTCGCGATGTCCTCATCAAGAACGGTTATGGCTTTGTTGTAAGTATCCGTACTCAGTCCAAAGAGAACTTTGCATTTCGTTTCGCTCCCTTAGATCGAAACAGTAAAATCACTATTGGGTCTAAAGTCATTAATATTTTCTTTCACAATAAAAGCTCGCGTTTTTCGTAAGGGATTCCATTTTATTTTTACAACTCAATAACATATTTTGTTATTTTCCTTTTGATGAAAGGGGGTGAAACGTTTTGTAGTAAAAAAAAGTAGGCACACGCTCATGATCTGAAAACCCCTGAACCCTGCACAATGGTACTATGGCTGCTTAGACGAACGTCGTTATTCTACGAGAATTTGTAAGTTCTGTTAGTCAAACGAAGCAATCAGGATTACACGAGACACTTAAACCTTTCTGGCGCAGCGGTGATTAAAATTATTTTTAAAAAAAAGAGAGAAATCTTTTATATTCGTTCAAAATTTTATTTTTATAAGGATTATTTATCATTTACTTTTTTTTTAATCAAATATAAAATTAATTTTTAATAAGGTTCCTCTACAGACAAAAATTCACTAAACGCGCCGCAAAGGATTAAAACAACAGTTTAGTTACGTTATTGTAAGTTTTATCTATATAATTTGTAAACTTAAGCTCAATACTACTTATTGGTTTCTTCTAACCCGAAGGTGGGTAAATGAAATCTCTTATAATTTCGTTTTACCGAAATCTGAACTTTATTTCAAGTTATTCATCCTTTTCAAATCAGAAATGATTCGCCCTGAAAATAACTCTTGTTCCTTTATGAAGACATGACCGAAAAAAATTAATGTTGCTGCTTAGTAGAAATTTATGACCTCACTGGAGGCATATATTAAATCAAATTTATCTTTCCGCAGGAATTTGACGACTACAGAGACGCGGATGATGCAGTTTACGAGCTTAACGGAAAGGAACTTCTTGGCGAGAGGTATGCAGTTGTAGAGATTTTTTATCTAACAACCAACTAAAAGATCTTTATTGTGGTTGATAGTACAACTCTCTTTTTCAAACTCACATTCTAACGTCGGAAACAACCAAGATCTTTTTCTCAGTCTTTGCATGAACGTCATTTTAAAAAGAATTCCGAAAGCGTACTTTTTCTCAAATGCTAAGTATAACAAAATTTTATTTTTTCTTCCTTATTTCGAAAATAGCTATATGTGAGTTACATTAGCCAGATTAGATTAGCTTGCTACTGGTTAAAGAATTAAAGGAATTTCTAGAATATCGTGACGAAATGTTCGTATTAATATTTGGTATCTTGGATTAAATATTGTATCACATTTTTTGAAGATAAATTTAAAATCGAAAAAGGTACACAATTTATGTTTTATTGATATTTTAAAGTACCACAAGTCAAAGATCTGGAAGTATAAAGTACTAACATTGATACAAACTATATTGATCTCTTCATTTATTTTTAATTTTTTTGAAGACATTGTTCAGTGAATTTTGTAATTTCACATCAACTTCTTTCCATTTTCTTCAATTCACGAATACATTTTATGTTTCCTACTGTACACTTCATCCATCATACAAACTTCGTATTTTTTATACACGTGTTGCAAACAGCTTATCTCAAGGATATTTCGATAGAGGGATTTGCAAATAGTTTTGTTGCCTTTTATAAAAAAGTTATATTTCACTTAGCAATGTCTTGAAGCTTTCCAAAGTGTTTTTCGTAATAAGTCTGTACATGATTTATAATGTAGATTTTAATTCGAGTTGAATAAATTATAACATAACGTTAAGAATTCAAAAATAAATATTATTTATTAATGCTAATATTTATAGAATGTATTAAACTAATAGATTTTAAAGATATTCAAGATTGAAAAGTTAGTGAGATCAAATTTGTGGAATGATTCAGAATTATTGGGAAAATACATTGTACTAGAGCTTCATTTACTCAAATCCCTGAAATTTGTAGACATAGTCTGCCTCCGTAAATTATGCATTAAGACGGTCTTGTATAGTACATTGACCTGAGAGTGCGCTGTGACTTACCGCCATTTTGAACTACTTCCATCAATTCCCCCGATTGGAAGTAATTGAAACATACACCGGAAACTTCATTTATTTTTCTTTTGGAAGTTGTTGATTTTTGAACAGGATACTTTCATTAGAGATCCTAGCTTTTTCGCAACTTCCTTATCATCCCATTTCTGAACTTTGATTTCGAAAGAGATCAAGGATTAGTGAGGATCATATCGAATTAGGCGGAATGAGTTGCCTTAAACTACTGCATTTATCGTATCTTAAACAAAAATGAAAACCCATTTAAATTAATATAGTAGATTTTAAACGTATAAATCTATTTCTGATAGGAAACTTCTTTATAATAAAATCGTTTGAAATTGATTCGAAGAATACGTGGAAATTAGAAGAGATATTTAATATTTTTTATGTGTCTTAGTGTTTAATTGCCCAGACATATTTTTTCTGGTATGTCCAAATAATAATAAAAAGAATTTAATAAAAACATTTCGTGACAAATAAGTTTCGAGGACCACAGAAAATATTTTGGGAATTTTTCAATGTAAAATTAAATTCTGTTTGAGTTAATGAAAATTGTTAGCTTCAAGCTTTTTAACAATTTTGGGAGTTACATTGTTTAAATTAGACTCTCCTATTGTTGCAAGCCCTTTTAATACAATTGCTTGTTCCTTTAAGGCATGAAAAAGGTGTGTTTAAACACATGTTGAAAGAAATATTAGAAAGGCTAGTGTTTTTGCACAATTTTTGTATTGCACGATTCCGGTATCATGGATTTTTTTTGCCAAATAATAGTACTCTTGTTTTATATTTCAGAGCAAAGTTGCTATTGTTAACATTGAGGGAGAAATGGAATATTTAATGATTATGTCAAACATTTTTTTTTTATTTAATTAAAGGTGAATTTTTCTAATTGGCATAATTTAAAAATTAATTTATTCCTGTTCTTTATCTGTCCTAAAGTGAAAAAAAAAATTATTTTCCTAATTGAAATGTGAAAGGATGTGAGCTCTGATATTTAATAGATGTTTTTGTAGAGAGCAGATTTCATTCTTTTTTTTCAGCTTTAAACTTTTGATCATTTTTCTAAAACTTATCAAAAATATTAATTCAGAAAGTGATTTGAATCTGCTCTCTGAAAAGACGTAAGTTTTCTAATAAGACTAATACAAACATTGCAGGAGAAGCTATGTGAACCCGTCGGGCTTTTAAACATAATCAAAATTATGTACCTTTTCAAAAATGAATATCCTAATGATTGCTCAAAAAAACTCAAGATGAAAGTTGCAAAGCGGAAGTAAACAAAAATAAATAATTTTATTTTCAAATGTTTGATATCAAATTTTGTAATTCAGGATGTCGTTCGGGCTGGGGAAAATGGAAATTTTATTTACTCAGAAATAGGATTTTTTTGTTAATTGTAGTAAAGAATAATTTGTGAAAAACATTATAAATCTAAATTAAAGGATTAAATTTAATGGATTTTAATCACTTTGTTGAACACTATCTACAAATTAAATTGTGATTATGTATCAAAATTGTTTTGATTGGGATGGGTTAAGAAAGTAATTAGTTTGCATTAGTAATTACGTAAGGTGACTCTTTCCTCTGAAGAAAAAGCTTGGCGTAAGTAAAAAAGAGACAAGAAAATATACTCGAAATTGGTAGTAAGTTGCAAACGAGAGCAGCTAAAAAAAGTTTAGGAAAGGCAGAGAAACGTGAAAGGAGACTACGCCTTAGAGGCTGGACTGAGTAAAGACTTGAGAAAATCCGATGATAATTGAAAGGATGACGAGAGGAGGCTGAGGAAAGAAAAGGAAGGAAGGAAGAAAACGGCACTTAGAGTAAGAATTAGTCGAGGACTTAGGCGGGGTTTTGTTGGGTGTGTTTCAGAGTGGCGGTGGAGATAGCACGGGGTGTTTCAGGGAGGCGAGGCGACCGTGGCTACGGACGCTCACGCTCCTGGAGAGACAAGTAAGCATATCCAATGTGTCTTGTTACAGAATTACTGTAGAGAGGGCCCGGGGTACACCTAGGGGTAGTGACCAGTGGCGCTATGGTGACTCCCGTGGTGGTTATGGGGACTCGAGGCGATCTGCGTAAGACACGCTATCCTTTTTTTTATTTTATCAGAGAGTTCATTATCCCCTCCTCCCCTGCAGCCATTCAAGTCGGGATGTGCGATTTTCCACACACAAAAATCATATCTTCCATTATTCTGTTGTTTCATTGTGCTCATCTGTAATATATATAAGTGTGGGTAATAACTTTTGCAAATTAACAGATATTCGCACATCGCCGATCCAGGGAAGAAAACTATCGATGGTTCTAAAAACAAGAGGTCAGCTGTGATTACTTTTATTAATATTTTTAGCTCTTTGCAGACCTCACATGGTACCCATTTCCTGTATTGTATTTCTGATCCATTTTCTCTATTTCATCATTTTTCTGTCAGAAAGTTTGAAAACATTTTGGTCGCAAAATCTTGCCAATTATTTCAAATGTCAATTTGTAACATTTTCAGGTATGAAATCGTTCAGTTTACAATGTGTTATTCTAAAGTCCTTTTCTTTTAAAAATTGGCATTCTTCAGTCTCAATTTTGTATTGTTAATTTTCAAATAAATTCATTTTTTCTGCAGTTTTGTAGGCTTGAATAACTCAAAATCCGTAATGTTCGAAATTCAATAATGTTGATAATAAGAGGATCCAGTATAAAAAAAATTGAATTTCAGAGTTCTAATTCAAGAAGTGTTCAATTTTAAATAAAGCTCAGAATTGTTCAATTTTGAATGGTTCCAATTATAAATTAGCAGGATTTTTTTTTATTTTAGTGGCCACACTGAAAAGTCTTTTGAAACAGATCGTACTTTTTAAAATCATTTATAACAAATTATTACAAACAACTTTCTTTTATGACCTTTTATATTCGTATAAAGATTTCTTTTTTGTAACGAGTTTCCAATTTCCTGTGAGGTCTTTCTGTAAAAAATCTCTTGTTTTTATAATCTTGATGAGCTCCCGATTATAACGTAAAAAAGTGATAGCGCTTTTAGCCGACAGTTTATTTTTAAAGTTGAAGTTGAAAGATGTATTGGGTAATTATGAGATTTGTAAATTGTTTGTCTTGGATTTGACTACTCTCCTGAGTAAGTCTGAGCTAAGAGTTAATTAGTGGATAGAATCACATATAATAGAATCTAGTTTAAAAAAAGATCATTTAAATTCAAACCCTTAGCCCATTGCCCAGTTCGATCCCATGCAAAATTTCTTTAGTTTTCTCTTAAGTTAATCTGCTGCTAGTCGAGAGAGGTGGAGAGATGTGATAGGCGACTAATAGATGTGTGGTGTTATGTTTGTTACAGCCGAGACGATATGCGGCACGACAGGTACGCTATTGCTGCATTTTCAGTAGATTTGATTCGATTGGAACAGGTGATTGATTGTGTGCCTGAGCAATGAGTGCAGTACAGTAGTTATTTGCTGAAGGTTTTTTTTTCTACAATCCGTTATTTCTGTTCACATAAGATCCCTTTTTGCAGAGATAGTGTGAACAGAAACACGAGGACTGCATCTAGCTACAAGCAATCATTGCCCAGGTATATACATCTAATGTTTAAACTACAAAATAATAGTCTTTAGTTCAAGTCAGTCTTTCTTATCAATATCAATATTATTCAATTAAAACTCTTTTCTATCAAAGTATTAAATTATCATAATTTCTTTTCCTTTTTTTAATTTCCTTTTTCTTTCTTTCGCTTTTTAATCTGAAGTCAGGTCCAAGACAAACCTGCACTTAGACACTTAACAATTTACTTTAATGGACCTTGCATTTCTTTTAGATATGGACCGCCAACCAGGACCGAATACCGCCTCACAGTGGAAAATCTCTCGAGCAGGGTCAGCTGGCAGGTAATACGACTGCTTTCTTCATAAAGCCATCTTTTAAAGTTTCTTTCTCAATTTTAATTACTTGAGCTTAGATCAAACAGTTTAATGTCGAGCTCAAGTTCGAATAGCAACGAGTTAATTTTTCCAGTCGAGCAGAAGCTTCTGGGTATCATTCTTATTTCGAGTCATTTTCATTGGGTCTTTTCTTTCCTTTGAGTTTATTTAGTCGCAAAGTAACGAATCTTTCGAGTCTTGAGATGTACATTTTGATCAAGTAAGTCTCTGGCAATAGAAAATACGCTCGTCCAATTCAGACAGACTAATATGAGAAAGCAAATTAGGACCCAGGGCTTTGAAGGCATTGAAAGTGGAATTGCAAAAGAACCAAAGAGAATCCAGAATCTTATCCAGAAAATCCAGGGGCTCCAGACCGAGTTCCTGATGGGTTTCCAACTACCGAAGATACTGTGGAAGTCTCTGTGGGAAATATAACCAGGACGCAAAGAAGATGTGATGAGATGAGGCTAGAAGGGAATTTTAGCGAGCAGAATAGAATATCGAGCAGAACCAAGCCTTACTTGATCAATTTACATTGTCAATCGTTACCTTTTCGGATTGGTTGCATATTGAGGAGTAGTCTGTCCGATTCTATCGGCAGTGAGTTTAGCAAGGATGTTTTTGAATTTTTAATTTTCTTTACGTTCGGCAAGGAATTGAGAAAAACAATAAAATTGATGTTCTTTCCGAAGAGCCATGTCCTCTTCGCCGTGGAGGGGCGACCGGTAGGGCCAATAGACTGACGATGTACGATGATAAAGAGATGACGATGCACGCGATGGGCCCGCCTTGAGGTCAAGTGGCACCAGGTTGGTTTCAGAGGTGTCCGGGTGAGAGAGAGAGCCTCGAGGCACTGGGTACACCTACCACCTACCTATCCAGCGAAACGCGCCGATACTCAGAGATAATCCGGAGACAGATCGTTAACACAGTCAGTGGAAACTCGTCTGCGACCGCCAATTTCCGATTTATCAAGAATTCCTGATTGATAACCTATTCCTTATTTATCAACCATCCTTGATCCATCAAGATTTCCCGCTCGATCCATCAACTCCCCTTCAACTTCCAGTTTGTTTCCAGTAGCTCCAACTTGACTAATTCTACCAATGCTACTGGAGTTTAAACCTTGAAAAAAGCCAATAAAATGCGCCTACGCCGACTACGACTGTGACGACTGCCACTACCAGTACCATCACCAACCTAGCTGTCTAGTAAGTTCTGGCAGCGGCCGGGTCATGAGGGCATACACGGCGACCCTCCCACACGTGGGCCGAATTCGAACCATCCGCGACTGCGCCACACTGATCAGTTCGACCCGACCAAGCGCCGTATGTCTGGCCTTTCTCTCTGTCCGTAAGCAAGGTGGTGCCTGGGCCCAAGGTAAATGCGTCACCTTAACCGAGTGTACTCTTAGATTTATTCACGTTTATAGTTTATTTAATTTTAATTATTATTATATTTAAACATACATCTCTGCATACGTGTGTATCTATTTCCAAAAATGTGTCTTGATGACTGCCACGTCACTGTGCACAATAGAGATTAGAGTAAATTGTTGGTAAGACGTCGAGCGATGTTAGAATACTCGTTGGTCAAAGATACAACCTCACAAGGCTGGGCAAAAAGATTTCTTGTTTCAAATTCTTGTCAAGGGTGTCTTGTCAATAGCAAAATTGCACCCGATTATAAATGAGACAGTTTGATGAATGGTAAACAAAAAATTCAAAATTGTACAATCTCAAATTGAAAGTCTTAATACTTGAATCGAAGGGTCGACCACTCGACTTTTGAGTATACACCAGATTTGAGACTTGAAAAATTTCACGAAGATTTCAGTCTTTTACAATTTCAAATGGATTAGAATTTTGAGATTCTTTTATGAATACTTCAGATTCTAAATTGTTTAATTTTGAAGGTTTGAATTAAGAAATGTATATAGTTGGATACACCCGATATTGAAATGGTAACATGATGTCTTTAGTTTCTAAAAGCGGCCTTTTTTAAATTTTAATTTGAATTCTAGCTTCAAGAAAGTTACATAGACTATACATGGGGTGTTGAATACCCCGGACAGTGTGAGTGGTTGGTATAAGCCGACAATTGATTGTTTTGGCATTACAAAAATTCTGAACCGTCTTTGAAGTTTCTGAAATAAGTTTTCTGGAATAAGATTCCGCATATTTTTTTCTTTACAAGAAAATCGTATCTTTTTTTTTTTTACAAATTGCAAGAAAATAACGAGTTTTTTAAGTCAATTTTTAATTCAATTTTTGTCTTCAACTCATGTTCAAATCCACAGTTTTTGGAATTTCTTTATAAAATGCAGAGGTAGCATTCCTTATCTTATACTATTCTTGTTTTTACAGTTAAAGAGAGACTTTTAAATCTTGATTTATAAAAATGTAAAAAATTATTTTCCAAGCTATTGCATAATTCGTCCAACAAAATATTTGGGCGTTTCCGACTCCGATGTGAACCTATGCGTCTCTGCAAAAGGTTTATCCTTAACTGTAATAACAAGAATACTATAAGGATTGATTCCTCTAAATTTTATAAAGAAATTCCGAAAACTGTGGATTTGAGCATGAGTTAAAGACAAGAATTGAATTAAAAATTGAATTAAAAAAAAAACTAGTTTTTTATAATTTGTTAAAATATTAAGAAAGATGCGACTTTCATGTAAAGTAAAAAAAAAGAAATCGGAATTTAATTCTCTACGATAAGATGTTTTAAACTTCAAAATTTCCAATATGGATTTTTAGTCGTCAAGGGCCAACTCAGCCACGCTAGAATCAGTCTACGTCTTGTTCTTGCATGGGTGTTTAACACCCCAAAGTGTAGTTTAAAGGTTAGTTCCTTGCTCTCAGAACGCAGCCGGTTTTTAGCAGAGCACTATTGGGTTCCCATTTCCCCAGTAAGAACTAGATATTTTTAGGTTTTGATATATAAGTTTTTCCAAATTCTGTTTTAAAATCTTGTGGACACCCTTGCTGGCAAGAAGCGAAGTGTCTCTGTATTTTTTAAAATTATATTAAGTTCGTAATTTTAAAAACCAAGTGATTAACTCCTGAAAACAAAGTCAATTTTACAATTGAAAAGACGAATTAACTTTGAAACTTTGTCATGCATTTATAATATTAATATTTTGTTCTTGAATTACTTTTTTTGTGGGTAATTAAAGAAAAGTACCAAAATTGTTGATATGTACAGAAAAACTGCCCAGCCAAAAAATCCGAGAAAAGCAGAAGTAACTTCAACTAATATTACTGCCGTGCTCGAAATTAGATTTTTTAAATCTTATTAGTCAAATAATCAAGGCGTTTTGTGCTTAAGAATTACTTTATTAAATTTAGAATCAAGTTTTAAAGAACTTTTGGAACGTGATCAACTTTTCTTTATGCATGGCAATGTCACAGTTGAATATTTCTAAGTCTGAAAGACGGGGTAGTTTTAGCAAATGAATTTGTGGGCTTCAACTTTGAAAGAAGGCATCAGGAAATAAAACCAGCAAATGGCAAAATCAGAAACTGGACTAGAGCCAAAAAAGAGACGAAATTCAAGGACTGAACAGTCATAACGTATCAAGAAAAGTGTTAATTTAAACCGACCCAATTCCCGATAATTAATTACTCTTCACAAATGGGAAGTGGATTCTGAAAATGATTATGTGAGTTTGCTGCCATGCGATGGATAATTTATAAAATAATGGTTAAAGCCGTGCCTGGTTCCCACATGCGATCTACAAACTTCAACTATGACCTTCAAGCTTTTGAGAACTGAGTGCAACTTCGGATGATGATTTACATTTGGGCCTAAATGTGGAAATGCCTCAAGTCTAGAAAATTAGCCCAGAAGGGGTGAAAACTTGTTACATTCTATCAAGAGGCCAAAAAGGGTATTCAATTTTGATTTTCAAGGACTTCTCAAGGCTTATGGGTTCCGCTTCTTTGGGTATTCAACATTGGAGGACAGTCATCAACATTCTTAAGTGCTTATCAATAAATCTTATTTCCATGATTTTTTGTTAAGTTCATATCAGTTTGCCATTTATATTTTTTCAATAACCACGAGATTACGAAATTTGGAAATTCACTTTTAGATACTAACTGATGTTTTTCCTTTATGTTACTTCAATTATTTTGTCCATTTATCACTAATATTTACATATTTTCCATAGTAAATTTTTTAATTTTTATGACATAGAAAATTAGCAGAACCTCATTTCATTTTTAATCATTTCATATAAGAATTGTGAGCCACTCTACAGAAATTAGAGCATTATTTTTTTATTTGTTTTTATTTGAAAAAGTGTTATTTTGGACTGCTGTTTTTTGTTTGTTTTAATTTGAGAATAGGATTTATATTTTATTTATGAATTAAGAAATAGTTCAAAGAGGCAGTACAATTTTATTATAAAAATGTTGTTAAATTTATTTCATGCTTAACATTTTAGTAAAAGAATTTTCCAAATGGCGTCACCCATTTTATCAATCGCTTCAGATAAAAATAAGGTTTATTAAATGCCACACAACGTGTTTCACTCGGTGAGGTAACTTCTTGAGCAAAAGTGTACTTTATAATCCAATGTAGCGTAAAGAATTATTTATTAAAAACAATCCACTTACCAATTAAGAATTTCTTTAAAATCTTCCAAAAATACAGCATGAAATGCGAAGAAAAAATATATGTTCTGGTTAAGTTAAGACATGTTAAGTTGGTGGTGAATTTGAGAAACTTGAGATCTGGAAAAATTGAGAGAACTTTGTATATAGAACAAAATTTTGCAATCGTATTGTAACAATTTGACAAAAAGTTTTCTTTAAAATTGGATGGTTTGTGGCAAATAAGTCTCTACGATACATTGGATTATAAACTATGTTTTTGCCCGATAAGTTATCACACCAGTTGTATTCGTTTTACATTATAGATTGTATCCGATGAGGAAGCTGGACAAGCTCCGAAACGCGTTGAGTTCTTTGCATTTAAAAACAATTTCTGTAGAGTGGAGTGTAAAAATATTGTACTACTCATACTTGTGAACATTGCACTGCATACAAAAGAAAGGTTGTTAAAATTGACGGTTCTAAGTTCGGGCACATGTTTCTACAGTTATAGGAAAAAGTACATGACCGCATAGACGGAGACTAAAATGTTTCTTAAAATTGTTGTAAAACAAGAAGTAAAAGTATATTTCATCTTCAAGTTTAAAATATAGATTTTGTTTCGAATTAAAACTTCTTTTTCAAGTGGAATTTAAGAAAGTCAACATGTAGTCAAAGTTTATGCAGTAAATACATAACCTCATTTTCCAAGTAACTCTACAAGCAATCTTCAAAAGGAATTAATGAACAGATGTTAATTAATAGTGCACAGCGTTCACTTTAACTATTCCAGTATCAGACTAAGTACACTATGTTAATAGAATTCATAAGAAAAATAATTTTTGTCAACTCTCCATGACGTGGAATTAATATTTTTATATGATGTTTAGGATTTAAAGGATTACATGAGACAAGCTGGAGAAGTGACTTATGCTGATGCTCACAAACAACGAAGAAATGAAGGGTAAGATGTCTTATTTTTCATATTTTTAAAACTGTTTCGACGCCTCACTTTAATAAGAGGCGTCAATTTCTGCTAGTTTAAAAAATATATATTTAACTTATTTTTTATCTCTTATTTTAAATATTTCAATAGCCGACTAATTAATTTTGATTTTCATTCTTGCTTTACAGAGTTGTAGAATTCGCTACATACTCCGACTTGAAGAATGCTATCGAAAAATTGGATGACACCGAACTTAATGGTCGCAGAATCCGTTTGATTGAAGACAAGAGACGCGGACGTCGTTCAAGGTCCTCCAGCTCCAGATCAAGGTCACGATCCAGGTCCCGATCCCGTCGTCGATCTCGCTCCCGGTCAAGGTATAATCGTCATTCTCGATCCCGATACAGGTGTTGTCGGAGGATGGTTCCATTTAGTTATGTTTATTAATTCTGCGATGCTTATTTTTAACCAGAAATTTTCACACATGTTGTCAATCTTCATTTTTGCTTTTATCTGGAAATTTTAACTTCAAAAGAAGTAAACCACCACATAGATTTTTACATTCTCATCCAGGGAAGGTATTATATTTGTGTTAAATTTGCCCCCCACCCCGGGTTTTGTCAAATGACCACGTTTTGAGACCTTCTGAACCCAAAAATCAGGTTTTCGCGAATGTGTATGTGTGTGTGTGTATGTATGTAGATTTTTAGTCTGTAGCACGATAACTTTCGAAAGAAAATTCAAACAATTTATTCTATTGGCATTTTTTGATAAAATGAAAATGTTCAGATTTACAGCATTTTCAATATCCAAAAGAGGAAACGAAAACTAACATTTTCAGCCAAACAACGCACGACATGAAAAAAAGTCAAGACAAGCAAAATGTACAAGATACGACAAATGAAGATTGAACAAAAATTGTGCACACAAAAATAATCTACAAATTTGTTATTGGTCACTTTTGGATAGGATCTATATAGGCGAGCGGTGCACCCCCAAAAATATGCACAGAAAAATGAGTTGACCGACCACTAAAAAACGCAAGGTTAAAACAAAATGGGATCTATTAAGTATGCTATTGCGAACAAAAAACCTTAATGACATTTTTTCATCCCGGTGGTCAGTAATTTGTTATTAACCAAAAACTTGCAAAATTACGATAAATGAAAAAATCGTTACGCTGGTCAGTTTTTTAAGTAAATTGGGCAAAAAGAAACACTTTTTGACTTGGCGTTTTTTCGAAAAATGCTTCGTTTTCGAGTTATGAGCGATTTAAGGTCAAAAAATGACCAAAAACGCAAGTTTCAGGTTGAAACTTTAACTATTTGGTTAAACATTCAACTATTTTGTCAAAAATTGAATTATTTTGATAAAGTGATATTTCTTGGCTGAAAATCGAGCTATTTTGTTGAAATTTCATATTTTTTAGATCTTATAAAGAATAATCGTTTGTTTTTTTTTTTACTTAAAAATTCAACTATTTAGTTGAAAATTCAACTGTTTTTTGTTGAAAATTTATCTTCCTAGGTTGAAAATTCAACTCTTTGGTTAAAAATTCAACTATTTTGTCAAAACTTTAATTATTCTGATAAAGTTATATTTTTTTTATTGAAAATCGAACTATTTTGTTGAAATTTCGTATTTTTTATAGAAAATGCATATTTTTGGTGGAAAATTCGTCTCTTTTGATAGAAAATTAATCTTTTTGTTTAAAAACTTTTTGTTTTTGGTAAAAATGCAACTATTTGGTTGAAGAATAATGTGTTTTCGTTAATGATTCAATTATTTAGTTAAAAATTCGTCTTTTTGGTTGAAATAAAATGTTTTTTATATCAAATTAAAATATTTTTTAATTGAAATATTAAGTAATTTGTTGAAAAATGAACTATGTATTGTGTTGAAAATTATTTTCTTTCATCTGAAAATTTATTAAGTTGAAAATTCAACTATTTGGTTAGAAGTTCATGTATTTCGTTGAAAATTCCTCTTTTAGGTTCAAAATTCAACTATTTGGTTAAAAATTCATTTAATTTGTGAAAATTTAATTATTTTATTGAAGATTAAACTATTTTGTTAAATTTATCTTTTTCGATCAAAAATTAAACGGTTTTGTCAAGCATTCCTTTTTTCTTACAGAAATGAAAACTTTTAGGGTTATTTAAAAAATTTGCCTCTTTGGCTTGAAAATATTCAGTTGAAAATGCTACTTTTTATTTTGATAAAGTCACCTTTTTCGGTAAAAAATTCTACTGTTTTGTTGAAAATTTGTACTTCTCAATTGAAAATTCATCTTTCTTGGTTGACATTTTTTTTTAGTTGAAAAATCCATCTTTGAAAGTTGAAAATTCAACTATTTGGTTAAAAAATCAATTAATTTTTTGAAGATTCAACTATTTTGTTAAAGACATCTTTTTCGCTCGAAAATTCTATTATTTTGATGAACATTCTTTTTTTTTTAGTTTTAGTTTTTTTCTCAGTTAAAAATGTACATTTTTTGATTAAAAATCAACCTTTTTTGTTGAAAATGGAAGTTTTTGGGTCTTCTGAAACATTCGTCTTTTTGATTTGAAAATTCAACTATTTAGTTGAAAATTGGTAGAAAATTCATCTTTGTAGGTCGAAAATTCAACTATTTTGTCAAAATTTTAATTACTTTGATAAAGTTATATTTTTTGGAAGAAAACTCAAGTTTTTTCTTGAAAATTCATCCTTCTGGATTGAAAATTTATCTTTGTTGAAAATCTGTTTTCGCTGAAAATTCAACTATTTGGTCAAAAAATAAATTAATTCGTTGAACATTCGAGTATGTTGTTGAAGATTCAACTATTTTGCCAAAGGTATCTTATTCGCTTGAAAATTCTATTTTTTTGTTAAACATTTGTCTTTTTTGTATAGCAAATTCATCTTTCTTACTTAAAAATGTACATTTTTTTATTTAAAACGAACCTTTTTTTTTGTTGCAAATGAAAGATTTTGGGTCTTCTGAAAAATCCGTCCTTTTGATTTGAAAATTCAACTATTTAGTTGAAAATTCATCTTTTTAGGTTGGAAAATTAACTATTTTGTCAAAATTTTAATTACTTTGATAAAGTTATATTTTTTGGAAGAAAATTCAAGTTTTTTCTTGAAAATTCATCCTTCTGGATTGAAAATTTAATTGTTTTATAGAACATTCGTATTTTTGAATAAACAATTCATCTTTCTTGGTTCAAAATGTACCTTTTTTGATTGAAAATAAACTCTTTTTATTTAAATGCAAGTTTTTTGGTCTTCTGAAAAATTCATCTTCTTGACTTAAAAATTTAACTATTTAGTTGAAAATTGGTTGAAAATTCTTCTTTTTAGGGTAGAAATCAAAATATTTGGTAAAAAATTTAATTACTTCGATAAAGTTATATTTTTTGGATTGACAATCCATCCTACTTAGTTAAAAATCTCTTTTGGTTGGAAATTAAATTAGTTTGTTGAAAAATGTAGTATATCTCAAATCCTCGGGAATTTTAAGCATTTCAATTCAATATCGAATTTACAATAGTTGTATTTAAAATAATTTATTTCACTATTTTCGTGAAAAATCACCCTATTTCCTCTGTTGTGAGAGCATTTTGGGCTTTGAAATCTTTAAATTTTTACATTAATATTTAATAATAATATTTAATAACTTAAGTAATATTAAAAATTTTGATAATCCAAATTTTATTAACACTTCCTAGACTAAACTCGTAAATATTTTTTTCAGGAGGGTTTGGAGTGGGCGTGCAGAAGTATTAAAAAGAAATAATCCCAAGAAGAGGAATGAAGCTAGGATTTGTTTGCAGTATGAAAAGTAAATCACGAATACTTTCGCGTACATACACTTTATTTGGTTTTAACTAATATGTACAAGGATTGCTATGATTATTATCTATATTTATATTTATATTCCGCGTCGCGTTGAGCCGATCTAGTCGTTTGACTTCCGTCCATAATAATTAATTTATAATTCCTTTTATCAGACTTTATTAAAGCGTAGGGGTAACCTGCCTACAGTGGATAATGCCACCTACAGTGGATAATCGTTATATAAAAATACTAATCTATGCAAAATAATTAATTTTATTTATTTAAAAGTCAAGACACTTTACGTGCTCATAAATCGAAATTAAAATTAATCATTTTCATTTTATTTGTGCTCTTAATTAATGATTATCCACTGTAGGAAGGTACCCCCTATGTCGTCTTTACCGCGTACATTGACGAGTGCCCGCGAGATTTGTGCCTTCTATTTTTTTAATTGTAAAAATGGGGCTTTTCCTCAAATTTTAAGATAGGCGAGTGCAAATACACATAAAAGCACCATGAAGAAAATCGCCATGTTGCACTGACAGCGAATTCAACATGTACCTTTTAAAGTCCGTATTAAAGATATAAATACTATGAATACAAAACAGGCCTTAAGTCGTAGACTATATGAAAACGTACTTCGTTTTTTTTTCTCCTTGTTTAACGTCCTTAGAATCGAAGACGGTTTGAAAAATCGGGTCTCGATTTTTTGTATTTATTATTTAATTATTGTCTTTGCCAAGGAAGAACTTTAAACTAGCTTAGGGGCTAAAGAATCGAGGTAAAGTCGAGGATTCATCTGTGTTCGTGATTATTTGGTTTTGAACATGAATGATCGATGCTCAATAACTGGCAGTCTCTTTCAGAATTCATACAGAATTGAACCTCATTAAAGCTCGCTGTGGGAGTACTCTGTAGTCACTCTGAGTTCCTCTTCGTGAAAAGCTGAACAGTCGACTGGATACTTTTCCTGAAATTATTTTTTTTTTCAATTAGATTTTCACTCATATAATAATAAATTTTATTTCTGATATTAAATTTTGGCCGATTAATGGTCTAATAACTTTTTTGAGGACAAAAAAATCTACTTCTGCTCAGATTTTAACGGGATTCAAATCCTGGCCGAGATAGATTTTTTGTCGTATTTACAAACAAATTATTGGACCAGTAATCTGCAAAAATTTAAAATCAGATATTAATTAATTATCACGGTCGGTAAAATAACATCAATATTTTATGATAACAAATTTAGACCATCCATTTCAAAATATTTAAATTATTTTGAAGATTTCATTTAGAATCGTTCATTCTTGTTATCTTCCTAATTTAAATATCTTTAACTCAAAATAGATTTTTAAGCTTCAATTAAAATGTTCAGGATTGCTACGAAAACTGGAAAAACTGGAAATGTCCTAAAATTTTGAAAAAGAGCCTGACAATTTTTATTGCTATTTCTGTTTAGAGATTTTAAATTATTTTAGTACTCTTCTGCTTATTTTATAAATTTAGATTTATAATTTTTATAATATTAGCATGCATTTTTTTCCTTATAGCAACATCAAAATTGAAAAAATGCTGAGCCTAATTAGTCCAAGTTGAAGGCAAAATTTCAATTCAATAAAAATATATGACAGTTCTTTGATTTTTTAAATTTTAAGATTTTTAATTAAATTGTTACGATATTTTTAGAATGTTGCCATTAGATTCTACCCGAGGGTCGAACTTGGTACAAAAAAGTCGCAAAATTTCAAATAAAGATTGTACTGATACTCGTTACATAATGTAAAAAATTAAAAACATTAATATTTTTACAAATATTGCTAAAATGTATGAAAATGTGATAAATAATTTTTTTTTTAACATTTGTAAGTATTTACATATTTTTTAAAATTTTCGACTTTTTTGCACCAAGATTGAATCTTAGGCTGAATCAAGAGACAAAATTCTAAAAATATCTTAATACTTCTTGGTTCGAGATTCATTCGTTGTTGAAACTTTAACTATTTTGTAAAAAAATTGTTTCATTTTTGTTTGAAAATTGATTTTTTTTAGTTGAAAATTTAACTATTTTTATTAGATTCTTTTTTTTTGTGAGAATTAATTTTTGTAACTAAAAATGTAACTATTCCATTTCGGGCTAAAAATTGATATTTTTAATTGAAAATTTATATTTCCTGGTGAAAAATTCATGTATTTTGTAGAAAATTCGTCGTTTTTGGTAGAAAATTAATCTTCTCGATTGAAAATTACATGTTTTGGTTAAAAATTAAAACTTAGAGTTGAACAATTTGGTCGAAATTTAAACTACTTGGTTAAAAATGAACTTCTTTTGTTCAAAAATTTTTTTTTTGTTTGTTAAAATTTAATTTTTTTTTATCTGAAAATGTAGCTATTCCATTTTTGGTGGGAAATTAGTGTTGTTGAAATTTATTATTTTTGTTGAAGATTAAACTATTTTGTTAAAAAGTCAATTCAATTTCTATTCATTGGATTCAACTGTTTGGTAATTCGTTTTTTTTCAAATTGAAAATTAGTTTCTTAACTACAAATTTAACTACTTCATTTTTGGTTGTAAACTTATCTTTTCTAGTTGAAAATATAACTGTTCGATTGAAAATTCATGTATTTTGTTAAAAATTCGTCTTTTGGTAGAAAATTAATCTTTTTTGTAGAAAATTCACCTTTGCAGGTTACAAATTCTGCTATTTGGTAATTGAATTATTTGTTGAAAGTTTAATTATTTCGTTGATTATTCATATTTTTTTGTATAAAATTAATCTTCTTGGTAAAAAAATCAACGTTTTATTTATTGTTTTGTTAAAGATTTATAATTTTAGTTGAAATTTCATCTTTGGTTGAAAGTGTAACTATTTATTAAAAATTTGTTTTATTTTTTTGGCTGCGAATTAATTTTTTGTTTAAACTAAAAATGTAGCTATTCGATTTCGGGTTGAAAATAGATATTTAAAATTAAAAATTGATCTTTTCTGGTGAAAATCTGGTTGAAAGTTCATCTTTTTTTTGTAGAAAATTATTCTTCTCGATTAGAGATTCATCCTTTTTGGTTAAAAATGCAGCTGCTTGGTTGAAAATAATTCAGTTTTTGTTGACAATTTAACTATTTTGTTGAAAATTCGTCTTTTCGGTTGAATTCAACTGTTCAGGATTATAATTTTTTTTTTTTTTTTTTTGAAATATTAACCATCACATTTTTTGTTGAGAATTCATTTTTTCAAACTCAACTAATCGTTCTAAAGTTAAACAACTTTGTGAAAAACAATTTTTTTTATTAAAGATTTATCATGTAGTTAAAAATTCATATTTTTGTGCTGAAAATCCAACTGTTTTATGGGAAATGGATCTTTTTGACTTAAAAATTCAACAATTTGGTAGAAAATTAAATTATTTAATTGAAAATTCAACTACTTTGGTAGAAAATTAGGATATTTGATCAAAAATGTAACTATAAATTTGAAAATTGAACTATTTTGTTTCAAATGTGTTTTATTTTCTGGTTAAAAATTAATTTCTTCATCTGAGGATGTAGCTATTGAATTTTTGGGTCAAAAATTCCACTTTATAAGTTGAAAATACAACTATTTTGTAGAAAATTCATGTATTTTGTTTAAAAACAGTCTATTTGGGTTAAGAATTAGTCTTGTTTCTTGAAAATTGATAATTTTTGTTGAGAATTCAACAATTGGGCAAAAAATTAAATTATTTGGTTGAAAATTCAACTACTTTAGTAGAAAATTAAGCTATTTGGAAAAAATATATCTAATTATTTGAAAATGAAATCATTTGGTTGAAAATTCATTTTTTTTCTGGTTGAAAATTAATTTCTTCATCTGGAAAAGTAGCTATTCCATTTTTGGTTGAAAAATTTTCCTTTATAAGTTGAAAATTCAACTATTTTGTAGAAAATTCGTGGATTTTGTTGAAAATTTATCATTTTGGTTGAGGATTCAACTAATTTGTTCAAAATTCGTCTCGTTTCATTGAATTAAACTGGTTGATTATTCTTTTTTCAAAATTGGGAATTATTTTTTTAACTGAAAATTTAACTATTTCATTTTTGATTGTAAACTTATCTTATTCAGTTTTAAATTTAACTATTAGATTTAATATTCATATATCTTGTTGAAAATTCGTCTTTTGGTATAAAATGAATCTTATTGCTTGAAAATTCAGCTATTTGGTAACAGATTCAATTATTTCATTTCAAGTTTAATTATTTTGTTGAAACTCCAACTATTTTCGTAAAGTCATAATTTTTTGTTGAAAATTCAACTATTTTGTTAAAGTCATCACTGTTGATCGAAAATTCAACTATTTTGTTGCAAATTCGTCCTTTTGGATTGAAAATTCATCATTTATGGTGGAAAAGTCATCCTTCTTGATTTTTTGTGATTTTTAAATATCTAAAAAAATATATTGTTAAAAAAATACTTACATGACAGTTTTTACTTTCTACAATAGCCCCATAAAGAGTCCAGAAATTAACACCGCCTCTGTTGCTGATGGCCCAGGCGGCTGGGAAACTGGCAAATTTGGTTATTTGACTTCGTATTTGGGACGACTTAGTATCTTCCTCGTCCTTCTGATTAATGGTACAAAAGATGTGATTGGCACATTTTGGTAACTTCGTTGCCCACTTGTAAGCACGATATGCCTGCAAAAGGGAAAATTTAATATATATTTCTTTAAAATCATTTTTTTTGAGAGGGAAAGGAAGTGAGGGGAAATGAGGAAGAGGAAGTAGGAGAAAATAGGAATGGGGAAGGAGGGGTAATTAGGAATGGTGAAGTAGGGGAATGAGGGGAAGGTAAGCAGTGGAAGTGAGAGATTGGTAAGTGAGCGAAAGGCAATAAGGGGAGGGGAAGTCGTGGAACTGAGGGGTTGGGAAGTAATGGAATTTAGGGGAGTGTAAGTAGTGGAAGTTAGGGGAGGGTAAGTAGTGGAATGCAGAGGTTGGTAAGTGAGAGGAAAGGAATAGGGGTAGTGGAAGTGAGAGGAAGGGAATAAGAGGAGGGAAAGTCATGGAACTGAGGGGATGGGAAGTAGTGGAAATGAGGGGAGTGTAAGTAGTGGAAGTTAGGGGACAGTAAGTAGTGGAATTGAGAGGAAGGCAATAAGGATAGTGGAAGTGAGAGGAAGGGAATAAGGGGAGGGGAAGTAGTGGAACTGAGGGGATATAAGTAGTGGAAATGAAGGGATTGTATGTAGTGGAAGTTAGGGGAGGGTAAGTAGTGAAATTCAGAGGTTGGTAAGTGAGAGGAAGGGAATAAGGGTAGTGGAAGTGAGAGGAAGGAAATAAGGGGAGGGGAAGTAGTGGAACTGAAGGGATGGATAGTAGTGGAAATGAGGGGAGTGTATGTAGTGGAAGTTAGTGGAGGGTGAGTAGTGGAATTCAGAGGTTGGTAAGTGATAGCAAGGGAATAAGGGTAGTCGAAGTGAGAGGTTGGTAAATGAGAGGAAGGAAATAAGAGGAGGGAAAGTCATGGGACTGAGGGGATGGGAAGAAGTGGAAATAAGGGGAGTGTGAGTGGAAGTTAAGGGAATGTAAGTAGTGGAAATGAGAGGTTGGTATGTGAGAGGAAGGAAATAAGGGGAGGGAAAGTCATGGAACTGAGGGAATGGGAAGTAGTGGAAATGAGAGGAGTGTAACAAGTGGAAGTTAGGGGACAGTAAGTAGTGGAATTGAGAGGTTGGTAATTGATAAGGAAGGCAATAAGGGTAGTGGAAGTGAGAGGAAGGGAATAAGGGGAGGGAAAGTAGTGGAACTGAGGGGGTGGGAAGTAGTGGAAATGAGGGGAGTGTATGTAGTGGAAGTTAGGAGAGGGTAAGTAGTGAAATTCAGAGGTTGGTAAGTGAGAGGAAGGGAATAAGGGTTTTGGAAGTGAGAGGTTGGTAAGTGAGAGGAAGGGGATAAGGGGACGGGAAGTAGTGGAAATGAGGGGAGTGTATGTAGTGGAAGTTAGGGGAGGGTAAGTAGTGGAATTCAGAGGATTGTAAGTGAGAGGAAAAGAATAAGGGTAGTGGAAGTATGAGGTTAGTAAGTGAGAAGAAGGGAATGAGGAGAGGGAAAGTAGTGGCACTGAGGGGATGAGAAGTAGTGGGAATGAGGGGAGTATAAGTAGTGGAAATTAGGGTAAGTAAGTAGTGGAAGCGAGAGGAAGGGAATAATGGGAGGGGAAGTAGTGTAAATTAGGGAAGTGTATGTAGTGGAAGTTAGGGGAGGGTAAGTGGAATTCGGAGGTTGATAAGTGAGAGGAAGGGAATAAGGGGAGGAGAAGTAGTGGAACTGAGGGGATGGGAAGTAGTGGAAATGAGTGGAGTGTATGTAGTGGAAGTTAGGGGAGGGTAAGTAGTGGAATTCAGAGGTTGGTATGTGGGAGGAAGGGAATAAGGGTGGTGGAAGTGAGAGGTTGGCAAGTGAGACGAAGGGAATAATTGGAGGGGAAGTAGTGGAACTGAGGTGATGGAATGTAGTGGAAATGAGGGGAGTATAAGTAGTGGAAGTTAGGGGAGGGTAAGTAGTGGAAGTGAGAGGTTGATAAGTGAGAAGAAGGGAATAAGGGAAAGGAAAAGTAGTGGAACTGAGGGGATGGGAAGTAGTGGAAATGAGGGGAGTGTAAGTAGTGGAAGTTAGGGAAGGGTAAGTAGTGGAAGTGAAAGCTTGTCAAGCGAGAGGAAGGGAATAAGGGGAGAGAAAGTGAGGGTTAAGTAATCAGGGGAAGTGAAGGAGAGGCAGTACGGAAAATGAGGGAATGGGAATTAGGGAAAATGAGGAGAGGGAAAAGTGAGGGAAATGAGGGCTGAGGAAGTAGGATGAGTCAGAAGAGGGTAACTAGTGGAAGTGAGGTGTGGAGGAATAGGGAAAGTGAGGGGACATGAGAGTTGGGATCATCGAGGAGAAATTATGAGTGGTTAGTAGGGGAAGTGAAGGGAGGGGAATTGGAAAAGTGATGGGAAATAAATAGAAGGAGAGTAGGAGAAGTGAGTGTAAATGTGGAGTGGAGAAGTGGAGGATATTATGGAAGGGAAATGAAGGGTGGGGAATTAGGCGAAGTGAATTGAGAGTTAGTAGAGTGAGTAGTGGAGGGGAAGTTATAACTGGATAAGGGAAGTGGGGGAAGGGCATTGTTAGCTGGCGAAGTGAGCAGAGGGGAAACGGTAGAGGAAGAAGTTGGAGAAGGGAGGGGAATGAAGGTGAAGTGTAAGGAGTGAGATGTAGGAGAAGGAGGGGATGTATGTGAAGGAGGGGGTGTTTGAGAAGGAGGGGGATGTAGGAGAAGGAGAGGGATGTAGGAGTAGGAGAGGGGTGTAGGGTAGGAGGGGGACGTAGGCGTTGGAAGGAACGGGGGAAGGGGTAAACGACTTTTCATGTCCTAATAGGCGACGAAACCTTTTTTTTTAGGCGCAAGGAGCCAAATATAAATAATTTTTTTTATTTACCTTGAGCATGGGCCCAATAAGATCATTATTAATCGTATCACTCAGTCTGTTACTCAATTCTCTGGCATTTATTCTAGAGACTATGAAACCTTTTTCTGAGGCGAGGTTCATTAATTCTTGAATATAAGCAACTGCAGGTTTGATGTACTGGATGCTGTCGACTTTTACGTTTAAATGACGCTTAGCTACTGCGTTCACCAACCTGGAAGAAAAAATTATTATCAGTTTTGCAATAAACAAATTTTTAGAGAATTCAATATTATTTAAGACTTCAACTTTTTAAGGGGAATCAAGTTCATTTCTTATGTTTGAGGAAATTGTCAGGAGCTATTTTTTAAATCTATTTCGCTTTTGGAAAAGAAAAATATGAATTTCGGAAAAGTGGAAATGGAAATGAAAGTGAAAGAATTACATAATCGCCCCCCAGGGGAATTTTCACAAATTCAGGATAAATTCTTGAGACTTCAAAACAATTGAAGTTGAGTAAGTTGGGAAATTTTTGTGAAAATCCAAGAAATTTCATTAATTCCAGTAAAGTCAAAGTGAATTTAGAGGAATTTAAGGGAAATAAGAAGAATTTGATAAAATTCATAAAAATTAAAGGTGCATTTTAAAAAAATTCAAGAAAATTCTAAACAATTAAAATAAATATACAAAAAATTATAGAATTCAGGAAGTCTGAAATGAGTTTAGAAAAATTAAAGGGAATTCAAAAAAATTTGATAACATTCCTAGGATTTCAAGGTAAGATTAAATTAAACAAAATTGAAAAAAAAACAATAAATTAAGTAAAAGTGATAGAATTGAGGACAAAGAACATTCAGGACTATCAGAAGTTTGCAAGAAATTAAAAAATATTTTATATATTTTCGGAAATCTTTCCAAATTTAAAAAAATTTTCAACTTCTTCAAAAAAAATCCTAAATATTTTTTAAACTCTCGTATTTCTTAAAATTTTGGATAATCTTTCTAAATTAAAAAAATTTCCTTAAAATCTTCTAGATTTTTTTCGATATTATAGAATATCTGACATTGCAAAATTACCAACACAGGGAAATTCCCTAATTATCAAATTTCTGTATCTAAAGAATTCAAATCTATATTTGGCCTTTAATTTCTTTTTAATCTTTTCAAATTTTAAATTATTTTTGAAATTGTTTCTTAACTTCTAAATATTATTCAAGATAATTAGCATTTGAAATTTTTTGTTTGAAATGGTGCAAAATAAAAAAATTGCCATTCAAAATTTTCCTGGAAATCTTAAAAAAAATTGTATCCTCTTGAAAACTTTCAAAATTCTGAAAAAGCTTATAATTTCTTGTTCGAAATCTGTAAAAATATATGCAAAATTTATCAAATTTCCTTAGAATCTCCCATATTTTTTTTGCGACAATGTGGAAAATCAAAATCTTATAACACTTTTTTTTGTTCAAACCTCTCAAAATCGTTAAAAACATCCAAATTTTTGCTCTAAAATCTTTCCGATTCTTTTTTCAAAAAAGTTTTAAATCTTTTGAAGTGTTTTAAAATGTTTTTTAATATTCACTTGAAATTAAAATTTTCAACATGCTCGAAATCTTCAAAAATCCACACTTTGCTTCAAGTTTTTTGAAATATTTTTAAATTATTTTTGAAATGTTTTCTAAACTTCTAAATATCTTTTTAAATGATTCAAATTTTTTTAAAACTTTTTTTAAAATTCTGAAAAATTACAAAATCACGAAAATCTTCTAGGCTCTATTTTGACAATTTTGAAAATCTTTTGAAATTTTCTCTGAAAATTAACTTTTCAAAATAGAAAATTATTTTAAATTTGCCTGGGATCCACAAGAAAATTTGTTTAATCTCTTGCATATATAGATTTTTTCTAAAATTTAGAAATTTTTCAAAATTGAAAAATTTTGCTTTAAAATTACCGGCATTCTGTTTCGATATTTCAGAAAATGATTTGGAATATTTTTTTGTTTTCTCTTAAAACTAATTTTTCAAAATGAAAAATCACCTAAAATTTTTCTAAGAATCAGAAAATGACTTTTTTCAATAATCCCTACCCTCTTATATTATTATAGTTCTCAAAAAATGATTACATTTTAAAAACCGTTACGTAATAATTCTCATAACCTTCCACCTACCCTATTGGAGAGGAAACAAATTTTTAGAAAAATTTCAAAAAATTTTCACCATTGGGCCATACGATTGACAATTTTTAAATTTTTAATTTTTGTGTATGGAAAAAAAAGTTTTCAATTTTTTTTGGGTCAGATTTATGGAAATAAATAACCTTCGGAGAAAAAAAATTGTTGATGCTCTTTTTAATTAATTAAGGAAAGGCGCACATATTTTTAACTTTCAAATAACATTTGTTTTCTATTTTTTACGGATCCTGAAACATGAGTCATTTTTACAAATGATCCGTATAAATCTGTTTACATAGGATCCGTAAAAATAGAAAAAATTTATTTATAATTTTTTTAGGCGTAAAGTTTATGGAAGAAGATTTTTTTTTACTTTTTCTTTAGAAAAAAAATGCAAGAGAACAATTTTTTCATCGAAATATAATATTTCAAAAAAGGACGAAATATGCACTTTTGTTAATCTGTACCTAAAGTTGCAAAAAAATGTTTGTATTTTTGATATGCTCTTTTTAATAAGCTCAAGAAACAAGTAATTATTTTTAAGTTACAAACAAAATTTACTTTTTATTTTTGACGGATCCTGACTTATGTTTCAGGATTTGTCAAAAATAGAAGAAAAAAAATGGTTTGAAACTTAAAGACATGCACGTGTTTCCTCAGTTCAATAAAAAAGAGCATAAGCAAAACATTTTTTTTTTGGCAACTTTACGTATAAATGATCAAAATTGCATTTTTTTGTTTCTTTGAAATATCACATTTCACGTTTGCTACAGATAATGATTCGAAACATTCCTAATTAATTATAAACAAACCAAGTATCCGATCGAAAAACCAAAAAACCCTTTGGATTCGCCTCCCAGAAATCTAGGTGCCCTTTTTTTAAACTATTTTTTTAAATAATAACGTTATTTTTCAATTTTCTTCAATTATTATAAACAAACTAAAGCGTCCGATCCAGAAGCCAAAAACATTACAGGATTCGTCTCCGAAATATCTAGGTGCTCCAGATATGGATTTGAAGCTTTTGTAATTATTTATAAACAAACTAAGCATCCAATCTAAAAACGAAAAACACCTTTTGGCTTTGGCTTTTGGTTTTTCAATCGGAGGCTTAGTTCGTTTATAATTAATAACAAAAGTTCCAAACCATATCTAGAGCTACACAAATATACGCCTATTAACAAATTTTTTAATTGTTTAAAAAATGGTTAATAAAGGCGCACCTTAGATATTTGGGATACGAATTCAAGGGTATTTCTGAATTCTTGATCGGATGCTTCGTTTGTTTATAATTATTAGAAAATTGTGCGAATTTTTTCTTTAGAAAAAAACTGTTTTTTTCTTTGTTTTGTTCAAAATTCAACTACGTAGTTGAAAATGGAACTACTTTGTTAAAAATTAATTTTTTTGGTTGATGATTCATCATTTTAGTTGAAAAATATTTTTTTCAACTAATGGATAAAAATTCGACTATTTGGTTAAACATTTATTTTTTTGATTGAAGATACTTCATTTTAGTTAAAAGTTCATTTCTTTCGTTGAAAATTCAACAAATTTTGTTGAAAATTAGTTTTTTTCTTTGTTGAAAATGAATTATTTTTACTGTTTAGGAAAAATTCGAGTCCATTTGAAAGATATTGAGGACTTTTAGACGTTTGAAAGAGAAATATCTCTTAAATTGACTCGAAATATTCCTAAAATTTTGAAAAATGTTTCAAACTTAAAACAATTGTCCTAAAATCTTTCAGATATTTTCGAAATATTTTGGAATTATGACAATATTTTGAAATATTTTGAAACTTTTTCAAGTTTTCTTTGAAAATTAATTTTTCAAAATAAAAAGTAATTCAAGATTTTCCCAGAAACCTCAAGACATTTTTTTTTCTTGAATCTTCTTAAACTTCGTAAGAAGCTTTAAATTTTTTTTTGAAATAATCAAAAATTTACATTTTGTTAAAAATTTTTGGAAATCTTTTCAAACTTATAATCATTTTCTCACCATTTTCAAAACTTGTAAACCTTCTAAATATCTTTTAAAATTCTTCGAATTCTTCTAAAAATTTTCTTCGAATTCTGAAAAATTAAAAAACTTGCCTTCAAATTTTCCAGATTCTATTCTGAAAATGTTGGAAATTTTTCGAAATGTTAAAATTAAAAAAAAATAATATCTCAAAATTAATTTTCAAAATAAAAAATCATTTCAAATTATCCCATGAATTATGAGAAATATTTTTTACTATTGTGAAACCTTTTGAAATTTTTTATCAAATTTTGCAATCTTGCTAATGGAAAGATTTTGATTGAAAATCTTTCCCATTCTGTTTTGAAAGCTTAGAAAATAATTTAAAATCTTTTGAAATCATTGTCAATTTTCTCTCAGAAATTATTTTCAAAATAAAAAATCAGTTTAAATTTTCCCAGGAATTTAAAGGAAGTTTTTTTATTTTCTTGAAGTTTTTAAACTTCTTAAAAAGCTTCAAAATTTTTTTCTACATCTTCAAGAATTTACATTTTGTTAAAAAATTTTGGAAATATTTTCAAATTTATCATTATTTGTAATAATTTTCAAAACTTTTAAACCTTCTAAATATCTTTTAAAATTCTTCAAATTCTTCCGAATTTTTTCTTGAAATACTGAAAAATTAAAAAACTTGCATTCAAATCGTCCAGATTCTGTTTTGACAATTTTGGAAATCGTTTGAAATGTTAAATTTTTGAAAATATTATCTTAAACTTAATTTTTCAAAATACAAAATCAGTTTCAATTATCCCATGAATTATGAGACATATTTTTCATTATCGTGAAACCTTTAAACAAAATTTTCTTCAAATTTTATATAAAATTTTGCAAACTTGCTAAGGAAAATATTCTTTTTTGAAAATTCATCTTTTTGGTTACAAATTAAAACTACTTGATTGAAAGTTAAACTCCTTTATTAAAAGTTTATATATTTGGTTGAAAATTTAACTATTTTGTTGAAAATTCGTTGGATTTTTGGTCGAAAATTCAAGTATTCCAGTTAAATATTTATAATTTTAGTTTAAAATTCACCTTTTTGATTAAAAATAAAACTACTCGGTTGAAAGTTAAACTCCTTTATTAAAAGTTCATCTTTCTGGATTCAAATTTATATCTATTTCATTTGAAGAATTATTCCTTTTGAAAAATTCAAAATAGTTTATCCAGTAATCTGAATTTGCGCTTAAACATTAAAATAAGCCTAAAACCTTTTTATTTTAAAAGTTTGAAGGAAACTTTTTACATTATTTCCAAATTTTTCAATTGGAATAGTAGAGAAAAAAGTGTTTTTTTTTAGATACCTGCCTAATTATAACTAAAAAGAATCTCTGTAGCCTCTGAAAATTATTAGCAAAAATTTTTCAGCTAAGACTTTCATCGCTAATATTTTAGAATATTAAATTTTTAATAAAGTTTTAGAAGACAAAAAAATGAGAGCCTTATCCAATCACGAACAAGGGTTTCCCGAAAACAATAGTTTAAAATTGTTTCGAGTAATTTCGAGATAGTTTCGAGAATTAATCGAAAATGGCGCCATGCGCTTTTAAATAATTGGACAAGTAGCAAAAGCGCGCTACGCGCGCGCATGTATGTTTTTAGGAATCTCGAAAGGTGTGTTTATTTTGTGGAGCAACAATAAGAAAATTTTGAAATCAAAAACATTAATCCAAATATTTTAAATAAATTAAACAATTTATTCGAAACTGTTGAAAATTGTAATGTGTTTAAAATATTTGTAACTAAAAAATTAGGAAAACTTTAGCAATTAACAGATGCTTAGATTTTATGTTTTTCTCAAACGGAAAACATTAAATTTTGTATTTCAAAGTGTTGAGACCTTTGTTCCATCGATTATCATTATCAGATTATTGAATATATTATTTAGTTAAGATAAAATAAATTTCAACTAAAAAATATTTTAATTTTAAATAAAAGATAGTTGAATCCATGCTAAGAAAAGACAAAACTTTAACAAAACAGCTGAATTCTCAACAACAACAAAATAATTTTCACCAGTTGGATTTTAAACCAAAAATATCAAGTTTTTTCAAAAAGAAGACGAATTTTATACAAAACAGTTCAATTTTTAACTCAAAAATATGAATTTTTAATGAAATAGATGAATTTTCTACCCAAAAAGACGAATTTTCAACGAAATTCTTTGCCAAGCAAAGAGATGAATTTTTGACTAAAATGATAAATGTTTACTAAAAAAATTAATTTTCAACAAAGTAGTTGCATCCTTGACCAAAAAGGATTGATTTTTAATTAGATGCATTTTTAACCGGGAAACGCAAATTTTCAACAAAATAGTGGAATCCTCAACAAAGACAGATTAATTTTTTAATCCAAAAAGACGAATTTACAAGCAAATAGTTCAAATTTTATCTTGAAAAAGATTTTTCAGTCATAAAAAAAAATTCCCCACATTATTATTTTTGGGGGATAAACAATTTAAAATACATTACATTAAATAAATATATAAATTTTCTGAAATTCTTGAGAAAATTCAAAACATTTTTTGAAGCTTCCAGATATGTCGAAAAAGTATATTTTTTTCAGGATTTTGGAAAATTGTACGAAAAATTCGAGTGTTTGGTTAAAACAAATTTTTTTATTAAAAATGAACTTATTTGTTGAAGACTAATTTTTTTCTCGAAAAATTACATTTTCAGATTCGAAATTTAACTTTTTTGTGGATTTTTTGAAAATTGATGTTCTTTGATGAAAATTCGTCTCTTGAGTTCAAAAATGAATCTTGTTTGTTCAAAATTTATCTTTTGGTTTTTAACTTGGCGATCCCATTTTCAGTTCAAAAAATCTTTTTTAATGAAAATTCAACCATTTGGTTTGAAATTCACTTTTGTTGAATGAAAATTATTTTCATTGTCTTTTTCGATAGAAAATTCGTTCTTTTGGTTAATAATTGATTTATTGTTTATTGAAGTTTCAACAATTTGGTTAGAAGTTAAGGTATTAAGACTTCTTTACTTTTGCCTAAAATTCAAGTACCTAATTTTTAATCGCACTGTTTAGTCTAAACTTAATTTCTTTAATTCAACTATTAGGTTGAAAAATCATCTTTCTTGGTAGAAAATCTTTTCTGGTTTAAAGGTCAACAGTTTTCTAAAAAATTCGATTCTATAGCTTGGAAGTTCAGCTCTGGACTGGTTTTTATTGAATTGAGTTCAATTGGAGTAAATCTAAAAGATATATAAATTTTAAAATGTATTAAATTGAAAAGTAACAGAATTTTTTAGTACTGAAAGGTATAAAACTTCAAACTCAGCGAGATTTCCTCTTTTTCAATAATAATCTTTGGACTCGACAAGTGTGCCTGCGTCCACCTACACCAAGGAAGACGAGAAACTAGACCGTCGCGTGACGATCAGGATGTTGTTCAACTCATAGGCGGAAATACCATTAAACATCTTGGTAATGGAGAAACATATACATATCTTGGAATACCGCAAGCGGAAACCCAAAATGTGCGTTCGGTAAAAACGGCCCTTGAAAAAAGGCATAGCCAAATTCTTAGAAAAATGGAACGTCGATGAGTTGAAGGAACTTGACCGAAGCACACGCAAGATGATGACAATTCATCGAAGTCATCATCCTAGATTTTCCGTACCTCGAATATACCTCCCGCGAGATAAAGGGGGTAGAGGCTTGCTAAGCTTGTAGAGTCTTCATGAAAGAACGGTTCTGGCTACAGCCTGCTCAGTTCTAAATAGTGCAGATTCTCTTATGTGACTCGTACATCAACATGGAGTCGTCTATGCTGAGGCGTTTTTATACCGTGCTGCAGATAGGGCCGCAGAGGAGCTTGGCCTCCCATTTGATTCCAGCGATACTACACATGGCCTAGCATTACTAATACCTTTGGTGCTCAAAAGTCGTGGGAAGGAAGCAGAAAATACGCTTCTACTAAGAGAACATGCTGACAAGCCCCTTCATGGTAAATTCTACGGCATCACACGTAGAGAAGAGCTCTTGATAGATCTGTCCAACATGTCTCTCAAGCCTGCTGTATTGAGATCGGAGATTGAGGGATTTCTTTTTGCCTGTCTAGACGGCGTTATAGACACCTTAGTTTACCGCGAGTGCATAATAAATGTACTTGTAGGCTATACCAACTGCTGAGCGTGCAAGCGAGTGCCAGGAACACTTGGACATGTTCTCAGTGGATGCTCAAAGTATGCGCGGTACAAGTACATAGAGCGACACAATGCGACTCTAAAAGTGTTATATTACCATCTTAGGCGCTTCTATGGTGTTGATCTATTGCCCGTCTTGCCATACGCCCAGGAGGACCTCCAGTCCGTTGTGGAGAATGATCAATGTAAGATATACTGGAATTTCTCATTCTGCACCACTCAACGTATCAGTGCTTCGAAGACCAATATTGTCCTTCATGATCTGAAGACCAAAATCATTTACGTGATTGAATTCTCGGCACCAGCCGATGGTAGTATCACGGCAAAGGACGAAGAAAAACAGGCAAAATATCAAGCACTTCTTTTCTAGCTGAGCAGGTTGTACCAATGCTACAAAGTCCACCTTTTAGTTCTTATAATCGGCTGTCTTGGAGGTATGAAAGCTTGATTTCTTAGCCAATTCAATAAGATTCCGTGTTGTTAGCGTCAGCCTCATTTCATCGTGAACCGGATGCAAAGGGCTCTTCTGTGATCACTTCATGTGGTCCGTTAACACTGATCCTCATAAGATTCTACAAATATTGGTAGCTCTAAAAAAGTATCTAGAGGTGAAACCTTTATTTCCAACTGTCCCGTAAGGTCATCCGCGGCTAGAGACCTGACTCCAAGGAACAGTGTTGCACGATGTTGTCTCGTATAAATTTCTAGCTCTTGCTTACCTTTTAGGAAAACGGCAGTAACCATTACGGCAAGTGGTTAATTTTATCATTTTTAAAGTTAAATGGGTGGAAGTCCTTATCTCGTTAAATGCTCTATTCTCCACAAAACCGATAATTACTCCTCTGGGTAGCTGGCCGAGAATGACGTTGTCTAGAGTATCGCCGTAAATTTTAGCGTGTAGAGTGAGCGTCTTGAGGTCAATCCTTGTAATTGGACATTTTGCCGTTCCTTGAGAAAGAGCTTTTGCGTGTCCAAAAGTTCGCGGCATATTTTCGACAATTCAAATGACCGATAAGGTCCACTGTCTCGTCTGCAGCGAAGAATCCTGTATGGGTGTCGAAACCTATATAGTGTCGGCATACCACAGGACGCTCGTTAGATAACTTTTTTTCGGCTATTCCATTATTGAATAATGTTCGGATGTACGCTCTGTATGTATAAGCATTGCTTGGAGGAGACACAAGTTTTTGGTTGAAGTACACGTGCACCTGATTGAAAATTGAGTGAAGTGGATTGTTTATATCGGCGCCACTTTGTCCAAATGAGTGGCATTTGTTGAGGTTTTTTTTTGTGGAGTTTGTAACTTGACTTTTACACTATGCATTGTGTGTGCGAAGTCGATGTTTTCCGTAACCAAGGATAACGAATTCTATCGTAGAATCGTCTGTCGGGGAGGAAACGGGTTTGTAATTGAGCCATTGCGCGCTCTCCCGAGATACACTAGCCAACGCGCGCGTTATTCAACAGAGTGCTTGAATTTCTTGCCGCGATTCCACAACCAGATCCACCCATAAGGTTTTCAATTTCGTCAATTTCATGTCTCTTAAGATTCTCTCGTAAAGCCTCCTTACCAACTGTACGTGCACCGCGTGCAAGAATTGGTAAAGCTTGAGGGAAAAGGTGCCAAGAAAACTTCCAATTCCATGTCCTCTCTGATATCTTTGGCGCCTCACGGTATACTGACGCCTCCTACTAACAATACAAAACGTGTGCATGTGTGTGTCTGTACTGCATCCCGTTTTATAACTTCCTTCTTCCACGTGGGGCTCATTTACACCTGTATCCTACATGGTGAAATGGTTGGGTGAGGAAGAGAGAACGAGAAATTTTATAGGTATACTAGAAACTCAAAAGTTTTTAGTTATTTTAAAAACTTCAGAATGGATGCACTAAACGTCATTTTTGACGTCCTCCTTAAAGCGTTTTTGATGGATAACACTCCGAGTGACTATGTCCTGCTTGTGAAACCCCAAATTTTGGATTTTTGGGTTGTAACATACGACCTAAAAAATTTAATCTAGGAACGAAGCTGATATTTCTTTTATGCCGCTGACTTATACTCGGAGTAGTTTTTTGTTGGTTAACTCTCCTGACACAGTCTTCATACTTTGATAATTGCTAGTAACAATCTCGCACATACAATTATCTCTATTATTAAAAGCTTTTTCCCCTAGTCCAATTTTTCTGGTTCCAAATTTTCACTTGAATATAGAATTAACGGTATATAAAACCTATTAATACAAGTTTCCCTCCTATACGCATCTTTGAAAAATTCACCTGCCGGATTCCTATAATCTCGCGCATAGACTACTTCCCCTTCTACGAAGATAACATCTCTTCTCCCCTGGGAATAGTCTATCTGTCTTTGCCTAATTCTCTCTGCTACTGATCTAGTCAGAAAGAATAATCTAGTTCTTACTTTGAAGGAAAAAAGCCATCCTTGTCGGCGCCTCTCCGATAGTACAATGTTGCGCATTTCTGTGCAAAGCCAAATCTCGATTTATTAGCATTGCAGTTTTAACTGAATTGTTCTTGGGATCCAATAACTCTTAGCAATCTGCCCTTAAACGACCCTACCTGCCCGTTTATTGCAGGATGATACGGCGCACTGAATAAAAAATAAATTAGACAAATAATTTCATTTTCTTTAATTTATAACAGAGAATAATGCAGCTGTTGTAAATCCTCCTACAATGGAAGTGGAGGACAATCCGGCAGAGAAAACACTACTTTTTCCTAATATACAAAGGAAGTAAACCCCGGATCTACCCTTCATTAAACAAAGTTTCATTTCAAATTAAATTATCAAGTAATATTCTTCTAGAGAGTGATACCACTGATGTGTCAAAGTCACTGGATCGTTTAGCGGTTTCCAGAATGCTCCGCATTGGGACAACAGGGTGGGAGAGGAGGAGGAAGAGTGGCAGATCCATGGGCAGCAAGGGGAGCGGAAGAGGTGGATTATGCGTATTTTAGTTAAAGAATGTATGGGAGTAACAAGAGAAAGAAACAGAAAGCAGCGGAAGGAAAAGTGCAATCTCAGCATTCTTTCTCCCATGGTGGTCAGATGCGAGAGGGTAGAAGGCGGCCCTGGTAGACCTGAAGCATGGGAACGACCGGAATGAATAGGTCAGCATTTTTATACATAGAGGTGCATACTTGCGCCTGTAATTAGCGGCGGAGTAACACATCATACGAGAGTGCAATATTAGCAATGGGGAAAGCAGACTTCTCACGTTTTCTTTGTCTGCTTCCTGGTTCTGCCGAGTTTAAAAAATATAATAACGCAAAGCAAAGGAAAGGCCACATCGAGCAAAGGATGGAAGTTTCTTTTATACAGAGCAAAATAGTTTTTCTTTATTATTCTCTCTCTCTCTCTTTCCACAGTGTGGGGTGCGCACTGTATCGTTCTATGTATTTTGATCTTGTTTTGATAATAGATGTGAATCTATTTGAAATTCAGTTCCTAACTTCATTTACTATTTCATTCTTTAAAAATATAAGCAACAGAGGAGCAATAAACAACCGACTTCCTCGAAAAGAAATATGGGAGAGGGCATGCTCATTCCCTCGTTCTGAAGAAGAGCTTGAATTTCGCTACTTGGTGCGAGGGGAAATTGATGGATTGATTATGAATAATTATTTAGCTACCGTTCGTAACACATATCTGGTAGCAGCTGTGGGATTTGTCCTCACTGTTTTTTTTGCACATCCTGTCGTTTTTATTTTTTAATTTTTTTTTAATTTAGAATATATTACATGTAATCTTTATTTCCTTATGCCTCAATCGGCAAAAGGAATGGACGTGACCGTTTGTTTAATCGAAACGCGCAATCTTATTTGTAAAGCTGTTTTGGGATCTTTGTCAATAGTTGCAATCACTTTTGGCATGGATAGGGCAAAGTGATCTCAATTATAAATGTCAATGTGAATTATAACCTCTTTACCCGAATCGTGTTGTCTGCATTGGAAGTGCGCGAACTACGTTTCAAAAATTTTTTTATGTGATTCAACAAACATAAGGGAGTGCAGAAGGTCGCTAGCCACAAGGTATTCCTTAGTATTCCTTACTATTGCTATTGCTCGCAGATTAGAATCGCACTTTTCTACCCCCTGAACAGATTCAGACTCAAACTCAAAGCTATCAGAAATTACGCAGGAAATACCGCTGCCCTGTAAACTCACTCGGGAAGCAGAGCCATCGGAAAGTTTTGTTGAAATTCTGCCGTTCTGGAAAATCTAGTCGGTTCAGAATTTACTTCTTAAGCTTCCTCGAAGGACTTCACACGGCCAATTGCATAAAATGCCTGAAATGGCCCTTGGATTGATTCAATTTAGTCTAAAAGGAATCTCAAGACTAAACAGACAAAAAAATCAGATGCCCAAAGTGGTCCTAGGGTTAATTAATTTTCACCTTTGCTCATTTATTTTTACGAATTGTTTGGCCTCTATTATGCGGAGCAATGGGAGAACTACAATATCTCATGGAGTTTGAAGGAAATCTTATTTTAGTTTTACACCTATGACAATAGCGCGAGCAAATCTCAGCTTCTCCAGTTCCTACGTAGAGCTAGCTGAAACAAGTCTTGTCAAGCAACACCCTTCCCAAAACGCAACAAATGTCTCCGGGACAATAGGTTTTTGCGCAATTTTCAGAGCTCTTTGATTCCGTAACGGGACAGTAGGTTCATCCCTTTGCATCAGCGTTGATTTAAACTCAATCTCGGAAGATTCGTTTTCGGTGGGATTCGTGAGGCATACCCCTATCGAAAACACAATATTAGGCTACAGGTTTCAGACCATAGTCTCCGTGCTAATTACAGTATTTGGTACGACCCTTCCCTTCGAGGTTATCTCTTCTCCTGTGCCCTTAGGGCACCCCAGGATAAGCGGGATATTGGGCTAAGGTGTGATCTCATATATGGCTGGCAGGATGAGTACCGGAAATGGTGGGACAGGGGAGAACCTCAACCAAGTAGCAGAGTTGAATTCGGACCTACAATAGCCCCCGGGTCACGCCGAGTATCAGGCAAGTATGGAAAACTCTCAAGGCCCAAGAGGGGCGGACCCAGAACCTCCCCAAATAAATCTAAGCGCCTCCATGATTGCCGCGATGTACAGCTCGCGCGCCGACAGGGTTTTAGCCCAGCATGACTGCTTCTCGGCCGAACGTTATAGGCAATGCCGACAATGCAGCGATGCTAACGGCACAATCGAGTTTATCAATCGACTTCATCCAGGACATCGTTAATGCGGTTACCAACGTCACGCCAGCGCGTGAGCCCGCATTTATAACCGCGGTTCTACGTCGTTTGGTGGGGAACGTCCGCGAATGCACGCCTAATATGTAAGCAGTTCCAACACATCACGAAACTCATCGATTTATTACTATAAAGGAACGATACGCCCCGGGTAAGCCTTTCGAGTGGTATATCGTCGAAATATACCGCTTGCGTGTGTATAAAAATGAAACCGTAAACGACCTATCCGATCGTCTACACTCATGTATTAGCGGTGCGCGGACCTCACTACAGGCAAACATGACAATGCGCGAGACCCGAGGACCCTCGATCAGGATTTTAAACAAGCAAAACACACAGGATTCGGAACAGCCTTTCTACAATGACCCTCGAACCAACCAACACCCCGCGAATGATGTACAACTTTATGACCCTCGTACATCCAGGACCACCACGCCAGGGCGCGAGGTAAGGCAATATAAAACGGACCGAGCTCGCTCACCAAGTCAGTGTTATTAAGATGTCGGCCCTACTGCCCGATACTCATATAGACGGAAGTGGGCGAGCGTTTATAACCGAAGTATGCCCAGAGCTAAAAATATTGGGTAAAAGGATTTATTTTCACGTGGTGCGGCATACATTCCGGATTTCAGTAGAAGGGATTTTAGCTCTACCATATTTGAGATTGGGATGTTTAAATATTTATTTCTTCTATAATGCTTTGATTACGCAATCATAGCCAGTAGACCCAATTCTTTTCATTGACACCGAGTCAACGAAAGCTAACTTGGAACTGTTTCCAGAACTCAAACCAGTACCCCGGGTTTTAACAATACATGCAAGAACCAGACAATCCATAACTATTCCGAACGCCGAGTCAGAAATCACGAAAAGTTATTTGCCGCTCATAAAGATTAAACCCGGGGTGTTTGTAGGCGAGACCTCTGTCATAAATAAAGGTGGTTAATGTCAAGTACTAGCCATTAATACTACCCAGTCAGACGCCACCCTAAAAATCACCCCACAAGAATTAATCCCGTTCGAGTACGTGGTTTTCTCTGGCGAGAAAGAATTTTCAGCGAGGGAAGGGAAAACGTTCCGGTGGAATCACGGTCGTCTACACAGGTCCGGGGGCTCTCGTGTTGGGGGAAGTTCCCTTATTAAAGCTTCCGATTATTTCACAAAGTTTCCAGTTCCGGTAGTGGCGTAATAGTAGAGAAGAGAAATTGGCGGCTTAATTTGAAATTTTAATTTGAAGAAGTCAATTCAATCCAGATGTATTCAATAATTTAAATTATATAGATGTATTTAAAAAGTTTTGAAAATATTAAAATAATGCAACGAGCTGCGTTAACACACATTTTTATTGTCGGTTTGGCACCATTTTGCAAGCGAGGGTATTGTAACGGAGCACGATGAATAATTCGCCCTTCGCTATCACAATGTACACTCCCTGATAATATCGTTCTACAGAAAATGAAATTCGCAAGTATCTGCCTTTGAACGGAAAAAATTCACACCAGGGACGCACGATTCCTATTCTCTCTGGACAATAACATCACTCGGCACTTCAAAAGTTGATATTTTGCCTTTAAGTTGTGAACAATTTGTTTTGCACTTTGGTACGGCACAAACACACGGCATTTTTGCATTCATTTTATTTAAATATTACAGATATTACATACCGACCACTTCACGATTCGGTTCGTTCTTCGTTGAGACCAGTTGAGACTTTCAGGTTAGAGAACGTGTTTACCAATTCAAATCCTACATTACTCGACACATACGCCACTACACTCAGTGGCCAGTGTGCGAAAGTTTCTGGCTTACGTTAGCGAACTTACCCCACCACGAGAGCACCCGGACGTCTGTATACGACCGTGGGCGGAACTAAGAGTTGAAGTGAATAGGAAGAAGATAAAAACAGCCCACTTCAAACTGGAGGAACTGGAATACCTCGATAAGTGGATTCGCAACAGTTATGACAGATTTTCGTTGTCAAGTGATAAGTTACCTATCACACCGTTAGTGGAAAATTACATACCTATGTTGGATAAAGAGCCCGTCAAAAGTAAGCAATATCGACAGTCGCAGAAACAAGAAACCGTGAGCGAAAAGCTGGTGAACAAGATGTACTACAACGATCTAATTGTAAATTCCACTTCCCCCTCCAATTCACATCTCCTGATAGTGCCGAAGAAACCCGGCGAGAAAGGGAATAAGAGGTGGAGTCTGGGATTTGTATCGCTTGGTTTCGTGTCGTATCGGAAAAATATCGAAAAGTGCCGTCTCGTATCGGTATCGTATCGGAATTCCGAGACAAAACGACCAGATGGGATTTTCCTCGTTCACAATAGAAGAGAGAGTAAGGCTGGCTGAGTGGCCGGCCGCAGGTACCAGGAAAAGGAGCTGTGAGGAGCTTAGCTCTTTGGGATTAGTCCTTGCAAGAAAAGAATAATATACATATTTTATATTCTAAAAATCTAAACTTCACAAGCCTACACCTCTGCTCTACAGTTTGCACTGCGGAAGAAACTTTAAAGAACTCTGAGGTACCTATTTGTTTCATTCAAACAAACCTGAACTTGTTTCAATGCAATTTTGAAATTAAATCTTTCACATGGACAGATAAAAGTTTGTTTTCTTTGAACGAAATTCTTTATTATAATAAACTATCCCTTTTCTTTTTATTTATTTATAAAGAGGCGCAAAGATATTCTTCAACTTCTATTTTACATAAAACCTATTTCACATAAATCTACAATAACGTGACCTAATAATACTACTAAAAATATTTTATATACTTTTTATTTTGCCAAAGTGCCGTATTATTTCTGATACAATAATTGTTTGGAAAGAAATTATTATTATGAATGATAATAGTAATAATTTCTTAAACAAATATTATATAATTAGCCTATTTATCTGTTAATTGGTGTGAGTTTAAGAGTTATTTAGAAGTTTTAAAATGATTCCAGAATAATTGATAACTTAAAAAGATTTCAATAAAATGAATGAACGGAATGAAAAATTTTCTTCAGTTTCCTAGAAAAATTTGAAATATTTCTTTCTTGTTTGAAAAATTAATTTGGAAATAATTTTTTTAACATTTCAAAAGATTTGCAAACTTGTCACAAAAAGAATCTGGAAGATTTTAAGGTAATGTTTTTAATTTTGCAGATTTTTTTTCATTTCCGGAGAAATTCGAAATGTTTTAAAAGATATTTAGAATGATTCGACGTTTTTATAAAATTTAAATATTATTTATAATTTGAAGAAAATCGATTTTTTTTTAAATAAATGTAAATTTTGAACATCTCGATTAAAAGCAATTTTTGTAATTTGGAAGTTTTTTCAAACTTTTAGAAAAATTCGACTTAGTTTAAAAGACTTGTAGGAATTTAAAACAAAAAGTACGTATTTCTGAAGATGGAGATGTAGGAAAATTTAAAATGATTCTTTTTTTTTTGTTGAAAAATTGATTTGAGGAGAATATTTGACAAGATTTTAAAATATTTACAAACATTTACGAACTTGTTGCAAAAAGAATCTGGAAGATCTCATGGTAATGTTTTTAATTTTTCAGATTTTTTTTACACTACAGGAAAAAATTGAATTATATGAAAAGATATTTACAATGTTTCCATGTTTTAAAAATATTTCAAGATTATTTATTATTTGAAGAGAATTCAACAAAATTTTTTATCAAATGTAGGTTTTTGAACATTTCGAGAAAAAAAAACTTGAAAAACTTTTTAAGTATTTTAAAATTTTTCAAAAGAATACAAATATTTTCTTAAGATATCTTTGAAAATTCTAAAAATGTCGAAAAAAATGTGGAAGATTTGTGGGAATGTGGAACGGCAATTTTTGTAATTTTGAAAGTTTTTTACAATTTTTTAGAAAAATTCGAGTTAGTTTAAAGCACATGTAGAGATTTTAGAATTTTTAAAAATATTTTTAATATAAAAATATTTTCGAAATTGTATAAAATATTTCTTAATTTCCTTCAAGCTTCTAAAAGTTCGGAAGTTTGAAAGGTAAAACTGAATCCAGTTATTCCTTAGATTTTGTAACATCCTATAAAATGAAGAAATTTTCTTTTCAATTTTCTAAATTCATTTTCGACATATCTGAAATCTTTGGATATCCTTTGAAATTTTCTGAAAAATCGTAGAAAAATTATATTTATACTTTAAAATCAAAATGATAATACTTGTTATCCCGGTTCTTATATCTCAGAATCTCTTTTTAGCTAGAATATGAGTCTTCAAAAACTTTTAACAAATAAATAGTTATTCGAAATGTGTATTCCGTATGACAAATTATTTTCTACTCAAATTGAAAAACTTTCCCTTTTCTAAAAGTGGTAAGTCCTTCATTTAATAAAGACATTTTTCCCAATACTATAATAGTACAATAGGTTATTATCAGAAGATACATTTTAGTGGTAATCTTATACAATTTACTTCCTTTCAAGTTTTTTAATTTACTTCCTTTTAAGTTTTTTAATTTACTTATGTTAATATTACCTTTAAAATAATCATTGAAAAATATGTAGACAAATTTAATCAGGAAATTTCTAATTATCAAAATAAAAATAAGAAATTGACATTCACGGAAAAAATGAATAAAAGCTTTCTATTGAAATTAATTCATAATTCACTCATTCAGAAAAGCATAACTTAAATGTAGCAGCATAAAACTAGATATCAACCATTTTCATCCAAAACGGGTTTATTGCTTTAAAAATTCTTAAAAAATTATTAACCTATTGTGGTAAACGGATTGTTTTGAAATATCATTTCATTATCATCCACAATTTTTAATAAAATTTTAGTTTACTGATATTTCTTGAAATTATTATTATCTAATCACTAAAGAAATAATATATATTTTCTTATTTTTTAGGATTTTAGCAAAAACATGTCTGCATTACTGTGTTATCTCGGAAATAAGTTTTTATTTTTGCAAAAAATTCAAAATTCCATTTTTAATCGCTAATTAAAGCGGATTTTTAAAACTCATGACATTTTAATATCCAAATTCTCGGTCGTTTTACTCGAAATTAGCTGTGTTTTTAAAATCAAACTCCATATACCCATATGCACAAGGTTCATATCTCGGGACCATTCTTTTGCTTTTTTTTATAACTAAAACATTAAATTTTCTATCGCAATCTGCGTCGAGACTGCTCCAATTTTAGGTTAGTGTCACTTTGAGATTGTCAACTTCAACAACTACTTCATCGGACGTGGATAACTTTTTGTAATAAGACTATTTCGATCTAAATTTAGCACTACTTTAGCTCGGAATTGGATACTTGCTTCACCTTTTAATGTTGATTTCGATTTTACAGGATCTCTCTTCGTTGTTTCAAAAATTCCAATGTTTTTGGTTATCCAGTTCTGTACTGTCACCCTTCTACTACAATAAAAAATTGTATTTTCATATTGAGCTTAAAAATCTGAAAAGGAATATGCTTGAAGTTCTTAGCGTTCAAATAAACGACATTTTTTATTAATTGCTTTCGAATTAAAAACAGTGCAAATATATAAGGATTCAATAAATTGAAAAGAATAATATTATAAAAGAAACTCAGGTAGTTAAAACTAGGAAGACACCATCTGGTTGTCTAGTCTCAGAATCCCGAGACGGTACGAGCGATATATCGGTTCTCCGATATCAAAACGATACGAGACAAAACCGAGACTGGAGTCTCAGAAACCGGTAACGATACGAGAAAAGACAGAAGTTTTTTGGTACGATATCGAGAAAGTATGGTATCGAACGCCATCACTATTACCTGTATTATCGAAGATTCATCCTTGCTTGTGACCACGAATCTCTCCGTTGGGTAACCTCCGCGAAACAGCCTCCGGGAAGACTAGCTAAATGGATATTTGTGGTGCAGGAGTACGAGTATGACTATAAATGCAGACCCGGAAAGATCAAGAGATGGAAAAGGGGCTGTTATCTAACCCCGTCAATCCGGAAAAAAGCTAGTCGGAAATCAATTCCCCGAGTAAGACGAAAAATAATAAGGAAAACACGGAACCCGGCGGACTGGAATACATCAGAGTTTTCCCTCCATATTCGCTCATTAGGTATTAAGGCTTACCCCACGGGCGGACCTACCGTAACCCGTTCGCCTATATCACGGGCAGATGTGTCAACGCCCGCGTTCCATCCATCTGACAATCGGAGTTCACTCCCCGGAACCTCCGCAACCAAACCCTCCACCGGCCCACAAAAGACCGAGAAACAGGTGGAGAAGAGAACCCGAGGAAGGCACAAGGGTTCCGTTCCAAAATCATTCCCAGTACCAACAGCAGGGATGTTCTCGGACCTTGACGGAAGTACAATCGACAACAGTCTAAAGACCCGACGAGACCGAGAACGCGTAAACTACGATATCGGTGGCGAACCAGACAAGAGTATGAGTTCTAGAAGCAGACAGGGTTCAGCACTTTCGCATTGCGCGATACGTTTGATAAAGGTCTCCCTTTACACAGTACCTTTAAAAGTACTGTATCTACGTGGCAATACCTGATATAAGCGCAGCGACCATTGGGCATGCGTTAGCCAGGCATTTGTTTGCAGTATACGGCGCGCAAAAATGAATTTTGACCGAATAAGGGAAGTCATTTATCAGCACAGTGATGCGCAAGTTATCTAAAATTTTTAACCTAACTCACATCGCAACTTTAGAGTATCGACCGCAAACGAATGGGGCGTTAGAGAGGAGTCATGCTGTCCTTGCAGAATATATAAAACATTGCGCGAGTGCGTACAACGATTGGGATAGGCTGCTTCCGTACGCAATGTCCGCGTACAATATATCCATGCATAAAGCAACAGATTTTACGCTTTGCGAGCTCGTTTTCGACCATTTTGCAAGCCGATAAAGGTTGTCAAGGGTGAATATGTGGACTTACATGAAAAAATCCGTGCAGGAAAGTTCGCTCCCTATTTTCATGAACCCTACAAGCTCGTAGAGAAAACCCAGAAATCTGATTTTGGAGTACAGAGACGGTGTGAGATTCGCGAAACACGCGTGTAAAACTAAACCTGCCTATCTAAGACAGGAGGAACTCGAAGCTGCAGTGGCCGCCATTAGCCAGTAACGGTAAGGGACCGGTCAATTATAAAAAGGCTCGGGTTTGAGAGGTTAAGGGATCTCTTACAGTCCTTGGACGTACAATGGCGGTATTCGCTTGTACACAAAGGCTGTTTAGGTAATGAGGAAGCGGATCGACTGGCACGATAGTGTGACGTCCTGCTTTTGCACAGGAATCGGAGGCACAATGGGAGGGGGCAATGCACCCTCCACGCTTAGAACCATTCTAAAGTATTTTTCTATACGTTACCAGACGATAGCGGGATGGGCCGAGGAATTGGCCTTTAGCGGACTGTGACTATATATGATTTGTACCCACCTCCCGAAGTATGCGGAAGTATGCGAATCGATGCCCACTCTAGGCTCACTTTGGGTATTGGCTGTGAGAAGTCATTTCCGCACTACAGGTTAAGGCGTATGATGGCCACTACCGAAATTTAAAGAGACGTGTTGGTTGGCGGTATCCAAGAGCTCGAAGAACACAGCCAGGCTCACGCAGCAGGAATAGACAGGTTAAGCAGTGGAATTACCCAGTTAAACTACACCACTACCTTAGAGCATCTCGCCACCGATTTGGAAGGAACCCTAAGCAGTTATCAGCAGACATTACGAAAACTGGTAGACGTAATATACGCCACTACGGAAGGAGGTATGTACCCAGCCCTGAAAACCAACAAGCAACTGACAGCCACAGCTAGCGAAGCACAAGATCAGCTCACAGACACAGAATTTCCAATAGCACCTCACCGAGTGAACTTGCCGGACTGAATTAAAATCTCCGCAGTCTCTATTGGCATGAGAACCAGAAGACTGTGGTGTGACATCAACTGCCCGTTCTGTAAAATTTATTGAGCAACGCCACGGGGCGAGCCTACTTATCACCTCGCTCACGTTATCTGGCGATGAACGAGGAGTGACGGAACTACATCAACCTAGAAGAACTCCCGGGGGCTGGCTATATTTGTTGGCATTCTCCGAGGCATCCCGTCTAACTTGCAACGGAAATTATACTTCATTGCACCGAATAAGGAACGTGGGGCTGATCCAAATAGTCCCAGGGTACTCATTACGAATTGAAAACAGGGCATCACCAGCAATCACACTGAAGGAAAACACGCAAGAGTGCGTACATGAACCACCAATGGTATTAGACCAGAGCGAAGTATCGCCCATCCTCATCCGGAATCATGGTGTAGACTATGGCAGGGGACCGATGCCGACGAAACGCTTGCAGAACTTGAGAGCAAGTTGCTCGAGCAAAGTCGGCATCATATAAAAATGCATCAACACTATCGGTGTACACATAGCGCCTTGGGTGGCGTTTCAATGTTAGGCCTGCTGTTGGTGACGTACCTAGCCCGAGGGCTATATCGTCGTTATGCTGTGCCTGCCACAGAGGAATACTTAAGCTGCAGAGACGGAACAATGCGGGGCAGGCAACAGTTAATCTGTAGCATCTGAAGGAACGAAGAGCAAAGACAAGAAACCAAAGGAACCATCATCAGAATCGACATCTCCATATTAAAGCCTATGTCAGGAAAGTATTTTTAGAATAAGAGAAAGCATTGAACTGAACAACAGCAATACTACAATTATTACTGTATAACACGCACATTACTGGGTTATGCATTTATTGTTACAGCCGTCAGGGGACGCCGGTCACAAAAAGGCAAGATAGATTGTTACAACCGAAATTCCCTTTCTTTATTAAGCATATGTGAGTCAAAGAATGTATGGGACTAAAAAAAGAGAATCAGAAAGCAGCGATAGGGAAGAGTGCAAGCTCAACATTCTCTCTCGCATGGTGGTGAGACGCCAGAGGGTAGACGGCGGGCTCCGATAGCTTGGAAGCATAAGAACGATTGGAATGCATAGGTCAAAATTTTCCTACTTAGAAGAGCATACTCGCGCCTGTAATTAGCTCCGGAGTAACACCTCATATGAGAGTGCAATCGTAGCAAGGGCGAGAGTAGACGATGGTGGACGGCGTAGAGATGTGGCGCGGTCAAGGAAGGTAGTTCTTTAACTCCTGTTGAAGCTACGCGTCCTACGTGTTCCTTCGCTGATTGTCTAATTATCGCAGAGGCAAGTAGGTCGCCCGTCAGTTCAACTGTTGCAGAAGCACAGTTCGGGTCGCAGTTGTTTTATTTTCTCGCGTTTTTCCCCCGCTTTCCGGTTCTGCCGAAAATAAAAAATATAATAACATAAAGAAAACAGTGTGGGGTGGATACTAAGTACTGTGTCATTCTATGTATTTTCATGTTGTTTTGATGATATATGTAAATGTATTTGAAATTCAGTTCCTAAAGTCATTTACTACTTCATTATTTTTAAATCTAAGGGACAGAGGAGCATTAAACAGCCGACTTCCCTGAAAATAAATAGGGAAGAGGACATGCTTATTACCTCATTTTGGCGAAAAGCGTAAAGGAGGAGGGTCAATAAGGCCGGTTTTTGGGCCATCTACTAATTGGTCTCGAAAGTGTTTCATTTTATTCATCTAACTACGTCTCATAACCCCTTGAAAGGATTTCTCCTGAAAGTGATTTGATTTCAAGAAATAGGCATTTTTAAGTTCGTATTTTGCATGGGTTTTCGCAGTTCCGTTCAAATCATGCTGTCTTTCATATTGTCAGTATTGCTCGCGCAATATCGTACTCTGCCGAAAACTGCGCACATAAATGCGTTACAACATATGTTAAAGCCATCATTTTTCTCGCGGTACTTAACCTTCAAAATAAGGCTTATTTTTATACTCTATTAGGTCTGTGACCATGAAAAGAGTACAAATGTTCTGAATTGGATAATGCTGAGAAAGGACGGTTTTTCAATACGAGTTTTCCAGTATTGAAACTCATTAAGATCGAAATTATTTGGACGCTTTTAATTCAGACATTATTAATTTTTATTGTCCGATCAACTTTTGAGATGAAACCGTTGAATCGAGAAGATTCCGTTAAGCTAGAGTTCAGCTTCAAATCTCTATCCAGAAAGGAGATAATTATTTTTTACATTTTTAGCTCTACTAATTAAAATAATCATTAAATTGAAGTAAAACCAATTGCTACGTGTTAAGTCACAGGAAAGTCAAAAAATTTTTGACGAAAATCAAACTGACATCACTTTACACGTATAATGTTAAAGAATATTTCTGTCTCTAACTCAACATTCTGCGATTTTTTCTCGCCGAGTAATAAAGCTTCAAAGCCAGGTGTCAGGACTTTTGACTCCGACTTTAGTAGTGACGGAAAATCTGAAATCGTTGAAAACTTGACACACTACAAAAGAAAATTAAAAATATTTCTGCAGGCAAGTTTTTGTAAATTGAGGGGCCGGATGCAATAACCACCTTAGCGCGCGAACACCGGTAAAAGTATTGTCCAAACGTCTCGTTGGACGGAAATTTCAAGTCAGAAAATTAATTTTTGTTTTAAATATAGGCTTGTAGAGAATGACAAGACGGAAAATTTGTCTATTTTCTGTTTTTTCACCAGATAAGTATTTTTAATAATAAGAATGAAAAACTGACAAGAAAGTGTTTGAAATTTGATATGCAAACGCATTATACCCTAGCGATGCCTCAAAATGAAGAAAAAGTTAAAACTGCAAATTGTTTAATAATGTTTAATTGTAAATTGAGACGGATCCGTACACCCGTTTTTTCAGTTTCGCCGACAAAAAGTATCGAAGGAACTTCAGAGTTGAAACGACTTCCAGTGAGACATTTTTTCCTTATTATTGAGGGAAGATTTTTGGAAATTTTCAGATCAATTCATTGAAAATTGGCTGAAATATCCATTTTATAATAAAGCATGCGACGTTGCCAACGATAGCTCCGCGAGCACTCAAGCCACTCAGCACCATCGGACAACGTACTGTCACTGACCAGTTTTTCATGCTTATTATTAAAAATACTTATCTGATGAAAAAATAGTAAATAGAAAAAAGTATGTACCTGAAGTTCCGAACGTTCAAATGAACGAAATATTTTTCCCCATTTCTATTTCACCAATGAATATTGTTCCAATTGCAATTTAAAATATGCATTATAATTTTGTTTCAATAATAAATTATTTCCAATATAAATAAACAAACATTTGAGCCGGTTATTGGCCCCCCCCCCCCCCCTCAAATTTTTGTTAAATATTAAGCAAATGCGAACATTTATCGTATTTTACTGATATTATTTTAATTCTAATATAATTTTTGCGCAAAACGATATATACAACTTATGCAAAATACTGTCAAATTTAGGTGTAAAATATTTAACTCTTTAATTTTTAGGGTGCCAAGAATTTATCGGGTTTTCTAAAGAAAATCTTTAGCTGGCGACATTTTTTAATTTTGTTATAGCAACGTTATAAACAAGTAAATCTGTTTCATTTTTTGTATGTATTTTAAAGAAATATTTAAAATTCAATAAAAATAAGAATTAAACGTCGGTGATAATGTATTTATTAGTTTTAAGAGGGGTGCCAATGAACATTAATACAAACAGTACGGTCTCTAGTCGTCGGCTCTCCAGTGCCAATACCAGACCATGCAATTCTGGAATGGTTTCGTTCATTGGCACCCCTGCCTCGTCAAAAAAAAAGTAAGGTTATGTAATCCCAAGATCTTCTGTTGACATGAAGCATTTCACGTATTTATCATAAAATGAAGTGTTAAAAGTGCCTGAAGGACAAAAGTTGTTATTAGGTAGACGCCAGAGTAGCTAACAATTATAATAAATGAAGCTGTCATTTATATACCGGTAATCGTAACCTCCAAAGTTTTGTTCATGTCACATTTTATTCTTTTTAGGCTTTTTTGTATAGGTAAACATTGTTTTTATTTAAATTATAAATAGAATTTTATTATCTTTATACATATTATGTTTAATAATATTGTCGTACAATGTTTTAAATGTTACGCAGGAATTTATCATATTATTATAAATAGAAAAAGTTTTTACTCAATCGGTGGGCGATTTATTTTGACTGTATTTATATAAGTGTTTGAATTTGTTTCTTGATTTTGCTAGTTTAAAGCGGAAAATGAGAAAATTAGTAACATTTATGTTTTTTATTTTATTTATTGGCATATGTATGCCCATCAGAGAGTATCTCTGACGAAAGAAAAATGTATACCGAAGAACACATATGTGACATATTGCTAAGATTTATAGCTGCTGTCAAAGTTATTGGCTTCTCCAAAAACAATATTTATGAAAGGCTAAATTTGGAATTACTAATAGAAAAATTATTTAATATTTTCATATGGACAATTTGTTTTCGATCAATGTTTTAACGCAATTACAGACATTTTAAGAGGTTATGTGAGTAGTAGTGCCAATCATTGCAGACGAGGGTCTTGAAGTTACGAACGTTCATATGAACGAAATTAAAAAAATTATTTTTCGAATTTTTTTTCGCTGGAATCAATTAGAAGGGCAAAAAATAATATTCTGTCGGAAAGAATTATCGAATAAAATTTTTTTAAGGGGATAACTACCCTTACACATCATCCATTATTAAAACCTGCCTAATACAATTTTTATTGTCGATATTTGAAAATTTAAGAACGTCAAAAATCCTCTTTTTTTATACCCCGAATTATAGAGTGGGTCAGATGTGCTTGAAGTTCTGAACGTTCTAATGAACGAAATTTTTTACTGATGACTTTGTTAACCAGAAAAAGTGCTCAAATATTTCTTTATTTATATTGGAAATAATTTATTATTGAAACAATTTATTATTGAAACAAAATTAGAATGCATATTTTAAATTGCAATCGGAACAATATTTATGGGTGAAATAGAAATGGGGAAAAATATTTCGTTAATTTGAACGTTCGCAACTTCAGGTACATATGGGTGAGAATGTTCGGCAATACCCTTAAAAACCACCCTTATGGTATGCAGACCTAAAATGTTAAAAATAACAAGTTTGATTGTCGATATTTGAAAAAAGAAAAACGCCAAAAATCGTACTTTTTGATCCTACCAATTATATACCAGATGAAAATGTTTTGCAATACCCTCAAAAAACCACCCTTATGGTATGCAGACCTGAAATGTTAAAAATGACAAGTTTGATTGTCGATATTTGAAAATACAAAAACGCCAAAAATCTTTTTTTTTTATCCTACCAATTATAGACTAGATGAGAATGTTCGCAAATACCCCAAAAAACCACCCTAATGGTATGCAGACCTAAAATGTTGAAAATGACAAGTATGATTGTCAATATTTGAAAAAAGAAAAACGCCATAAACCTTCTTTTTTTATCCTACCATTTATAGACCAGATGAGAGTGTTCGGCAATACCCCTTAGAACCACCCTTATGGTATGCAGACATATAATGTTGAAAATGTCAAGTTTGATTGTCAATATTTGAAAATATAAAAACGCCAAAAATCTAATTTTTTTATCCTTCTAATTATAGGCCACATGAGAATGTTCGGAAATTTCCCTAAAAACCACCCTTATGGTATGCAGACCTCAAATGTTGAAAATTACAAGTTTGATTGTCGATATTTCAAAAAAGAAAGACGCTAAAGATCTCGTTTTTTATCCTACATTTTATAGACCAGATGAGAATGTTCGGCAAATACCCCTAAAAACTACCCTTATGGTATGCAGACCTAAAATGTTAAAAATGAAAAGTTTGATTGTCGTTATTTCAAAAGACAAAAACGGCAAAAGTCTTTTTTTATCCTACCAATTATAGACCAGATGAGAATGTTCGGCAACACCCCTAAAAACCACGCTCATGGTATGCAGACCTAAAATGTTGAAAGATTAAAGTTTGATTTCGATATTTGAAAAAAGAAAAACGCCAAAAATCTTCTTGTTTTATCCTGCCATTCATAGTCCAGATGAGAATATTCGGCAATACGACTAAAAACCACCCTTATGGTATGCAGACCTCAAATGTTGAAAATGACAAGTTTGAATGTCAATATTTCAAAGAAGAAAAACGCCAAAAATCTTGTTTTTTTATCCTACCCTTTATAGACCAGATGAGAATGTTTGGCAATACTCCTGAAAACCGCTCTTATGGTATGCAGACCTAAAATGTTAAAAATGACAAGTTTGATTGTCGATATTTGAAAATACAAAAACGACTAAAATCTTATTTTTTATCCTACTAACTATAGACCAGATGAGAATGTTCGGAAAGTGCCCTAAAACCACCCTTATGGTATGCAGACCTCAAATGCTGAAAATGACAAGTTTGATTGTCAATATTTCAAAAAAGAAAAAGGCCAAAAATCTTGTTTTTTTATCCTACCTTTTTATAGACCAGATGAGAATGTTCGGTAATACCCCTAAAAACCACGCTTATGGTATGCAGACCTAAAATGTTAAAAATGAAAAGTTTGCTTGTCTATATTTGAAAAAAGAAAAACGCAAGAAATCTTCTTTTTTTATCCTTCCAATTATAGACCAGGTGAGAATGTTCGGCAATACCCCTAAAAACCACCCTTATGGTATGCAGACCTAATTTCTAAAAGTGACAAGTTTGATTGTCGATATTTGAAAGATGAAAAACGCCAAAAATCTTCCTTTTCTATCCTACCAATTGTAGACCAGATAAGAATGTTCGGCAATACCCCTAAAAACCACCCTTATGGTATGCAGACCTAAAATGTTGTAAATGATAAGTTTGATTGTCGATATTTGAAAATACGAAAACGCCAGAAATCTTCTTTTTTTATCTCACCAATTATACACTAGATGAGAATGTTGGAAAATTCCCCTAGAAAATTACAAGTTTGATTGTCGATATTTCAAAAAAGAAAAACGCTAGAGATCTTCCTTTTTTATCCTACCAATCAAAGACCAGATGAGAATGTTCGACAATACCCCTAAAAACCACCCTTATGGTATGCAGACCTAAAATGTTGTAAATGACAAGTTTGATTGTCGATATTTGAAAATACGAAAACGCCAGAAATCTTCTTTTTTTATCTCACCAATTATAGACCAGATGAGAATGTTGGAAAATTCCCCTAAAAACCACCCTCATGGTATGCAGACCTCAAATGTTGAAAATTACAAGTTGGATTGTCAATATTTCAAAAAGGAAAAACGCCAAAAATCTTGTTTTTTATCCTACCTTTTATAGACCAGATGAGAATGTTCGGCAATACCCCTGAAAACCGTTCTTATGGTATGCAGACCTAAATTCTAAAAATGACAAGTTTGATTGTCAATATTTGAAAGATGAAAAACGCCAAAAATCTTCCTTTTTTATCCTACCAATTGTAGACCAGATAAGAATGTTCGGCAATACCCCTAAAACCCACTCTTGTGGTATGCAGACCTAAGTTGTTGAAAATGACAAGTTTGATTGTCGATATTTGAAAAAAGAAAGACGCGGAAAATCTTTCTTTTTTATCCTACCAATTATAGACCAGATCAGAATGTTTGGAAATACCCCTGAAACCCACCCTTATGGTATGCAGACCTAAAATGGTGAAAATGTCAAGTTTGATTGTCAATATTTGAAAATACAAAAACGCCAAAAATCTTATTTTTCTATCCTACTAATTATAAACCAGATTAGAATCTTGGGAAATTCCCCTAAAACCCACCCTTATGGTATGCAGACCTAAAATATTGAAAATGACAAGTTTGATTGTGGATATTTGAAAAAAGAAAAATTCCAAAAATCTTCCTTTTTTATCCTTCCAATTGTAGACCAGATGACAATGTTCGGCAATACCCCTAAAAACCACCCTCATGGTATGCAGACCTAACATGTTAAAAATAGCAAGTTTGATTGTGGATATTTGAAAAAAGAAAAACGCTAAAAATCCTCCTTTTTTATCCTGCCAATCAAAGACCAGATGAGAATGTTCGGCAGTACCCCTAAAAACCACCCTTATGGTATGCAGACCTAAAATGTTGAAAATGACAAGTTTGATTGTCAATATTTGAAAATACGAAAACGCCAGAAATCTTCTTTTTTTATCTTACCAATTATAGACCAGATGAGAATGTTGGGAAATTCTCCTAAAAACCACCCTTATGGTATGCAGACCTCAAGTGTTGAAAATGGCAAGTTTGATTGTCAATATTTCACATTTTTTCGCTAAATTTCGCCTCGGCCTTCATATCACACACGCCCGGAATTCCAACATTCTGGCCTTGGGTCGTAATATCCTTCATATGAAAACTCTTACTATTTTAAAACTAGTAATTCGCGTATGCCATTTTACAGACTTATTATATAAAAAAAGTACTTGTCATACGAATACGGTATAGGATTCTTGATTTTTGACTATTTATTTTGGCGTATGCCAATAATGTAAGCGCTTTCAATATGTATGCCATTCTTTTTTTGCGCATATTTACACAATATCCGACCCATAGTCCAATGGCATATACTAACTAATCATTCCGTGTTATTAGAAAAATTAATGCAATTTTGGAAAAGTACAATCAACATATGTACACGCTGTAATCGTGTGCCAAGTACTTTTTCATGCTTTACATAACAAAAATAATAATTCTGTAAAATGACATACGCGAACTACTTGTTTTTAGAACTCCATTTTTTCTTCTAAGTTTAATTAATTATTTCAAGGTTTCATACACACGGAAACCGTTTGCCAATAGCTAATTAATCGTTCGAAAAACATCAATTTTTCATTACAAATTGATCATTTAATTATACTGTCAGCGCAAGCGAGTGGTTTCATTTTATTTGCTCATAACTCGTCAAATATCTATAATATTTACTACCCCTTGAATTGGCATACACGAACTAATCGTTCCTGTTTTTTTGTCACTATCTCCTGGTCTATTATTAAACATAAACTTAATTTTTAGAACATGAGGCGGATATCGCAGTACAACTTTTGAAAAAAGAAATGTGTATATTGCATTACTTTTTTGTTTTCCTTAAGTTATACTCAAATGAAAACTTTATCAACAGCCTAAATTTTTGTTAAAGAATTATCAAACTTTCAGGAGAGCAATTACAAAGTAATCGATCGCAAGGTTGGTATTCTACTAACAAAAGAAAATAAAGCCTGGTGGCCGAGATTAACTAGCCAACCTCAGAAACCGTCGTGGCTGAAGATAGACTTTGATAAGTGGAAAAGCGAATATATGAACGACAATGAAGACGATAAACGCGATATTCGTCAAGACTATCCCAACATGTATGATAAATTACACAAACAGGAGTTTGGTTACAGAAGAGGTAAGATATTACAATCGAAAAAAAATTTTTAATTTTTTAAAAATAGATCTGCCAATTAATACAACTAGCTTCTTTTTACAGAGGAGTACAAAAAAGTCTATCTCGTATTTTACAATTTGTGTCAATTCACTGGATTCTTATATATTCTCGCTGTGATTGGTGTTAAATATTCACGTGATGGTTCAGGTTTGTAATTAGAAAACAATAGCAATTTAAATTGTGTGAGAAATGAATCCTGTAAAACAAAATTTATTGATATATTCTCCAAAATTGCAGAGTCCATGAAAGACACGTATCAAGTAGTAGGCAGTGCGATGAAGTTCGTTCAGCTTTTCCAATTTTTGGAAGTGATGCACCCTATGTTTGGTTACATAAAAGGAAGCCCGTTCATACCTTTCCTTCAAATTTCAGGTCGGGCATTCATCCTCTTTTTTATGATAGAGGCAGAGCCAAGAATGCAAGCAAAACCAGTTGTATCTTACGTTTTCGTTGTTTGGTCTTTAATTGAAATAGTTAGATATCCTTACTACTTGTCGCAGCTATTAGAGGTGGAAATTCCGACATTAACGTGGCTGAGGTACACGATGTGGATACCTCTTTATCCGTTAGGCTTTCTCTTCGAAGGTATTATAGTTCTCAGAAATATTCCTTATTTCGAGGAAACGCTCAAATTCACCGTATCCTTACCGAATTCTTGGAATTTTGCGTTGCATTCTCCGACAGTTGTGAGACTTTATTTGCTCCTTTTGTGCTTACCGGGTATGTATACCGTGATGAAGCATATGAGAAACGCCAGGTTGAAAAAACTTGGTGGTTTGAACATGAAGATCAAGTGAATTTGTTCTATTCTAGATTATTTAGTTCTTATATGAATGTTGAAAAGTCATTTTTAAAGTAATTTGTCTTTTTTATATCGTTTACAAATCATTCAGGTTATTTAGAAATCCAAAATGTAATATTAAGGAATTTTTAATAGTATTTTCAATTCTTACTTTTTTATTCATTCGCAATTATGTAGATCTGAATTTTTGAAATTTTATAATATGCAACGTGCGAAGTCCTAAAGTTAAATAATTATTATTTATTTCAGAACCAGAAATGCTTTGAATTGATTTTCTAGTCTTAGAGAAAACTAAAAAAAAACAATATTTGAGTATAGGATCGGTAGGGGTAAGTGTGATAACGGGTTTAGCGCGATTGAGAAAATTTCGTGTTAAAAAAATTACACTAAACTCTGCCTATGTCAAAGGCCGTGAAACGTAAACATTTGCGTATTTCAAAGTCGTCGAGTGATTTTTGCCAAACGACGTTCACTGGCTGCCCCGGCCATGTATCGATGCGCGCGCTGTAAGCATGTGTACGCATTTGCACATCATGCATTGCAGTGTTTTTCAAGTGTTTTTCTTAACTTGCGACGTGACAAATATGAAATAATACAATTTGCCAACTAAAAAACTATATAATAGAATCAAAAAACGACTAAAATATTTCGCGGAATGTAGAGTATTGCAGCATAAGTTATAAAGGTCTGTATAGTAATATTTTTCAAGTGTAGAATGCATTTGCGCAATTCTGTTTCATCCTTTTATCTGTTTAAGACCTTTCAGTTTCACGAAATACAATGAAATATCCCAAATTTGAGGTTTGAGTACTCGATTCTGATCAAAGCTATCTGATAAACTAACCTGAAATTTTGGATATATCATTTCATTTCGAGACACTGAAAGGTCGTCAATAGACAAAAGAATGGAACATGATTGAATACATTCTATACTTGACAAATATTACTATTCGTACATTCATGATTTACTTTTACGTTTAGAATATTTTCTCAAAAAACTCGTATGCATTCTCATGACGTCATGCTAAAATACTTAATACAAACCAACGAGGGCTTCCCGCTTTTCGGGTCTCTTTTTACTTGGCCAGCCACTGACGCGGGCGAGACTCTACAGGGACCTTGGTGCGAGGTGACGGAACTGAGCAATTTGAAATAGCCCAGCATGGGGAACTTGAAATAGGTCAGCCTTGCAATAGGCAATAATTCCCTGTAGTTAATAACTTTCTTTGTTACAATATAAAGAATATCTCTCTCATTATTCGTAGAAAATATTGGCTGTCATTAGTTATTGCTTTAATCAATTATTAAAAAAGACTGAGTTGCTTTTAGAAAACTCCAATTCGTAATTGCATCATCTGGTCTTGTGATTTGAATTTGTCCTATATAAAGCAACTTCTGTTTAACTTTTTTAGTAATAAAGATATTATATCTTCCTTAAATATCAGCTGTTTTTTCCAAAGTTTCACGTTTTTATTATTTTTAATGATAAATTATGACAGGGTAATTAAAAATCAGACTCAGGGTAAGAGTGTGATATCTGTTTTTTGTTTTTCTATCTCAATGTGAAATACAAAAATCTGTGAACAGTTAGAGTTTAGTTAGAGAGGTTGATGAACCTCATCTTTGCAATAAAGATGTACGTAAATAATAATAATTGGTATGTAACATTTTAATATATACATTTACACAGGTAAATAATTTTGAAAGGAATTTAGAAATCATAAAATTTAAAATAGGTCAATTCTTCAATATCACTGAACCTTTTTATCAAATTCAAATTTTTATTATTTATAATAATATTCTTATGAATAACAAAAAAATTGAAAGCAAACATATATTTTTGCAACACCCACCTCAAAAGTTGACGTTTTCATGTTTCTAAATGGTGCCTAAAGAACCTTATTTGAGCAGACTGTGAGAACCAATTTTCGCGCATGCGCAGGTTGAAGATAGCTTACTTTAGGCACTGGTGAAAAAGCTGCGCATGCGCACTTTCGATATGAGGTACTTTAGACACTGGCATAGGTAACTTTAAACACTGGTGTTAGTATCTTCTTGAAATAAATTTATATTCAACTTGTATAAATCTTTTAATGATTAACGTTTTGTTTTTAGGGTTTCGTACCCGTTATCGCCCGTCGTACAAAAGGGCATAAGCGCCAACATTTGGCGCAGCAAAAGGGCATAAGCGCCAAAAAAAAATTTTCATAACATTTTTTTTACATAATTTTTTTCAAAAAATTTTTTTCAACAAGTTTTTTTTTACTAATTTTTTGTTTCAAACAATTTTTGTTTTAAATTTTTTTTGTTCAAATATTTTTTTTTCAAAAAAACTTGTTCACGAAATTTAAACATATTTTCTTTTGAAATTAGCATTTTTCGTTAACTCCTCCTAACACAACTTTTTCGTATGGGCGTTGGAAAAATAGCGTGTGATACACGTGCGCATAGGTGATTGCTAGCTCGTGTGATTGCATCTCGTGCGATTGCATCTCGTGCCTCCGGCTTATGCTGCAAACTCGCCCACAATCACCTATTTTGCGCACTTATATCACAAATATATATGTGACCGTCCGCGAAGAAAGGGACCTAATGCGTCAAAGCTGTTTACAGGACGGGCGATCGTAGCAGAGCCCGCAAACCAGCATTTGAGTAGTGGGGATGCGTCTACGAAAATCACTCCCTCCACTTGCCACAACACTTTTAGCCACGAGCCAGTGGAACTCACGGACACGTCATGTACAGTTTTGTGGTAAGTGGTGGGGCTGACTTTCGTGGGCCTCACGTTCGGTCTCCGCGTACGCTTGTCATGCCTGTTTTTGTATCTTAATAACAAGAAAAGTAATTAACTTGAATAGTTCTGATTATTGGAAATGAAAGAATAACTGCGAAACTATCGATTGGCGTAAGAAAATGAAATGTGTGTGTGTGTGTGTGTGTGGCCGTCCGCGAAGAAAGGGACCTAATGCGGAAAAAATCGATTATCATTTTCTTACACCTAATCTTGTAAAAATTTTATTTTAGTGCTTTTTAAACGTATCACACTCACCCGTAATGTCGGAAAATCTGAAATTACCAAAGAAAATTAAAAATATTTCGTCACGAAAGTTTTTATTGATTAAATAATTAAAGTGGAGAAGGAAACGATTAAAAGTAGAAAGCCCAAGGATAATGTTGGCCAAATTTTGAACAAAAATCTTCTCAAATGCTTAAAATAGCTTTAATCTAAGTATAACTGTGTAATTTTGTGTCACACTTAACCCTATAGACCCCAACAATAGAGTTTAAAATCAGTATTATTCACAAAAATTAGATTTTAATTAAAAAAAGGTTATAAAACTTTTAAAAACTAAATATTAACATTCGACAAAACTTACGTATTTTCTTCTAAAGCATATCATAAGTATGTATGTTTATTTGCTATATGTACTATATGTACCTACATTTTGGTGGTCCAAAATAACTTTTTTTTTAGGGGGAAATAATCCTCCCAATAATTTTCCATGTAAATTACATAGGAAAAATCACTTTTTGGGGCTTTTGAAATAACTTCTGAGGGTTTAGAAAAATGTTACGGGAAAGCTCAAGGACTTGTAGGACTTTCCAACCTTCTACGCCGAAATGTACATCCTTGAATATTTTAATCTTGTGTTTTTTTCCGAAAATGATTATTTCTGGCCTATTGGAATATTTATCCATATTTTTAAGTAATTTTCAATTATTTGAACAACTTCCACTTGTGTCAATAATTTTTTTTCCTCAAAAAGCTGGAGATTTTTTTCAAACAGAATCATAATCTAGGTTGCCTTTTTATATAGGAAGTGTCTATATGTCCAGACAGAAACTACGCACCCTTCCCTTTTCCAGCTCCCCCTTCCCCTTGAGATTTCCGTACGTTTAGACTCGACTGTGTGATAAACGTAGATAAACGTACGGATTTTCCGGTCGTTTAGACTTGGCCTTTAATATTTTTTATATGTTTTCGATACCTCAGCTTTATTATTTAACAAAGCTTCATGTGTTCAATCAAATGTAATTTATTTAAAGAATACTTTTCCAGGAAATTTCTGCTATAAATATTATAACTAGTGATTGTTTTCCAACAATTAATGATTAGTGATTTACATTAATCACTGTTCACCTTGACCATACAGAAAATATTAACAGACTGAACTAGAATCGTGCAAACCTGAATTTGGTTTGGCCGTGCCGAAATGGGAAGGCAGATGTCCCTTGTCAGGAGAAATACGTTTCGAATACGCTTCGAAAAGTGTTCAAATATAATACGTTCCTGTTCAGAACCAGAGAACATAAGTCATTGTTTAAACAATTAAGAAATATAAAAAATTAAACGTATTGACACCGAAAATGAATAATTACCACCACGTATCAATATCCATCGTATTAAAGAATACAAATTTCTGAATTTACTGAAAGAATTCTTTAAACCTAAAAAAGGTCAAATAATAAAGCTAAGATATACAGATATACAATGTAAAAAAGGTAACGTAGAATAAAAATTTATAAGGGAAAAACTCTAGGACAGCACGGTGAAATACTGGAAATAATAATATTTAATTATTTAAACAATTCATGAATATAAAGAAAAATGTTATTGTTTTCAACAATTACTAGTTGTAATATTTATAGTAGAATAGAGAGTAAATTCAAAAATTAACTGGAAAAATAGTATAAATTAATTTCATTTGTTTAAGCAAGTGAGTTTTTGTTAAATAATAAAGCTGATGTATACGAAATGTATAAAATATATAAACAAGCATACATAGAATCAAAGTTTCGAAAAAACAAAACTACGAAATTTATTTTTTTTCGTATTTAGAACCGAATTGGGTGGATCGCTGCCACCCACCATAAAAAAAAGTGTTCCAGTACAGCTTTGGACCACCCTAACGTACATAATACATATTTACATAGTGGGTCTAATGCTGAAGTTGATTACTGACCTTTATAATTGTAATATTGTATGTCACCTATGTTCAAGATTTAGTTAGCTGGTTATAAAATACTGTAATTAATCAGTTTCTAATCAGCTTATCTCAATAAAATGTACACATTTTACCGAATAAAGTCAAAATCGTTTCAAGTAACAAATTTTACTTTTGAAGAAATTTTATTCATAAGTACCTAAATCATTGTTCTTTGTATTCTTTTTATACAGTCAGATTTGCAGATTCTAATTAACTTAAGCAGCTTGAGAACATTCGACATCTTAACATAAAAGAAGATATATATTTTATATTCTATTTAATTTTTTTAATTTCAGATATGCTGCCAGAAATATTAGATTATTATAAGTCCGTCAAACATATTTTTATCGAAAAAAGAAGTAGGCATAACCCCTTTATTTAAGGGCTACTATTCCTTATAAAAACAACTTTAAACCATGTTAACTGTAATACGTAGAGAAGCAATTAGCAATTACTTCAAATAAAATTGTCAGTCTTACCCCCGATTTTTTAATCCTTTTCAAAGAAATTCAACGTGTATTTTTTAATTTTTCAATAAAATAATTTTTAGAGGTCCCTAGAGTAATTTGAAAACTTCAATTATTTTTTTTTAAATAAAGACAAAAATTATCGAAAATTTAAGAAAAATCAATCATTTTGTTTTAATAGGAGTACAATTTCTGGTGATATAACTTTCAAAATATAAAAAACTATAATATTTGGAAAACTCGACTTCTTCGGGTTGAGCTAAGGTGATACACATTTAAATTATTCCTTTTCCAAACAAAGCTACCGGCTTTTTTTCTTTTTCCGATAAACAAATTTGTATAGCTAGCTGAAAGTAATAAAAAAATGAAAATTTCATTATTGCATTGAAATATTAGTTTATTGAAAAAGGAAAATATACGGGCAAATTTTGTAAACTGGAGCAACATTTTTTTGGATGGGTCAGCGAGAATCAGCTGTTTGTCGCTGACCCATTGACCCTCTTTAACGATATCCCTCTTTCTGTAACAAAATCCGCCCAAGCCCGAGAAGGTCTAGACTTTCTGGAGAGAAATTTAGGAAGTTTCACATATTGACAGAATGCACTAAGGATATTCGCTTTGAGGAGGCTGCGAAGGGATGTGCCCCAATCAGTGCCGAATATGTGAAGAAAGTGCTAAAGAGGACGAAGAACGTCTCCGCTGCAGGACCAGATGGTATCAAGAACTTCTGACTGAAGAAGTTTACTTCTACACATCAGCATCTGGTTCGGATCTTCGCGTCATATTCAAGGTTGGAAACGCCCATTCCGCAGTGGCTGGTGTTAGAACGCACTGTACTCCTATAGTGGAGATGCTAATATCCTAAAACGATGGTACCTTGCACTTTCTGATAAAGTATAGTCGCCTTGCACAATTGTTCTTTAGGTTGATTTGAGTTGATTTTGAGATGGGGCCACGCAAAAATATTTTGCACTACCAAAACATGACGGGTTGCCTAACTGTAAGGGGTAAAAAATAAAAAGTGCTGAAATTGGCCAATAAAAACATATTTATTGGACGGAAATAAAGAAACTTCATGTATTGCGTTTAAATCAATGACAAATACGTATTATAGCCTCAGTTTTATCCGCTTTCTGAAAAAAAACTACAAAATATAGGAAATTTGGAATTAAACTTATTTATTACCCGTAAGTAGAGCCAAACAATGACTCATTCTTTCTTCTACTTCAAAATATTCGTAACTAAATATTATTGTAATTACCGTAAACAGGCTCATGGCTCAACACATGCGTGTTGAATGATAAAACATTAAATTTATTCACCTGTTTGAAGCTGTTTCAAAACTGTGTATTTTACACCTTTATTGCTTAGGCGTGATGCTCTTGTCGTTGCCGCGGATTAGGTCTACGACCTCTTTTAATTGCTTTATGACACCCGACCGTCCGGCGAACGGAAGGAGGGCCAACGCATTTTTTTCGGGTTTTTCCGAATTTGAACCAAAGGACATTGAGGACCGTTCACCTCTCGTCCTTAAGCAATAACAGGTAACTTTTTTTTCAGTTTTGTGAATACCTACCGTACTTCTCAACACCTTTAAATATCGATCGACTCGTCAAAACTGTCAGATATTTCCGAACTTTCGAACCGAACGAAACATAACTCGAGCACGAATTTTTTTCAATTACACAAAAAAGCGTGTGCTATCAAATGTTAATGATAATTGTTGTGTATGAAAACAGTGAAAAGTGTGTAATGTGTAGCCTGGTTTCTCTGAATGATGCATGTACGACTTCTTTGCAAAAATATCTGAGGTTTCTGATAATTGCAATGCTCGTGTTGCGCAAGTGTCGAAGTGGGATATGATTCGCTGATGAAGAATTTGATTGAATTCGGCAGGTTAGGTGAACTATCCTCCACCATCCTATTGAAAAATCTAGACTGTGGGGATGGATTAAAACAGTGTTTTATACTCCATTGTTCTTCTTGGCACAAGTCGTATTATATAATTCAATAATTCTAAACTTCAGAGAGCTCAAAAAAAAGGCCCAGAAGAGAAGTGAAGAATCGGCTATTTGACCTCCTTCACCAGTTAAGACCAGGAAACGCCATAGTATAGAGTACATCGAAGAGACATGTTTTTTTTTGTGAATTGCCGGGGTCTAAACCCTATCGTCTTTCCTGTGCTGGCAAAAAAGGTGGCGATATCATCAAGGAGTGTGTCTTCTGAAAATAAAAGTACCTCAGATTACTCCATGCTCCAAGTACGAAGTATTGCTTATGCATGTCTTGTCGCGCACATGAACGAGTGTCAGCGCACATGAACCAGTGTCAACGAGTGTCGAAAATACCTCTTCACCTAGAAGGATCGTCAGCTGGAGAACATTCCACCAACCCAATCGGCGCTAAAGCAACATTTGCTGCACGCTGTGTTCCAGGGAGCACATATCTGGAACCAGGCTGAGCAGCTCCAGCAGGAACTTCCTTGTCCATCGCAGTGGCGTTGGAAGAAAGAGAGATATAATTGGTGCCCTGTATGGAGTACACTTCCTGTAGCACAAGGTGGGCAACCTGCAGAAAACTCATTAAACGAAGGCTATACCAAGTAATCGTCATTGTTTCGAACATAATATATAAAGTTCGTTTATTTTCTACCAATAAATATTTTTTGATTGGTAAATTTCAGTACTTTTCTTTTACCCTTTACAGTCAGGCAACCCGCCATATTTTGGCCCTGCAAAATATTTTTGCGTGGCCCCATCTCAAAATCAACTCAAATCATCCTAAACAACAAATATGCAAAGCGGCTTAACTTTAAAACAAAGTGCAAGGTATTTATATATAATTAAAAAATAAGGTTAACAACCTTAACTCAGGCAAAACTCTCGTGTGTTTTGAGGACACGAAGCGACCCAAGGGTGACAGCTTTCTACATCCATCTCGCAAGTGCTGTGACATATTTTTGGCACGCGGGTATGGCTTTAAGGTTACGAACCAGTGATAGTTTCGCACCTCCGAGAGCACCTATATTAATTTAACTATCTATATTCTAATCGCATCAGTCACTTGACTTAGTCCGTGGCTATGATGGAAAACCGGGTTCTTTTTAACCCGAGAACAAGTTTAAAAAAAAATAATAGATGCAGTATTAGGGAATTATGGGAATGGACTAGACATGGGCATAACCTACATGAACTGCACAAGTTTTCCGATTTCATCAATCGATTACACCCTAATATCCAGTTCACCATGGAAATTGAACAAAACGGAAAATTGACTTTATTGGACGTACTTGTTTCCAAAGATCTGATAATATATTAGGACATCAAGCTTACAGAAAAACGACGAATACAAACAGATAACTACATGCCTCCTCCTACTACCACTCATCTCAAGAGCAATGGGTCATCAACTTCGTTGTATACAGAGCTGTCTTCATAAAAGATAAAGATAACTCACAAAAGAAATTACAAAACGTTCAACAAATCATAATACAGAACGTTTACACAAACAAACAAATATAAAGCTATAAGAAAATACATTTAAAAAAACAAGTCAACATAACCCACTAAAGAAAGAGAGAGAAAAACACCACCATCCTACCCTACATTCAATATATCACAGAACAAATAGGAAGAATAATTCTCAACAAGCACAACATCCAAACCATATTTAAACCACCTGCGAAAATAGGAGAAATTTCAAACAACCCTAAAGATAAAAGGGTACCTCTCAGTGATCCGGGAGTATGTAAAATTCCTTGCTCTTGTGCCAAAGACTATATTGGAGAAACCAGGAGAGCGGTGAGCAAACGTGTAAAGGAACATGAGAGTAAAGTCAGGGTAAAATATTTACCGTAATCAGCACTAGCTGAGCATCACATCGAAACAGGACATAGCATTTTATTTGATGAAACAACCGCCATCCCAAAAAACATACAATATTTTGCCAAAAAAACATAGAGAAGCAATCGAAATCTGGAAACGTTCTCTCCGATGCCGGTACAAACGTCTTGTCGGATAGATTTGGTCTTTCAAACTGTCAGCGAGAAATAACGTATCTGTAACGAACATCCTTGTCATTTTGTTACTACTCTAATCATTTGGAGGTGACAAAAGGTTGTGCGCATGAACAAAAGCTTGTGCCTTAAATCGCCCATTCCGTGACTTTACATCTTACGTCTTCAAGGTGGTCGCGGAATGCTGAATTTTGATTTTTTTCAAAACAGAATCATTCTCGGTGCAGCGCATATAGTCGCAAATGGATATGACCTTTTCCTGAAATGGGCAGGAAACACGAAGAAGTGGACAACGGAGCGTTGAAGAGGATGGAGAAATAACAGGAGAAAAACTTTCACCAACAGCTCCTTGACAAGAGGATTCACGGCATCTTCCACATAAATGTGAAGGACCAGTCGATGACGCTTGCTTTAACGTTTGCTTTCCCTAAATTACCCAACTTGAAGTCGGGCACGGAGGGTTTCATTTTGGCGTCCCCTGGCGGTATCATTTCCACTTTAGCATACCGTCGCCATATTTTGAGCCAAGACATGCCCGATGATAGCTGCAGGGCGTATCATGCACATCTTGAGCACATAGGACACATACAATGTGATTGTCCAACTCACGCGAGAACGACGCACATCCGAAGGCACAATGCAACACTAAGAGTGCTTTATTACCACATCTGTCACTCTTGCGGCATCAGTCCTGATACTTTCCACCCTTTCTATCCCGCACGTTCGGCCTCAGTGTAGTTCACCGTGACTTCGAGAAAAAAACAATGTTTGTCATCGAATTTTCGGCATCAACCGTCAAGATCATCACAACCAAGGAGAAAGAAAAGAAAGAGAAGGTATAAAGACTTTTGAGGGAGTTGTGACGGCTATACCCTAGAGTTTTCGAGTATTTTATGTCATAAAGTTTGAATTATGTGGCTTACCATTAGATGCGTCGGATATTGCATGGAAATTTACGCTAGCCCCACCAGCACTTTCACCAAATACAGTAACTCGATTTTTGTCTCCGCCAAAAATATGGATATTTTGTTGAACCCATTTGAGTGCAAGTACTTGATCCTTTAATCCAAAGTTTCCTGGAGCAACTGAATCCCCTGTAGAGAAGAAACCTAAAATTGCCAAACGGTAATTCATTGAAACAAGGACAATATCCTTGTCTAGAAGATACTTGGGATCAAATTGACTCAGGCCTCCACATCCCGCAAAAAATCCTCCGCCGTGAATCCACACCATCACTGGCAACAAGGTGCCGTTAAAAGTATTGCTTACCTGGATGTTTTCAACATAATAAAATTATAAGTAAAAAATTATAAATGTATGTGCAGGTTATAAACAAATTATAATATCAAATAGTAAAACTTGTCGATAGTTCGTTTTTAAAGTAATAGTTCAACGATAAAATTACTTGCTTATAATTTAATCTTTATTGCTTTAAGGAAATTATCTTGCTAAAAATCAGGTCTCTGAAAAAAAAGTTTTTCATGATTTCAAAAATGAAAATGTTATCGGTCATGCCTTATGAAAGAAAAATCATACTAAAATTTTTATAAATCATGACTTATTTTTTCAGGGAAAAATTGTCTACACTCAACGGTTTTCAATATATAGAATAAGTAAATAATCTTCAAAAATACTTATTTGCACAAAAAATGTTTGTTACAAAGTAATTGTTTTAACGATTTCAGCCATGAAGATATTTACTTTCAAAACAGAAACAGTAGAATTGTAGAGAATTTTTTCCCGGAACAAATTCAACCCTTTTTAAAAAATGCAGGCCTCGGACTCACCACGCTATTAACCCTATTTTACTTTTTTTTTAATGATGACACTATTTTACTACTATTTCGAAAAAAATTACACTAAGGACACTATTTTTTAAAAATTGTCTGCTAATGCCACTATTTCTTTACTTTTTATTTAAAAATATTTGTTTAACTTCTTCACCAATTGGCTACAAATTGTCTCAATGGCTGATTAATTTTTAACCATACAGTTACATTTTTAAACAAAATTGAAAATTTGTCTACCAAAAAATACTAATTGTTAACAAAATACATATATTTTCTACTAAATAGTTAAATTTTGAACTGAGAAGATTAACTTTTTAGTAAAACACGAGTTTTCGACAAAATACATGAATTCTGAAACAAATAGTTGAATTTTCAACAAAAATAGAAAAGCTAAACGAAGAGATGAATTTTGAACTGAAATGATAAAATTTCAAATTAAAACATTAGTTTTAAACAAAGTAGTTTAACATTCAAGGAATTAGTTGAATATTCAAGCTAAAGAGATGAATTCTTAACAAAACATATTCAATCTGCAAATACTAATTAAAAGAAAAATATATAATAGTTGATAGTTGAACCACGAAAGGTTCTAATTTTAAATAAAAAACAGTTGAATATAAACAAAAAAGATAAATTTTGTATGAAATACTTGAATCCTCAACAAAAAGAGATTAATTCTTAACCATACATTGCATTTTTAATCAAAAAATTTTATTTTCTACCAAAAAATACGAATTTTAAACCAGATACATACATTTTTCACCAAATAGTTAAATTTTCAACTAAGAAGATTTCTAACTAAATTTTATTCAGAAAAAAGATCTCCTCATTTCACTCCGCTGGGATTCGAACACCAGGTCAACTAATTTCCGGTCAGGTGCTCTAACCACTAAGCTAATAGAGATCAAAGGAAACAATATTATAATGAAGAGAATTTCTTTTGAGATTATTCATGTTAATATTATAATTAAATTTAATAAACAAATGTATTATTCAGGCATTTATCCACAGACATTTTTTTTTCGATGTCAGTTTTTTGAATTAGGAACCTCCTGATAATTGAAGCAACATTCATAATAAGTTGATAAATTTTTTTTTTAAATGATTTAAGAAACAAATGCATTATTTGGGGAATCTGTCGACGGGAAAATTCTTTTTTTTTCACGTCAGTCCTTTTAATTCGAAACTTTACGATGATTTCAGCAACATTCATATTTAGTTGATTGAAAAAACCAACTAATTTTTCAAGAAATGCCCGAATAATGCATTTTTTTATTACATTTCTTGGAAACACCATAAAAATTATCAACTTATTATGAATGTTGCTAAAATTATCACGAAGTTTCCAATTAAAAGGACTGTCATTGAAAAAACTAATTTTTCCGTCGACAAATGTCCGAATAATGCATTTGTTTAAAGAAGACAATTAATTATATAAATGATTATGATTTTTGCTGAAATTTTCTCCCGAATTTTTTATAGAGTTTGTTTTAAAAAATCATATAGTTCATCAGCCAATTATGAATTTTGATCAAATTATCATCAGGCTGCTAATATAAAAAACTGACAGCGAAAAAGACAAATTTTTCTGTCTGCGAACTCCTGAATAATGCATTTATTTATTAAACTTGGTTATATGATTATCGATAATAATTTTCTTCATTATAATTTTTACATCAAAATTTCTTGCAATATAAGTAAACAAACGTAAAATTATTGAAAATTATAGAAAACATACTTCCAACAAATAATTTGTTTATAACAAATTTTTCTGCTCATCGCATTACAGTGGAATATCTTTATCTGAAGTGGAGCTATGAAACGTAGGTAATTAAACAAATTTTTCTATTATTGACGAGCATCAGGGATGTCAAATAGAAAAAAATTTAATTTCATGATTTTTTTTTTATTATTTGTTTATTTATACAAAAATTCGAAAAATAAATTGAGAATTAGGATTCAGAACTTTCTTCAAAATGTTGTCAGCTGTTTTAAAAAAAAATTTTCGCATCGGTAAATATCTGTGGAATGTACGTTATTTTGAACCAAAAAATCGAATCTCCCCCATTGTGCCCCCCCCCCCGGAAGCGTGACGAAGTTTTTGAAATTATTTTATTTTAAATTAAATTATATTATAAAATTATTTTTAAATAATTTTTTTTTTTATTGAAAAAAAGATCTTCTCCCTCCACTCAGCTGGGATTCAAACCGCAGAGCGTCTGACTTCCGGTCAGGTGCTATTCCCATTAAGCTACTAGAGAGATTGAGAGAAGAAACTTTATTTCAGAAAATATACGCATTATTATGCTAGATGGTATAAATCAAATTTTTGAAGGAACCTTTATTATAATTAGAGAACAACAAACAAATTTTAATGTCTTTTTCAGACTAGATGAAGTTATGAATTAAAAATCATTTTTATTTAATTTTTTTTTCTGAAAAAAAGATCTTCTTTCACTCCGCTGAAATTCAAACCACAGAACTTCGGATTAAAAATTAATTAAAAATGATTTTTAATTCATAACTCCATATAGGCTGAAAAAGATTTTAAAAATTTCCTGTTATTTTCTAATGATAATACAGATTCCTTTGAAAATTTGATTTATACCATCGAGCATAATAATGCGTATATTTTCTAAAATAAACTTGCTTCCCTTGATCTCTCTAGTAGCTTAATGGGAAAAGCACCTGACCGGAAATTAGAAGTTCTGTGGTTCGAATCCCAGCGGAGTCAAGAGAGAAGATCTTTTTTTCAGAAAGATAATTAATTAAAAATTATTTTAATATCGTAACTCCATCGGGTCTAAAAAATACGTTAAAATCGTTTTGTTATTCTCCAATGATCATATGGATTCCTTCAAAAAGTTTGGTTTGTACCATCTAGCATAATAATGCATATATTTTCCTAAATAAACTTTCTTCTCTCAATCGCTCTAGTAGCTCAGTGGGAAAATCACCTGACCGGACATTAGAAGTTCTGTGGTTCGAATCCCAGAAGAGTGAAAGGAGAAGATCCTTTTTTTCAGAAAAAAATAATGATATAAAAATTATTTTCATTCATATCTCAATCTAGTCTGAAAGAGACTTAAAAAATTTTCTGTTATCTTCTAATGATAATACAGATTCCTTTCAAAATTCAATTTGTACCATCTAGCATGATAATGCGTATATTTTCTGAAATAAAGTTTCTTCTCTCGATCTCTCTAGTAGCTTGATGGGAAAAGCACCTGACCGGGAATCAGATGTTCTGTGGTTCGAATCCCAGCGGATTGAAAGGAGAAAATCCTTTCTTTCAGAAAAAAATAATTAAATAAAATATATTTTTATTCATAACTCAATCTAGTCTGAAAAAGGCTTTAAAAATTTTCTGTTATCATCTGATGATAATACAGATTCCTTTCAAAATTCGATTTGTGCCATCTAGCATGATAATGCGTATATTTTCTGAAATAAAGTTTCTTCTCTCGTAGTAGCCTAATGGAAAAAGCACCTGACCGGAAATTAGAAGTTCTGTGGTTCGAATCCCAGCGGATTGAAAGAAGAAGATCCTTTTGTCAGAAAAAAATAATTAAATAAAAATGATTTTTATTCATAACTCAATCTAATCTGAAAAAGACTTAAAAAATTTTCTGTTATCTTCTAATGATAATACAGATTCTTTCAAAATTTAATTTGTACCGTCTAGCATGATAATGCGTATATTTTCTGAAATAAAGATTCTTCTCTCGATCTCTCTAGTAGCTTAATGGGAAAAGCACCTGACCGGTAATCAGAAGTTCTGTGGTTCGAATCTCAACGGAGTGAAAGGAGAAGATCGTTTTTTTTTTTTCAGGAAAAAAATTATTCAAAAATTATTTTTGGAATATTCAAAATTATAATAAACAAATTTAAATTATGAATATTTTTGTAAACAGTCTAACAGAAGAGTTCTTCGGCTACAAAATGGTGGGCTTTTTGTACCTTCAGGATGGATTTGTATTAGACGTATCAAGTTTCGAAGTAGATCTTCAACCAGGGCCTGTAGTCAGATATCTTCCGAATGGTGTTTCAATTTCGGCTGAGATCTATATGAAAAATTTGAAAATATTCCAAGACTTCAAAATTGACTTTGATAATCAGTCAAATTATCAGGATAAGGCGAATGGATCGATGATAATCATGCCGGAAAACTTATCCTTCGAGTTCACGGTATGATCGATAAAATATTTATAAATTTATTAAATTATTATCATAAGATACATTTTCAATTAATTTTTTCTGAAAAAAAGATCTTCTCCTTTTACTCTGCTGGGATTCGAATCAGAAGTTCTGTGCTTCGAATCTCAGCACAGTGAAAGGAGAATATATTTCTTTTCAGGAAAAAATTAATTGTAAATTATCTTTAATTTATGGCATAATACTGTAATTTAGTAAAATTTTTTTCTTAAAAAAATAATTTTGAACACTTTTAGATTTCACAAAAATATCCGCATCTGGGAATGGAGTCGTACGTTCAGGAAGTAAAAACCAAAAAACCCTATTTCGAGTTTAATCCTGATAATGCATTGACTAGGAGAGTAAGGAAAAAATTTCAAAAACATGGAGTTTTAGAAGAATTGTGTTCTGCATGGAAGCCTATTCTTACTGGATTTTTGAAAGAAGCTGTTGCGAAATGTAAATTCCCAGATGTAAAATTCAATATCAGGAACATTTAATAACAAGTTTATTTCATGTAGAAATTTTATTAAATATTTTTGTTCTGAAAGCAATAAAATCAACTAAAATTGTTTATTCTCGATTTTCAAAAGTTGTTCTCACATTTATAAATGACTCTTTTTTACTATAAGATTACGCCTTTCATTTTAGGATAAAAATTTTAATTTTGAGCAAAAAACTATGGGAAAATATGGGGAATGATTGGGGAAAAAATAAGTTCTAATATAGTAATTGCCTTTCCAAACAAAACAGATGAATTTTCAATGAAAAAATCTGAATCAGTAATTTCATATCTTAATTTTTAACAAACAAAAAAAAACTTTCTGGATAAAAAATTGAAGTTTTTGGCAAAATAGACGAATTTTAAACAGAAGAGTTGAATTTTTGAACATATTGTTGCGTTTTTTTTCATAAAAGGATCAATTTTGAAACCACAAATACAAATTTTCAATTTGAGAGTTAAATTTCATTAAACAAACATTTTTTAATCAAGGAAGAAAAAAATCTACAAATTGTTGAATTTTCACGACAAAAATACAGAAAAATTGTTCATTTTGAAAAAAATAGTTAAGCTTCTATAAAATTGTGAAATTTCTAAAACAAAAAAAAGCCTGCTAAAAACATTTAATTTTGGAACAGGAACACCAAATTCTTTTAACAAAATAGTTATTTCTTAACCAAATAATTGATTTTTCAGAAAAATAGTTGAATACTCAACCAAAAGAGATGTAGCTTTATCCTATAAAAATAAGTTTTTACAAAATAGTTGAATTTTCAACAAAATAATTCTGTCAATTAAAAAATAATTTTTTTAAACAGCAGCTCCACTCACAACGGCCTTAAATAAAATAGTTCAATTTTCAACTGAAAATATGAATTCTCAACTAAACTTGTAATAGTTGATATTTAAAGAAAAACATTTTTCAATTTTGAATGAAATACGGTCGAATTTAACAAAGAAACAAAAAAATTCAACATAAAAGTTACATTTTCAACCGAAAAACATTTCTCAATGCTGAAAGAAAGAAAAGTGAACCGAACTGTTGAATTTTGAAGTAAAATAGTTGAATTTTTTAACCAAACGGTTAAGATTTAAAAAATTAGAAAATGAATTTTCACAAAACAGTTCAATTTTCAAACATAAAATTTAATCTGCTACCAAAATAGTTGAATTCTACCATTTAGTAGAATTTTCAACTCAAAATAAAAATTTCCAACAAAAAATGGAAGAGTTAAATTTTCAGTTAAAAAAATTAATTTAAAAAAAAATTTCGACCGAAGAGATGAATCTTCAACCAAAAAATGAATTTTTCACACAGCAGTTTCACTTTCAACCACTTATAACAAAATAGTTGAATTTTCATCTAAAAATATTAATTTTCGACTAAAAATGTAATGGTTGATATTCAAAACAATTTTTTTTTTCAATTTTGAATAAAAAATTGTTGAAGTCATCCAAAATAGACAAATTTTCAACCAAAAAATGTTCCTCAATCCTGAAGGAACAAAATTTCAATGCAATAGTATTTGAACAAAAAAATATTTCAATTTTAAGTACAAACCAGTTTAATTAATCCAAAAAAGGAAAAATTTCAACAAAATATTTGAATTTCGAAACATGAAAGATTTTCGAATCCCAAAAGAAAAAAAAAATGTTAATCACTGTCGAATTTCCAGAAAAAAAAAACAAATTCTACAAAACACTCGAATTTTCAACAAAATGGCCGGATTTTCTATTAAAAAAAAATTCTCAAAGTCAATGTAATAGTTTGTAATTAAGCAAAATAGTATTTTTATTTCAAATAGAAAACAATCAAATGAAACCAAGAAAAACAGATTCTCAAAAAAATAGATAAATTTTCAACCAAGAAAAATTTGTTAATCGTAAACTAAAATTGAACCGAACTAGTAAATTTTCAAGTGAGACGATTAATTTTCTATAAAAAAACTTGAATTTTTATGAAGAAAGTTCACTTTCAACCAAGTAGTTGAATTTTCAACGAAATGGTCTAATTTTAATACAAAATGGAAAAAACTTTAACCAAAAACAGTGGAATTTTCGACCAAAAAAGACCTACAGATTAAAGTGAGTTCCGAACCACCAAGAGCAACAGCTTCAAATACAGGTACAAGGAATAATTTTGAAATAAATATGGTTAAATTTGAACCCCAAAAAAGTTGTATTTTAAACTGAAAAAGATCAAATGTTATCAAAATAGTTAACTTTTCAATATAATAATTACATTTTTAACCAAATAGTAGAACTTTCAAACAAAGCCGTTACATTTTCGACCAAGAAAGATGACTTTATAACAATATAGTTCCAATTTGCAAAAAAATTATAAAGTTTTGACCGAACAGTAGTGTTTTTAACCAAAAAAATATTAATTCTGAACAAGAAATATAATAGTGGACTTTTGATAAAAAAGAATTAACATTAAACAAAAAAAGTAGCACTTCTTTATTGAGTTCTAATATTTTTGTTCGCATTTACGCAAAAAAAATGAGAAATATGAAAAAAAACGAAAAAAGTAGTATAGCTAGACGTGTACCGACCCACTTACCTACCGAGCAGAGTTCACTTCCATGCTAAGTTCAAAATTCTGCTCCATTATTAGTTAGTAGCATGGAACAGAACCTTGCTCGCTCGGTAAGTGGGCCGGTAAGTGGGTCGGTAAGTGGGTAAAAAGTAGTATAGTCAAAGATTTTTTCGGTTTTTTGATTGGATGCTTAGTTTGTTTATAACAATTCCAGAACATTGAAAAGTAATGTCACTGTTCAAAAAAATCGCTTTCGAACCAGTTTTTTAATTTTATTTGTGCATCAGTCGTTTGATTTGTTTATAATTAATTACTAAATTTTGAAATGTATATCGAGGGAAAACTTTAGGGTCGTATCTTTCACCCTTTTTCAAATAACTTTTGTTTTCCCCCCTATTTTCAAGGAAGCTCCCCTTTTTTTGGTATTGAGAAATGAGAAATAAAAAAATACGAAAAAAGTAGTATAGCTAGACACCCGTCTAGCTATACTACTTTTTACCCACTTACCGACCCACTTACCAGCCCACTTACCGACCGAGCTGTTCAAAAAATCGCTTTCAAACAGGTTTTTTTATTTCTGCATCAGTTGCTTGGTTTGTTTATAATTAATTACAAAATTTTGAAATGTATATCGAGGGTCGTCTTTATACACTTCTATTCAGGGTCGTCTCTTTTTCCCTTTTTTTAATTACTAATCTTCTTTTCCCTATTTTCAAGGAAGCTCCCCTGTTTTTGGTGCTGAGAAATGAGAAATACAACAAAAAAAAAAAACGAAAAAAGTAGTATAGCTAGACACCTGTCTAGCTACACTACTTTTTACCCACTTATCGACCTACTTACCGGTCCACTTACCGACCGAGCAGAGTTCAGTTCCATGCTAAGATCAAGGTTCTGTTCCATTATTAGTTAGTAGCATGGAACAGAACCTTGCTCGGTCGGTAAGTGTGCCGGTAAGTGGTTCGGTAAGCGGGTAAAAAGTAGTATAGCTAGACGCGTGTCTAGCTATACTACTTTTTTCGTTTTTTTTTTAATTACTCATTTCTCAGTACCAAAAAAAGGGGAGCCTCCTCGAAAATAGGAAAAAGCAGATAAGTTCTTTAAAAAAGGGAAAAAGAGACGAACCTAAAGTTTTCCCTCGATATAGATTTCAAAATTTTCTGATTAATTATAAACAAACCAAGAGACTGATACAGAAATCAAAAAACCGGTTTTAAAGCGATTTGTTGAACAGTTAAATTACCTTTTTAATGTTCTGCAATTTTTATAAACAAACCAAGCATCCAATCGAAACATGAAAAAAAACTTCGAATATATAGGTACGCCTTTTTTGTTTCAAAGGTATTTTTGGATTCTGAAACAGAAGCTTATTTTGTTTATAATAATTTACAAAAGTTTGAAATCTATTAATATTACCTTTTAATAATGCTAGAAATTGCGATTTTTTCTAAAATTTGCAACTTTTTGTCCACTTTTCACTAGAAGTGAGTTAATATTTGAATAATTATAGCCAAAATAATTGTTTAAACAAATTATTATTGTCTATAGCTATCTTTTTCTATAATTATACTAGAAAGCTGCGGGTTTTTTCTGAATTTTTGAACTTTTGTCCACATTTTAATTGAAGTGAAGTGGAAATTAATTCAAGTTGACAAAAATAATTATTATTTGAATAATTTATTCTTATTGTTGATAATATTGTCTTTGCTAATGGTAGAAAGTTGCAGTTAAAAAAATTTCTTTAAACTATTTGTCTATTTTTCACTTGGTGTGATTAATTAATTAATTAAATTATGCAAAAATCATTGTTTGAATGAAAAAATGGGATTTAAACAATTTATTATTGTTTATAACTATTTTCTCTTATATAAGTGCTAGAAAGTTTCGGTTTCTTCTAAAATATTTAACCTTTCTTTGCCTTTTTTTTGAGAGCAACATATTTCAAACAATCTCTTTCATCTTTATTTTTGTCTCTTGTGTAAGACAGCTTTTTTATTTAAATGAATTTTTTCAAACATTGCGAAAAGAGCCAAAATAATTTACTCAAAAAAGTAAAATACTATTTAAAGAATAATTTTTATTGAAAATAAAGTTATGAACAATTATAAATTGTTTGAAAAACTATGTTTGTTAACTCGCATTATTTATTACTTTACTAAGTAAACAGCGGTTAAAGAGTTAAAAATTTCAGAAGGAACCGCAACTATCTAGCATCAGTGAAGAAGAAAATAGTTATAAACAATAAAAATTTGTTTAAATAATTATTTTTGCCGAATTGAATAAATTATTAACACACCCTATGTGAAAAGTTAACAAATAGTTGTAAATTCATAAAAAACCGCAAATTTCTAGCATTATTCAAACTGAATGTTAATAATAATAATACGTTGTTTACACAAATGATTTTGTTAAATTTAATTAATTATTAAACTCATTCCAAGTGAAAAGTGAACATAATGTTGAAAATTTCAGAAAAAACTGCAATTTTCAAGCATTATTCTAAGAGAACATTATTAACAACAATAATAAATTATTCAAACAGTTTATTTGAACTTGTAATATTAGTATGAAGTAGTATTTTATGTGTAAGAAGAAATTTGAATTTTAAAAACGCAAAAAGATTATAATTAGCGCCAAAACCTCGCAAAACCCATTTTTTCACTCATGGGGTTTTTTTTGGGACCCTATAAAACAGACTTATGGAGTTTATATTTGAAAAGTAATATTCTATTCGTATTCTATGGCTAATTGTGAAGAAAAATGTCAAATTTCAACTCGATTCAGTTACTATTGAGGATTCTGAATAAAATTTGAAAAAGCGTCTTTCTTTTCTTATGTGAAATACGTGTTAAATTTCATGAGGCTTGCATCACATCTAAATATTATTTTTTCTACAATCGATTTATTTTTGAGTGGATTCGAACAAAATTCCGGGCCTGATTCATCAAAATTCGAAGAAAAAAAAATTTTATCACCTCATTATCCACTGTAGGATCCATTATCCACTGTAGAAACGTTCCCCCTAAAGGAAAGAGTGTAAAGTCTGTTACAATTTTTCGATCTTCAAGTTTGAAGTGTCATTAGCAAAAAAAATGCAAATGATAAGATTTTTATTGACTGAGGCTGAATTTTCTTGCATGCAAGAGAGTTTTTGCATCGAATATCACAAACTTCTATCATTTGGTTAACAACCTCCAGCAGAGAATCGCATTCTCATTCTCGTCCTCTGTAACTGGCAACAATCTCGTTTCATTGCCACTTTTCCAGCTAGCGTTGCGAAAAGAAATTTTATTTATATGTGGGGATTGTAAACCAGAACCGTTCATGAATTTTTATAGAGAATTTCTATCGCATTTTTATGGCTTTTTGGAATAGGTTTAATAGCGGTGAATTGCTGCTTATTTTTTGCTTAAAGTTGAACTGTACTTTCAAATTTCATCTCATAACTTGAATTAATAAGTCAAATTTGTTCAGGCTTTTTTAAAATATTTACCCCCCCCCCCCCATTATTATTATTCTTAATGTTTTGTGATGTTGTTCCACTTAGGTCCCGTAGCTCTTACGTTAAAACTTATTATACTGTGCCAGGGGAGAGGAAAACTGCAGAAAACCACCTCCCGAGTTCAGTCCGTTTTTCGACAGTCAAGTTTGAAGGCAGACATGCGATTCAACCCATCAAATGGACACAATTATCCTCGGGTTTTAACAATGGGGTAATAAAATATTACTTTCTCTTATGAGGTGTTAAGAGGGGGGGGGAGTAAGGATCCTACATGAGAAAAATGTTGACTAAAAAAATAATTAATCGAAAGGTATTACAATTTAGAGAGAGTAAAACAGTAATTTGATCTGCTTAAGTAAAATTATTTCATTTTTAACAAAATGAATATATTTTTAACCATTTAGAAAATTTTTCGAATCAAAAGATGAATTTTCACTCAAGAAGGTTAATTTTTTACCAAGCAGATGAATCTTCAACCAAATACGTGAATTTTCAACAAGAAAAGATAAATTTTCGACAAAAATAAAAAAGTGAAAATTTGCACGTAAAAAAATTGAGGCTCATCAAAAAAGACAAATTTTCAACGAAATAATTCCACTTCGAAATTAAAAAATAATTTTTCGAATTAAATTTTAAATCTTCAAGCCAAAAATTTTATGTTTTGACCAAAAGTTGAGCCATTAACTAAAATAATCAATTTTCAACCAATACGATTTATTTGCGATAAAAAAAAACAACGGATTTTCACCAAAAAATTTAGATATTCACTTGAAAAAAAAATTTTTTAACAAAAAGAAACTAATCTTCCACAACATAGTTGAACTCCCAACCCAAGAAATTAATTTTCCATTCAAAAGATTTATCTTTACATCAAAGATGAATTTTAAACTAAAAAGAGGAATTTTCATATAAGAATATATTTTTACCAAAAAAGACGAAGTTTTCAAAATATTCATCTTTTTTTTCATTAATATTTTTAAATTAAATTTTCAGTCAAAAAAATAATTGTGCAACAAAAAAAACGACTCTTGAACAACACAATTTTTTTTAGAACCAACAAAATTAAGTTTAAAAAAAAAGTTAAATTTTCAACCAAGAAGATAAAATTTTCAGTAGAAGAAATTAACTTTTAACTAATAAAATAACTAAATTTCAACAAAATAATAAATTTTTCAACTATAAAAATGATTTGATGAACAAAAAAATAAATTCCTAACCTAAAACATTCTTTTTTAACGAAAAAAAAAAGAATTTTCAATAATATACTTGTATTTTCATCTAAAAAAGATAGATTTTTAACCAAAAAAGAGTTTTAACCAAAAGGATAAATTTGCCATAAAAAAGACAAATTTTCTTCTACATACGTACATTTTCAATCGAATACTTCAATGTTCAAATAATGAAGGTAATTTTTCAAGCAAGAGTGGAAAAATTAAAATTTGGAAAGAAGTTCATTTTTAACGAAAAAATGAAACTTCATAAAAATAATTAAATTTTTAACCGATAATATGAATTTTAAACTGAAATTATGAATTTTGAACTAAGAAGTTGCACTGTTGACCGAAAATAATTAAATATTCACTAAAATGGATGCATTTTTTAACCAAATAGGCAAATTTTCAAAACAGTGTTGAATTTTCAACAAAGAGAGATTCTTCAAAATACGAATGTTCTACAAAACAGTTGCATTTTCAACTCGAAAATATAAATGTCGATCAAAAAAGATTAGTTTAAAAACAAAATGATTTTCAGCAAAATACAAGAATTTTCAACCCGAAAATATAAATGTTGATCGAAAAAGATTATTAAAAAGAAAAATTATTTTCAGCGAAATACATGAATTTTTTATTAAAATAGATACATTTTCAAAAAGAAATAAAATAGTTTAATTTTCAGTAATGAAATAGTCATAAACCAACAAGATAATTTTTTAACCAAGAAGGTTAATTTGCTACTAGAGAGACGAATTTTCACCAAGAAACTTGAATTCCAAAACAGATAGTTGAATTTTGAACTACAAAAGGTAAATTTTCAACCAAGAATGGAATAGTTAAAATTTTATTGGAAAAGTTCATTTTTAGCAAATAAAATTAAATTTTAACCAGAAATGTTAATTTTAAACCAATAAGATTAATTTTCTGCAAAAGGACACATTTGTAACAAAAATAGGATTTTTAAAGCAAATAGTTGAATTTTGCTCTGAAGAAGGTAATTTTCCAACCAACAATGGAATAGTTACATTTTTAATATAAAAAAGTTAATTTTTAAGCAAATTTCAATAAAATAGTTAAACTTCTAAAAAAGAAAATTAATTTTTAGCTAAAATGATCATTTTTTTACCAAACAGCTGCATTTTAAACCGAAAAATTTCAATTTCTACAAAAAGATATGAGTTTTCAAAGCAAAAATACAAATTATAACACAAGATTTAAATTTTCAACTACGACAGATTTTTCAGTTAGTCAAAAAAAAAATTTATTTTTCAAGCCAAAACACGAGTTTTCTACAAAACAATTTTCAGATTAAAGAATCAACTGTTTTGTAGAAAACTCGCCTCTTGGTTGAAAAAATTAACTTTTTTTTTTTGACTGACTGAAAAATCTGTCGTAGTTAAAAATTCAAATCTTCTTTTATAGTTTGTGTTTTCGCTTTGACAATCCATACATTTTTGTAAAAAATTGAAATTTTTTCTGTTTAAAATACAGCTGTTTGGTAAAAAAAATTATCATTTTAGCTGAAAATTCATTTTCTCTGTTAGAAATTTAACGCTTTTATTGAAATTCTGTTAAAAATTAACTTTTTTATATTAAATGTGTAACTATTTCATTTTTGGTTGAAAATTTCCCTTTTTTAGAGAAAAATTCAACTATTTGCTTCAAAAATCATATTTTTATTACAAATGTGTCTTTTTGTAGAAAATTAATCTTATTGGTTCAAAATTCATATTTCTGGTCAAAATTAATCTTTTTTGTTAAAAATGAACTTTTCTAATAACATTTTAACTGTTTCATTCTTGGTTGAAAATTTATCTTTTTCAGTTCAAAATTGAAATATTTCTCATAAGATTTAAGTTTTTTGATGAAAATTCGTCTTTCTAGTAGAAAATTAACCTTCTTGGTAAAAAATTTCTCTTTTAGATGTATAATTAATTTTCTTACTAAAAATCAAGCTATTTTATTTCTGGTTGATAATGTATCTATTTTGATAAATTTCCAATATGTTGACATTTTGGTAATATAATTTGTTTATAACAATTAGATTCGATATCCTGTAAATTATTTATATATTTTGGATACTTCGTCATTCATTTTCGTCGAGAATGAGATAATTTAAGTTATTTATGTGAATAAAAAAAATAATAATAAAAAAATGTCCCATTTTCGCTCGTTGTTTATTTATATAAAAAATAGAAAATGAACAAAATTAATCCATAGACGCTCTTGTGCAACTATCGCTGACCACTTTTAATAAAAAATTGAAAATCGGTTGAGAATTATAGGCTGTAGGTGATTTTAAATAGTAAATTCCCGATTCAGCCCACTGTGCACCATATCGCATGTTCTATACAAATTTTTGATATGAAATACAGTCAATTTATTGAGAATGTTTTGCAATCATACTTTTTCTTTCGCAACTCTCTCAACTGTATACAAAAATTACATTCTCTATGAAAAACAAGGAAAAATGGCACAAAATGCTTATAATTCATCCCATCAACTATCAGAAATATTCTTATCCATGGTAATAAAATGTATCTTCTGGTACACGTGTGGGGAAAATAATGCAAAGATCAAATATTTTCTGACAAATAATAATATTTAACAATGAGGGCGAGTGTTTTAGCGAATAGATAATTGTTTGTAGACCTATTACCAATATTTTTACTGATTTTGGAAGAAAAAATATTATTGCAAACATTATTTGTTCACCAAGCCATATTTGCTAGTTAATCATTTGTTATTAAATACGATGAACAATTTTTCGGAATCAGGTCAACATTATTTGTTAGAACACTCATTAAGGTTGCCGCAAAAGAAAATTTCAGCCATTTTCATTGATATTTGTATGAATTACACCCATTTGTTCACAGCAATGTATTTGGGGTGCGTGATTTTTCAAAATCAAACAATTGCGTTGAACAACCTCTAAATATGAATCGATTTCGCTCACATTTTTACAGCATTTTTTTTTTGGATATTCTTTGAGAATCCGTGTGGTCTCGCATGAAATAAAAAAAAATTGTTGACTGCACCGTGCTACACAGCATTATGTGAATAATTTACCTTAAGGTATACAGAGAGCAGTACTACGGGAGGTTGAAGGCTCAATAAGACATAATGAATTATATAAAATAAAATCTCATATGAATTTTAAAAACTTAAACTATTCGTTAGTAATAATGTAAGTTTATAGATTATCTAAAACGTAATTATTAAGTCCGCAATTATATATGAATACCGATGACATTTTAAATTGTAACCTATTCGAAGACAAGCAGCATTTAATGTTCAAGTGAATGCTCACTGAAATAGTCGGACGCATCGAAATCGAGAATGCCTAACGGAAAGTACCACGCATAATTATGTTGTGATATAATATCATTACTCCTGAAAAGGTCAAGAGTAGAGGTGAGCGATCGCTGGCCTCTGCGGTTGCTATTAGTCACCGCATGCAATAACAAGACTCGCGCATATCAAATGACATATAGCCGATCTAGAAAAGACGACATAACCGACCACCGGAAGTATCAGAAGACAGGACATAAATAATCTTCACTCAAGTAATCCGAAACTCAATAATATGATTTATTTTAAATGCAAGAAATACGTGCCGTGGTCGAATTGAGACAGGAACGTTCCTTTGTCAATTTAGACACAAAACGTGCTCTGGTCAATCGGTGACAGTCAAAGTCGCGTCTTCTATCGCATTGTGACCAAACAAACACTGTGATTAAGTCGTGCACTTTCAAAGGAGTTAACGTGTGTTCGAGTCTTGTACCAAAGTCCCTTCGGCTGAAACTTTCGGTCGGCGTAAAGTGATTCTTTTACGAATAAAGTCCGCAGTGTTAAACACGGAGATCCAATCGTCCAGAAAACACCTCTTTCGCTCTTTCTTGCGTAGGAAGGTAACCGTAAGTTTTTGTATACTTATTATGATCACTCCTCTGTTCTATTTATAAGAAACATTTTTCACATCTTGTTTAAACACTGTAACCTAACACAGTCCACGTAGGACTGACAAGTGGCTAACGATCCCATAGACAAATAATTAGTCAGGCCTTACCAGCCTGACATAAAATCAGCACACTAGTGTCTCACAATCTTGCATTTAGCCAAACTACCCTCGCCACTTTTCGTTTAAATTCATTGTTTTTAATCTAAATTTAAATTCACTGTTTCCTTAAATCTCAAAATTTACATTTTCGGGTTTTAAATACCAAATTCTTCGAAATTATTCGCAACCGTATTTAAATTCAAGTGAAAACAGTAATAAAAGGATATAAATGATTTAATTTGGAAAATAATAATCTTTTTAGATTTTGAACCCTTTTTCGAAACTCAATACTTTAAAAGTGCAAGTTATTGGAAATTTAAAAACAGTTTGAAACTGTGGTGTAAAAATTACAGTTCTTAAAAAGGCAAGTTACAATACTTTATATTTTCAATTGCTTTTTTATTCCAAAACAAGTTTGAATCCCTTGTAAGAATCTCTCTTTCACGGATTGATCACCCATGAATGGAACTTCTACAATAGATTCATTCATTACAACTTCAATTTTGAACAAAAAGTTAACTTATTCAGTCTATGATAGCTCGATCGGTCATTGCAGAATCAAATGCAATCATAGACCTTGAATCTGTACAGTTCAGCTTAGGTACACGTTACAATTAGACCGTTACCTACATTACAGCAACACTTTCAAACATTCGCGGTTAATAGAAATTGCAGTATTTGATTAAAGTGACTAACCGAAGTCAATCATGTATTAGGAAGAACTGATAAACATTTACAATTAAAAACACCCTTCGAGCAAACGCGGAAATAAATTCATTCAGTCTTTTATTCGTTCCTTGTCTAAGCGCAACTGTCTAGTCTTTACCGCTTTTTCTACTGAACAACGGAGGCAACTCCTAGTTAGTAATCAACGCGCGATTATGGTCAGGCAATCCACTTGTATTATAAGGAATATCTTTGTGAACACAATTTTAACATCACACCCTACAACAAAATTCATTTCTAGGGTTGCTTCATAAATTGGATATTTTCACATTTATTGAGCTATCTCTTCTCATTAACATCACCCGTTTTAAGAGAATTTATATTATAAATTCATCGCAACTTTTACAAAATGCCTAATGAGAGCCATCAAACCCAATTCACTGGCGATATTAATCGCACTCTCAGTGAAGCCATGCGAACATCTATGGCTGAGTGTTTTGCAGTATAACAAGAGGTAGTAAATGTCCTTATTTACGACGGCAAGAACATGCCCGTCAGAGATTTAATCCAAGATATCATAAACGGCGAATCGTCGGTACCAGCTAATTGCGAAACACAATATCTTTAGGCCGATTTGGCTCGGTTGAAAGGAACGGCCTGAGACAGTATACAGGGAAGAACTTTTAATACAATCAAGGATTTAGTCAAGCTTTTGAAACAACGTTTTGCCCTACGTAAATCCTATTCTTGGTACTTGCACGAAATCTCAACTAAAGGAATGGCGGGAGAAGAAAACGTGAGTGAATTTTTTGATGGTATGCTTCTTTTGATATCAGGGGCTCAAGCTGCCCTCGAAGATAAATATCCCAATGTAGAACAACTTTAAGCTCCTTTGAACGATTGCGCTCTTGAAGCATTCAAGAGAGGTTTGCCAGGTAGCATTTCAGGATTAGTGTAGCACGCAACCCTTCTAATTTGGACAATGCTTTAAAAGTAGCACTAAAATACGAAGCGAGACAACCGATGAACCCTCATTAAAAAAACTAGTATCACGAACCAAGGTACTATCAGCCTAATTATTCAGGATTAAGGGATCGTAGCCTCAGTGCGCATGTCCGTTTCTCGACAGCCGCCGATTCGTACAGAAATTGGCATAAGCAACCATATCATTTCGGGATAATGAAACGTCCTTATTCGCTGGGAGGTTTAAGTTATGCTAACGAAAGCAAGCCCCAATTTTCAGGAAATTATAGTCCTACCAGACAAGATAACTATACGCAGCGCAATCCGTATCTTACATATGCAGATACTTCAACACAAAATAATGGATACTCAAACTCCGATTATGTTAGGGGAGCAAGTTATACTCCGCCCCGTGCGCAATCACCTAATCCAATTAACAACGAGACTTTAAACTATAACGCCGCTCGCCGTACAGGCGCACCGACGGGCGAGACGAAGGAAGAGCGTTAGAAGAGCGTACGCATGTTAATGGCACAATAAAGATTTACTGCACTAAACTCAGGAGAGAGTCCCCAGTAATAGAAAATTACTTCTTCCAATTTCATAAAAACAAAGACATTATTTTTTATCGATGTCGGTGCCGATATCGATATTATAAAACTAAGCTCGCTGAACGGAGATCTATTGATAATTGAAGACGAATTCATAGACATAACAGGAATTGCGTCCATTAGGATTCCTACTATAGGTACTATAAAATTACCTATAGAAAAATCTACGGCGGTTTTTCATGTTGTGTCACCGGATTTCACTATCAACACGGATGGAATATTAAGTCGAGAATACCTATCCAAGAAAGGGTGGAAATTTCATTTTGGTATAATACCACAGTAACCCATTCCAACCCTACAAGGCTCATCCCATTCATTGACAAAAAATCTAGGGTTGCTCAAGAACAAATAAGTGACTATAAAGGGACAAGACAAAGAAAATAAAATACAAACGCCGACGCCCTTTCTAGAAAACTGGCTACAGGAAGCTCCTCAGAGGAAAGCGAAAAAGTAAAAGAAGTAAAAAACGCCTAGCTATTGACAATACATACCCGTCAGAGTAAGCGAAATGCCGAGAACCAAGCGAGCGGAAGTAGTATTGGCAAGCGGTTGCTCCAACGTCGAGCAGAAGAAGCAAGGACTAAAACTCGACCTAATTATCACGACTCTAGCACTGATTCCGAAGATAATACAAGTGAAATAGATGATCAAATTTCTCCCATACTTAGGAAAAGTCGAAGTGTATTACCAAGTTTAGATGTACCTTTGAGAGCCTTTCCGTCACGCGATACATTCAAAAGTGCTTCCCTGAACATCACAAAATAATTTAACGAATTATTTGACAAAGAAATCGCAGAAGAACGAGATCAAGAAGTACTAGCAACAGAGGAACATACAAAAGGCACTATAATCCTGTGCCCTTCACAAAGTGACAGTGATGAAAGTTCCACAGAAGAGCATCAAATGGAGGACGAATATGAATTCAATACTTCAAAAATTACTAGAGAAGAATTTAAAAATTCAACGTGTTCCTGGAAGCCCATAAGGAGTGGAAAAGAGAAGAAGACAACACGGAAGACACCGAAATCTACGGAAGCATCGTGGCAGTTTCAGAATGAGAGAATGATCCAGAAATCCTTTAAGCAATTAAGGAACTAAAACCGGATAGTGAAACAGAATCGGACCAAAGATTAGACTCACTGATAACCCGGGCTGAAAAAGAATTAAAAGGGATCAAAGCTCAAGTAGACGAAAAAGAAAATAACAGCTACAATGCACAGGATTCAGTGCAGCTAGAACTACCTACTAGAACTACTACTAGAACGAACAGTAAAGCCTGATGCTGAACAACGCAAAAGCGTGACCTTTGCACCCTCATCAAAAACACCCAAAACCCCAGATGCCTTGACGAAATTTCGACCATCCACCTGTGGGTTACCCCAAGCTTTGTCTACTCCATTGCAGCAACCAGCGGAAAACTCGGAAAATTTCTCAACAGGAAACAAAATTTATTAACCCCGAAAAATTGAAAAATTGAATTGAGCAACACTAAGTTGAAAATAAAAGGCTGCAAAGAAAATCTGACCTATCAAAGAGGAAATTATGTTCATTTTCTATCGGAATATTGCGAATTTACCACACCGATAGGGCCATTATTAATAGATATAAAAGCCATCGATCCATTACAACTCCAAGAACAGCACCCTACGATAGGGCAAGTACTCATAAACCCACGAAGTAATTACAAAATTTACACGGTCATTTGAAAACGACACCACTTCGTCGAGTTAAGCAAGGAAAATCTAAGAATTGGACCATGTAATTTGCAAGTGGCTTTAGAAAAAGACAATATAAAATGCTTTAGAATTTCAAATAAAGGAGACCTGACAGAAAGCTTATCAAAAGGAAATATTCTGGACGTCCAGAAGAGGATCGTATGCTAATAATAAACGGAAACCATCAAAGTAAGATAGGCGGGCACAAGGGAGTTAACAAAACTTATGGAAGAATAAGAGAAAGGTTCTTTTGGCCAGGAATAAAAAAACAAGTCACGAAATTGGTACGAAAATGCAGTATTTGTCAGGAACAAAAAATTATTCGAGCCAAAACACACGAACCTATGATCATTACAGACACACCCTTAGACTCTTTTGACAAAATATATCTGGACACTATATGATCCCTACCGATAACCCTCAAAGGAAACCGATACATAATTACAATGCAGGATAATTTGTCAAGATATTGTATCGCCTTAGTTATACCTGACATAACAGCAACAACAATAGCGCATGCTTTGTCCAAGAATATAATATTTCACAATACGGAGCACCAAAATCCATCCTGACCAATCGTGGAAGCGCCTTCATAAGCAAACTTTTACGAAAATCATCAAAAATTTTCGGAATCAATCAAATCACCACTTCAGGATATCGCCCTAAATCTAACGGATCCTTGGAGAGGAGTCATGCAGTATCAGTAGATTACATACGGTTTCACGCGGAATTTTACGACGATTGGGATAGATTACTACCTTTTGCTATATTTTCATACAACACTTCAATTCATGACTGAACCAAATTCTCACCCTTTGAATTAATATTAGGAAAAGTAGCACGCATTCTTAGTTCCTCCCCCTCTCATGAAAAGTTGGAAACGTACGGTTCATATATATAAGAATTGATACTAAGGCTGTGCGAAATTAAAAGCATAACGACTGGAAATTTAATTGATACTAAATACAGATCAAAATCACTCTATGACAGAAAGCTAGATAGTAAAAGCCATGGGCTCTACAGAATCATAGACATACTAGATGAACACATCGCTATCCTAGAAACAACGGAAGGAAAGCGTTTTCAAAAACATTTAGATAAACTAAAGGTTGCTCACGAGTGACCTCAATAAAGATTAACTAAATAACATAATGTTTCCTTTTTCAGAATGACAGAATCAGCACTCATGACCCAAACAGTTCAGCGGCCAGTGTCACCCTAAGTCAATACGACCTTTTTGGGCGTTAGTCGAAGAAAGAATCTAAAAACATCATCGCTCCATCACTTGTAAAAATTAGAGTGCTAAATAATATAATCTTGTACTTTATAAGCATAACAATACGATTAACCACTAGAAAATAAAAATTATCATGATGTTGTGAAAAGAGGAGAGTAATAAATAAATTCAAAACAAAAATAAAAGAAAAGGAAGAGGATTTGGAGGTTGCCTTCTTACCTCCCCTTCTCACAACATCATTTGTAACAACAACAAAAATAAATAGAAAAGAAAAACGAGAGGAAAATCAAGAAAGAGGATAAGAGCTTGTCTATTTTCTTTCCTTTTTCTTGAAATAAACTCATTATAAGCTTTATCAACATAATTTTCAATGAACAGGTATGGACATGCTCGATTTTACCATAAGGCAGACTAAATGGACATGGATTTTATCTCTTTTGTTACTCTTCATTCCGGGAAGCCCCATGCAGTATGAGATCCAACCTCTACAGGAAAACGCTGGATAATTTTATGAGCAACTAAAACCTACACGACTGACTCAGAGCTATTGGAGAGTCGTCATATTCCTGGATATTGGAAACTTCAGTCAGCATTTTCACACCCAGAACCTAATACGAGATATGCACCGTAATTATGAAGAATGTATGAACAGATCACCCCAAGAAGATTGCCGAAATGAAGTCAAATTAGAGACCTTGCTGACAAAACTCAACCGAATCAAAATGGAAAATGATAAATTAAACAGATTACTGACCGAGATACAGTATTATAAGCCTGAAATTAATTCAAAACCAAGAACAATGCAGAAACGCCGAGTGCCAATGTGAGGCTTCATAGGATCCATAGTAAGACCAGTAATCGGACTTTTAACTTCAGAGGACGCAGAAGAATATACAGATATGATCAATGAACAATATGAAAATCAACAAAAATAAAGTCAAATACTAAGAAAACAAACCCATATAGTCAAAGCGCAAATTCAAAACATTCACCAAGAATTAGATATCAGAACCAACCAAATAATTATGATGCAGTCCTTGATAAAGAGAATGATGAAAAACGTACAAACTCAAGAAAAAGTATAAATAATCTGTTATTCGTATATTACATGAGACAATGGACAGCTCGGGTTGAATAAAAACTTGATCACGCATCCGACACATTACAGAAATTTACAAACATTATAATAAACGCAAGAGAGAAAAAAGTAAATCCAGCTCTGATAGCGAATGAACAACTACAACAAATTATAGCAGAAATAAGCAAAGAAGTAGGTGAATATGAGTTTCCACTGCCAAGTACGCACATAAGGGCTGAAGATTTACATCAAATAGGAAAATCAGACGTCGCATATCATTCTAACAGATTGATGATAACCATAGATATCAATTTTTTAGAACGAAAATGTTATCAAGTATATAAAATGTATTCATACCCAATACATCAAAATATAAATGCAAACATTACTGGACCCGTCTACATAATACCTAAACCACTTGTTCATCGTTATATCAGAGGTTGATCAGAAATATTTCTTAACAAACAATGAATATCTAGACACCTGCATAAAAACTATATACAACAAGGTGGGTAAACCTGGAAGTACCACCATGCCCAAACAATATATATCCTATGACAGAATTAAGGGCTCATTTAAGGCTCATTTAATACCCAAAAGCCAAATTTGGGCTCTGCATTTAAAAAAAATGCAGGGTAATGCCAGCTTTACGTAAATCTAGCAGTACCATGGTAGGAGCAATTTTTCAAAAACAACCTCTATCACAGAAAAACTACACTGAAAAATAAATAATCAAAAATTAACTTTTTTCTGTCACAGGAATTAAGGGCTCATTTAGGGCTCTTAAATGATCGCAATTTTTCCAATTCAACCCCTATCACAGAAAAAGTACCCTGGAAAATAAATATGCCAAAATTACCTTTTTTCTTTCACAGGAATCGAGGGCTCATTTAGGGCTCTTAAATGACCACCAGTGCAATTTTTAAAAACAACCCCTATCACAGAAAAACTAACCTGAAAAATAAATATGCACGACTGAAATTTTTTCATTCACAGGAATTGAGGGCTCATTTAGGGCTCTTGAATGAACCCCGCTGCAATTTTTCAAAAACAAGCCCTATCACAGAAAAACTACCCTGAAAATAAATATGCACAAAGTAACTTTTTTCTTCCACAGGAATTGATGACTCATTTAGGGCTCTTAAATGAGCCCCAGCGAAATTTTTCAAAAACAACCCTTATCACAGAAAAACTACCCTGAAAATTAAATATGCACAAATTGACTTTTCTCTTTCACAGGAATTGAGGGCTCATTTAGGGCTTTGAAATGACCCCAGGCGCAATTATTCAAAAACCACCCCTATAACAGGAAAACTACCCTGAAAAATAAATATGCACAAATTAACCTTTTTCTCTCACAGGAATTGAGGACTCATTTAGGGCTCTTAAATGACTGACGGCGCAAATTTTCAAAAAAAAAAAACCTATCACAGAAACCCTACCCTGAAAAATAAATATGCACAAATTAACTTTTTTCTTTCACAGGAATTGAGGGCTCATTTAGACCTCTTAAATGACCGACGGCGCAATTTTTCAAAAATAACCCCTATCACAGAAAAACTACCCTTAAAAATAAATATGCACGAATTAACTTTTTTCTTTCACAGGAATTGAGGGCTCATTTAGGGCTCTTAAATGACCCCTGGCGCCATTTTTGAAAAATAACCCCCATCACAGAAAAACTACCCTGAAAAATAGGCATGCACAAATTAACTTTTTCTTCACAGGAATTAAGGGCTCATTTAGGGCTCCTAAATGAACCATAGCGAAAATTTTCAAAAACAACCCTTATCACACAGAAACTACCCTGTAAAATAAATATGCACAAATTAACTTTCTTCTTCCACAGGAATTGAGAGCTCATTTAGGGCTCGTAAATGATCACTAGCGCAATTTTTCAAAAACGACCCCTATCACAGAAAAACTATACTGAAAAATAAATATGCACTAATTAACTTCTTTCTTTGACCGGAATTGAGGGCTCATTTAGGGCTCTTGAATGACCCAAAGCGGAATTTTTCAAAAAACAGCCCCTATCACTGAAAAACTACCCTGAAAGATAAATATGCACAAATTAAAAAAGTAAGTACATCAGAATTAGGGGCTCATTTTAGGCTCTCCAACAACCCCAAAATCAATTTTCCAAGAGCATCCCTTAACATTCGAAAACTGCCTGTTACCCAAAATTACTCACAAAGTGCAAAAAAAGTATTGCATCAGTTTGGAAGATTTTTTAGTTGTTCGGAAACATCAAAAACTATTTCTAAAATCATCCCTCAAGCTCAAAAACCATCCCGTGAAGGATTTTGACATTAAACTTAGAATGAAGTATATTAGCAGTTCTTGCTTTTCTTGGACCGTGCACAAACAGTGTATGCTTTACGACAGAATTAAGGGTTCATTTAAAGCTCATTTCATAACTAAAAGCCAAATTTTGGACCTTGCATTTTTCTAAATGCGTGGTACTGCCAGATTTACGTAAAGCTGCCAGTACCATGCATTTGAAAAAAATGCAGAGCCCAAAGTTGGCTTTTGGATATTAAATGAGCCTTAAATGAGCCGTTAATTCTGGCATAGGTTATACACGCTTTGTGCACAGTCCAGGAAAAGAAACACTGCTGATATACTTCATTCTCAGTTTGATGTCAAATTCCTTCACGGGGTGGTTTTCGGGTTTTAGGGGTGATTTTGTAGAAAGTTTTTGATGTTTTGAGCCAACTCAAATATACTACAAACTGATGCAATACTTTCTTTGCACTTTGTGAGTACTTTTGGGTAAGGTGTAGTTTTCGAATGTTAAGGGATGCTTTCGGAAAATTTATTTTGGGCTCGATGGAGAGCCTAAAATAAGCCCTTAATTCTGATGTACTCACTTTTTTAATTAGTGCATATTTATTTTTTATGGTAGTTTTTCTGTTATAGGGGTTGGTTTTGAAAAACTGCGCCGGAGGTCATTCAAGTGCCCTTAATGAGCCCTCAATTCCCGTGAAAGAAAAAACTTGATTGAAGAAATATTTCTACCATGGTACTGCTAGCTTTACTTAAAGCTGGCAGTACCATGCATTTAAAAAAAAATGCAGAGCCCAAAGTTGGCTTCTTGGTATTAAATGAGCCTTAAATGAGCCCTTAATTCTGGCACAGGTTATACACTGTTTGTGCACGGTCCAAGAAAAGCAAAAACTGCAGATATATTTCATTCACAGTTCAATATCAAATTCCTTCACGGGGTGGTTTTCGAGTTTTAGGGGTGATTTTTCAAAAAGTTTTTGATGTTTTCGAACAAGTAAAAAATGTTTCAAATTGACGCAATACTTTTTCTTGCGCTTTATGTGTACTTTCGGGTAAGGGGTAGTTTTCAAATGTTAAGGGATGGTTTTGGAAAATTGATTTTGGGGTCGTTGGAGAGCCTAAAATGAGCCCTTAATTCTGATGTACTCACTTTTTAAATTAGTGCATATTTATGTTTTTGGGTAGTTTTTCTGTGATAGGGGTTGTTTTTGAAACAAATATTTCTACCATGGTACTGCTAGCATTACGTAAAGCTGGCAGTACCGTGCATTTAAAAAAAAAATGCAGAGCCCAAAATTTGTCTTTTAGGTATTAAATGAGCCTTAAATGAACCTTTAATTATGGCATGGGTTGTACATTCATTGTTTGGGCATGGTGGTACTTCCAGGTTTACCCATCTATAGAAATCAGACTCTCACACAGTCGGATAGAGATCTCCACCGTCCTCGGATTAGATTGGATTCTGTCGGATGTGAATCCTTGGTTCGACTCCGAATTAGATCGGAATGAAACTGATTGATTCGGATACAGATTACGGAATGAAATGGTTTCATATAGATAGAAAGATTTCTATCCGAAACGTTCGCTATGGTTTCGGTACCTATCTAAAATACTTCTTTTTTGCAACATCCACCTCGAAAGTAAGGACTTCCATCCCTCTAAATGATTTGCAATGTGCTTCAATCCAGCAGACTGTGCGAAAATAATATTCGACCATGCACACTTTGAAACACATTGATTTTGCCAATCGACGCAATGGACGCGCATGCATACTTTCGACATAAGTAACTTTGCACATGCCGGCAAAATAAAAATATTCTTAAAAATTCTTGAAATAAATTATACACAAATTTGTCTGAAAACCACCAAGCGGGATTGGGAATTTAGTGAAAAATTGGAAAATAGTAAGCAATTGAGCAGCAGTTGCTACTCACTGATTGCAGTATTTGCCTTCATCTCTTCGCACTCGTCGGCAATCTCCTATTTTGCGCACTTGTATCACAAATGGATATTTTCTTACAATTTTTGTTTGTTTTTAGATCTTCATCAACAATGAATGGCACAAATCCCAATCTGAAAAAACTTTTCCAACAGTCAATCCTGCTACAGAAGAGATAATAGCAGAGGTTCAGGAAGGGGATGCTGCAGATATCAACGAGGCTGTAAAAGCTGCAAGACGAGCTTTCAAACTTGGTTCACCATGGAGAACTATGGATGCTTCAAATAGGGGCATTCTGCTAAATCGTTTAGCAGATTTAATTGAACGAGATCGCAGTTACTTAGCGGTAATTCTATTATTTTTATAGTTCTAGTACTGTTTTTCTAGATTTATGTATAATGATATGTGGAGTATCTGTAATGTAAGAGAGGTCAAAACTGTAAAAAGAATTTTTCGTGAAAATATAATATTTATTAAATTAAGTTTACACTCCTTATGTGAACTAAAAAATACTACCAATGAATTTAATTAAAAAACGAAAATACCGTTTATAGTCTTTAGAGACTTTGGATAATGGAAAACCATACTCTGCTGCTTACGGTTTTGACGTACCAAGCAGTGTCTCTACTTTAAGATATTACGCTGGGTATGCGGATAAAAATCACGGCAAAGTTATTCCAATGGATGGGAAATTTTTCGCCTACACGAGACATGAGCCAGTAGGTGTATGTGGACAAATTATACCCTGGAATTTCCCTCTGCTAATGATGGCTTGGAAAATCGCTCCAGCCCTTGCGACAGGTAATGTTTTTGCTTAAAGAAATACAAAAAAAGTAGTGTAAAGTACGAGAATACATATTTTTTACAGGAAACTGTGTCATCTTAAAACCAGCAGAACAAACTCCTTTGACTGCGTTGTACGTTGCTCAGTTGACAAAAGAGGCAGGATTCCCTGATGGGGTCGTGAATGTAGTTCCTGGATTTGGCAAAGCAGGAGCAGCCCTAGTTCAACATCCAGACGTGGACAAAGTTGCGTTCACCGGCTCCAGCGAAGTCGGAAAATTGGTTAAGGCAGGTGCTGCTATGAGCAACCTGAAGAGGACTACTCTTGAATTGGGCGGAAAATCGCCAAATATCATTCTAAAGGATGCAGACTTCGATCATGCGGTTGAAACTGCTCACTTTGGCCTTTTTTTTAACATGGTGATTGGAAGATTTGATGAACATATATATTTTAGGGGCTCAAACAAATTTCTTTCATTTGAGTGGAATCCCTCCAAAAAGCTTCCTATTTGTCATTTTCCAAAAAATTTGAAAAAAATTCAGTCAGTTTTTCAACAATAGGAAACTTTTTTTGGGGTGTACCCTCAAATGAAAGAAACTTTTATTTTATTGAGCCATTCTAAAATAGATAGGGGATAACATGCAAGAGTAGTTCACTTTATGAAGATAAAAAATATATTTGATAGGCTTCTGCTTTGTAATCAAAGTTTGGAACATGATGAATAATATTTCTGAAGATGAAGGCTCTCCCGTTTTTTATTTATAATTATTGAAGTGCTTTTTGTTACTCTGTTGATTTTTTCAAAAGTAGGTCAGTAAGATTATGCGATTCTAAAAATTGCTTAGTTCGCTTGGTATCACCGAATGGACTCGAAAATGACCATTGCCAAAATTGTCAAATCTGCATTCCCATCAGTTCAGTTTGATTAGGTTTTGCAAGAATTGCACCTTACCAAACTTTTGCATCCTCCGGGAACCCAAAAAGTCAATAAATCATGGTTCCATTCATAAATATCTATATCAGGCATTTTTACTGCATCGCCATAGCTAACTTCACTTCGTCGAGTGCTGAGGGGAAAACAGTGGCACCAAATGCATGGGGAAAAATTTAAGTTTTGTTATATCTTCTTAACAAGTGATAATGATTATAATATTATTATTTCATGAAATAGTTCTCAAAAAATAAAATCTAATCCTCTAGGGAGAGTTGGGACACATCAACCCCCGCCACTTGACTAGGGCCAACCGGAATACAAAAGTCGTCACAAAATTTGAACATATGCTTGACAATGCATGCGTAAGGACTAACCTCAACTCAAAGCTGTTGTTTGCTGTCAATAGTGAACCGGTCAAACAAATTTTCTCTGGCAAGTAAATTGGGTAAATATTCTAACCTTAAAATTCAATTTTTCCATTCTACTCATAAAATATTTATAGAGTAGCATACTTTTTCGCTCTATAATGATACTTTTTTATAGATGTATTATAGAGCTAAAATATATTTAGTTATAATATTTTATTGAGTAAAATGTACAAATTGAATTTTAGAATTTGAATCCAACATCCGTAGCATTTAAAAATGTCTCAATCACAGTAACATCTTTTTTATTTAAACAGAGATGTTGCAGAATGCCGTAAGTTGAATTTTCAAAACTTTAAAACAGTTATACAACAATTTATTATAAGACATTTGTTTTAAAGAAAAAAGTAACTAAATTTAAATTGAAAAGTACGCGCTAAGAAGGAATTTTGTATCTGGTTGGCCCTGCCAATCAGAAACGACGCCAACGTGTCCCAACTCTCCCTTGAGAATCTCTAGTCCCATGCATTTGGTCGATTGTTTTCCCCTCAGCACTTAACGAAGTGAAGTTAGTTGGTGGTTAAGTGAAAATACGTAATTGAATCATTTTCGTTATTTTCCCCTATTAAAAGGATTTAAGTTTACAGTTCATGTGTGATATTTAGCAACTAAATAGTAAGAAAAGTGATTTCATCTCTAAGTTTTCTAACAAAAGCGGTGACCTATTCTTCAAAAAGAGCTGTCAAAAATGTATTCCGAGATTGTTTCTGAAAAACATTGAAATCAATGAAATGATGGATTTTATTGATTGTTTGCAGACGAAAGCAGTTAAGGGCCCTGGAAATCGAGTGTAAATCGCAATGTAGGATTCAGGCCAAACGGTGAAGCCATTTTGTCTAATTTTTTGTATACATACTCTAAAGAATATAGAGACTCGCGGTAAAGTTGTACTCTTTCGAAAAAAATTCTATTTTTCATGCAAAAATTAAAAGAAAGACATTTTCGTCGATTGCATCGTTGTAGTAATGTGTTCTACTATTCAACGAAGCAGGGAGGTGGTAAGGCAGTAACTTTACTCGAATTTTCTTTTGCGCAGTCCAAGCGAGAAAATGAGAAACTACCACCCTTTACGACTCAAGTCTGCAGTTAATATAACACCCAATGTTACCTTTCAGGGGCGAACACACCGTATACGAAAAATAGGGGCCCCTACCCAAATTAGTGGGTGAATTCCAAAAAGGTTGGGTTGGTGTAGGTGGTTGGAGGTGGATAATGTCATTAAATGCAGACTGTGAAAGAAAACTGTAAACAGTTATAATGTCTTTTAATCAATTCGGCCCCGAATGAATGCATGCAATATTCACGCCGAAACAGTACAACTGTACAATTTTCGGCAACTTACTCCGAAAGTAGTATTACCTTGTTGCATTAAATAACAATATAGAAGATATCTGTATAAAAAGGCAGATTATATAAACATGCATGATATCAATAATCTGTGTGGCTCAATTCCCTCCGAAAAATAACAGATTTATTCGCATTGTACACAAACTTTGCATGTTTGCATAACTCAGGGACTGTATGCATAACCGGTTATAGAATTTTGTTGAACCTGAGAGCTTAAACAAAAAGGTTTCAAATTTTAATTTTTCAAACATATATTGAAATATGAAATTTAACTGCGCATCTTCTTTTCTCCATGGAAAAACGTATAGCAAGTGTATTTGTTGAAATGAATAGGAACAGCTGCTAATTTTTCTACCAAATGGCCTTCTTTTAGCTAATTTGACTGTATTCTATGTACATTTGTACATGATTTTGTCCAAAACAAGAACTGTCAATCGTTTTGCAACTGATGTTTCACTTCACAATGTTACTTTTGTTCAAATACTGCATTTCTTACGAGCAGTTTATCATTACATTCGGAAGTGTTCCATTCATGTGTGATATTTAACAACTAAACAGCAAGAAAAGTGATTTCATCTCTAAGTTTTCTACCAAAAGCGGTGACCTATTCTTCAAAAAGAGCTGTCAAAAATGTATTCCGAGATTGTTTCTGAAAAACATTGAAATCATTTAATCAAAATGATAAATCTTCAATTATCATTGTTTAATTTTCAGTTAAAAAAAATTAATTTTCAACCAAAAAGAAAGACTTTTCAACAGAATAGTTAAATTTGCGACCAAAAAGATCAATTTTTCAACTAAAGTGAAGAATCTTCATCCAAAAAATGACTTTTTAACAAAATTCTTGAATTCTTAACAAATTAAATAAAATTTTACCCAAATAGTTGAAATATCGACCAAAAGAATTAAGTTTCTACCGAAAGAGACCAATTTTCAACTTAAAAAGATAAAATTCTAACCTAGAAGTTGAATTTTCAACTAAAAAAGATCAATTTTTCACCAAAAATGGAATAGTGAAATTTTCAGTTGAAAAATTGAGTTTTAATCAAACAAAAAATAATTTTCAACAAAATAGTTACATTTTTTAAAAAAGAGATGAATTTGTAATCAAAACGATAAATCATCAACTGTCATAGTTAAATTTTTATTTAAAAAAAAATCAATTTTCAACCAAAAAGAAAGATTTTTCAGCAGAATAGTTAAATTTGTGACCAGAAAGATAAATTTTTCAACTAAGGTGAAGAATCTTCAACCAAAAAATGACTTTTTAAACTAACACAACAACTAATGACAACAAACTAAATGAACTTTTAAAAAAAAGTTGAATTATCAACCAAAGAGGA